>OY856415.1:609903740-610503740 GCA_963693085.1 Alisma plantago-aquatica
ACACTATCGAAGAGCGGAAGAGTCTGCCGATGAATGCTCAAAGATTTGAATGCAATGTTTAGAAGTGATGTTGCATGGGGTACTATGTTGGCCTCAGTCAAAGAAAGAGAGGTATGAGACCAATTTGCTGCTTGCAGTTGTTTACTCCTCATGCTGCTCTATATACGTGCATATAGATGTGCTGTCATGCAGTTGTTACTTTGACAAGGGAGGAAGAATGCAAGAAATCCATTTAGAGCTTTGCAAGCTATGGTTCATTCCTTGCCACTTCGATTCAGTGTGACGTTGCCTGCAAAATAGATGTGGTATGGGGAAAAAACTACATACATCACGAAAGTTATTTTAGAGATCCAAGTATCGTAGAGAATCAACGCGTAGTTGTGTGTTAGCGGAAACTCAAAATTGGGAATAAAAGAATGATATGCATCACAAAGTTAAAATGCACATTGATTTAATTTGGTAGTTGGATAATGATTTTCATTGATGAACTGAAGATCCAGGCATTTAGAAAGATCAGTTTGTTGACTGGAGGTGGTACAACAAAGTCTGCGACGTGGTTGGAAGTTGAGATACAGACGGGCAATATTAGCATGTGGTCTCAAATTGAGGGTACGCTGGCGTGTTGCACCTGCATGCCGAGCTGTAGGGGCGCGTTCATCAGCCACGCCGCTGGGTGGTTTCTGTTCTCTGACTGGACGCGGATCATCACCTTGGACCCAATCATTCGCATCTCCAGCTCCACCGGCGCACCTGATATAGTTGCCTCCTCCGACAGTGGTACCCCTGCCGCCTTTATATCCGATCTGGGTAGGCAATTGGAGGTAGAAGCTGAGTGGCGGCTCCTTCGCCCTAGCCTTCTTGGTCTTGTTTCTAGGTCCTCGTCGTTGTCCCTTAGACCCTTGATATAGTGGCTGCGTTGGCCAGCAACGACGGCAAAAGAGTTTTTGAACGCTTTACAGAATTCTTTCAAACTAGTCATGCTTAGTAATTTAGTCAACAACCAAACTTTGATTTATTGATCCTAAATTGACGGGAAGATCATGACCAAATATATAATGTAAAATCATTTCTTATGATCCAAATTCAAATCTTACTAGATGTATCACATTTTATTAGTTTTATACTGTAGTAGAGTCATATGATTTTTTAGCTTTGACTAAGGAAATATGTCGTACTCTTCTTTATTCTGGTAATTTTTTTATTATCATATCAATAGATAAGATTATAAATTTGACATTTTGATAAAGGTATGTAGATTTTATTTCCACCCCATCTCATTGTTTCCAATTAATTTCTCTCACTTATATTTTCATGATTTTTATGAAAGATCACAAATACACCATTGTATGTTTCCCATCAAGCCAAATTTGTACTTCTAGAGCACGATTACTGTATGTACCCCTTTAGAGTATGTGAATATGTTTGTCGTATTGAAAAAGATTTTTAGTTTTTGAGATACAAAGAATGAGACAAGAAGGATGCTAGAGTAAGCATGTCGCTACACTATAACCAAGGTTGCAAGAACGTCAATGAGAATTAGAGCCCGTTGTAAAACTCCTTCAAAATACTATCAGTATATTTCATTATTTTCAAAAAACTTTACATCAATAATATTGTAACATTTTCAGAATGCTAACTCGATTTTGATTGTGACAAACTTTGAACCCTTTTCGCTCATTTTTTGCTATTTTTACTCATATTCTCTCATACCTTTGATTGTTTTCTCTTACGATTCACATGTTTCTAGCTACACTTCTTTTCATCCCCCTCAAAAGGAAATCTACACTCCCATTTTGGCCCCTACAAAGACAGTTGTTATGTACATCAACTGACATAAGATCGTATCATTGAATCTATGTTTATTATTCTAAAATGGTTTTTAAATACAATAACAACTATTCACATCTAGATTCATTTGAAACTACACAAATTCATTCTTATTTTTAATTTATAAAAAGATCTAATATAATTTTTACATTTTCAAAGAATACATGCATGTGCACATATGTGTTTACTAGTATATATATAAATGGAAGAAATGACATAAAGTATATATATAGGGGGTTATGGTGTGTCGATGTGCATGCATCACTTCACTTCTTAAGATAGGCTTATACCGCCTGCACAGTTCTGCCTATACCATACCAGGCCTGACCTGGGCCGGGCGGGTAACCTGACAATCAGCATGCTTAACGAATGTTAGGATAGCAATCATCCCTGGGGCCTGAGCTGGTACATTCAGCCTACCATCTAGGAGCAATTTGCGGTTGAACCGAAGCTACAGAAGCGTCATTCGATCTAAGTTCGTCTCCTCGATAAATTGGTCCAATCTGCCACTCCGATTCCTCTTCTCGTTTCAGCGCCGTCTCTGCTCGGCTTCGTTTCCGGCATCACCTCTCTTCGAGTTGAGGCTCTTCTCAGCATATCATCCCTGGATCGAGCCATGTACAGGGTCGCCGCATCCAACCTCCGCGCTCTCAAGGTCAGTTGTTCTGCTATCTGGCAATCTTTAGCGCCCTTGCTCTTTGTTTCTCCCCGCCTTGGATCCGATAATATCTCCTCAGGCAGGAGATTCCCAGTCTCAACAAAGGATGGAAGTTGTGCTATTAAAACATCTAGATTTTGTTTAAGTTCCGGAGGTGATGTATATAATTGCAAAGGAAAAAAGGCGTTGGCTTTTCCCAATACATGTATAACGAACAGTTGTCGATTCTCGTAGCGAGTTTTTTTTTATAGAAATCGCTACTTGCTCGAAGTTACTGATCTCTGTCCTTAGAGATGCCGCTTAACTGGTGGTGTTTTCTCTTAAACTGTTTTCTGGGGGCATTTCAAATAAACATTGAGAATACTTCTGTAAGTTGGAGATACGCAAGGGGTAGTCGTCTCTCTTTAATAAAAGGTTCAATTTCATGTTTTAGTTAGAAAACGGTCAGCGCAAAAACAATTTATATAATTCAGCCTCACCAGCCGAGTCTATTTTATGACACGCAGGGGCATTGGCACGATTGTCACTGACTATAAACTTTGAAAGGGTTCTTTGAAATGTCCAAACAAGAAACTATTTTTACTTTCTAGTGCTTACAAGACATACGTACACAATCACGTTTCACCTGACTCGGGAAATCTTGCTTAATGTTCAGTATGATTGTCTAGATTGCTTGTATGATTATTTATTTGTTACATATTACAAGTGAAGACACATTTAGGTTTCTGTAACACAACTGATTATAATCCTAGTTTAACTCTTTCATGATAGTATGACTGGAACTTAAACGGTCATAGAGACAGCTGAGACAGTGATGTTTTGTTACTGTTAATGGGAAGATGAACACATATCTTACATTTATACACGTCTTTATATTATACTATAATATCATAGTGTACATCATATAAATTCGGGTATAGACATGGCTTGATTAACCAAGTATATGCAGATGGTCTCACCAAGTAATGTATACCCAGGCCGAATAACCAGTATGAACCTGTTGGGCCGTTTGGCCTAGTATATCATGAATATGCCATGTGTATATATATATGGCTCAATGTTCTACAACCCTTTTTTTTTAAGGAAGCAGTGGTCTATTATGCAAACAACAAAATCTCAATTATGGTAGACATCTACTACATGAAACTTTGCTTTTAATTGCAACATTATTGATGATTGAATAGGCTTTGAGATTGATATTTGTCCTAACTTCCACTTGTTAATATTTCTTGTACTAAAATTAGAGATGACCGTGTTTATTAATTAATTAGAAATGAATCGATTAATTTATTTATGAGAAACTTGATTCTGGTCAAATTTGTATTGTTACATATTTAAATATTTACGAGCGTTATTTGTACTTGTTTCATTGTTAACTTTCGTTTTTTTAAGCTAAAAAAGTTGAGTATTCATTAGATATTCCTTTAACAGAGGTGAGTGGAAAAGAAGGATCCATGTAGCCGTAACCCAAGGCTTAGATGACAATGATGATGCTTTGTTGGATATTCCTTGAAAATACAAATACCCTACTAATCGGTTGGCAGAGACACTGGGTACTATTTTCAGAAATTTGGACGGTGTAACTATAAATGGTGTAACTATAAAACATATGGTAAAATACATAGTAGTATATGCCTCTACGGTATCAACTATAGTGCATATTCCATATGCCATATAACTATAAGTAGTCTACATATCATCATCAATGCCTCAATTCTAAGATTCACGAATCCCAACCACGTTGGGTTGGTTGGCTACATGGATTCTTCTTTTCTGTTCAGCTCTGTTATGGGGCATATTCTCATCAAGATGTAAAGATTCTAAATCTCTCCTTACAGCTCTTCCCTAGGATGGACAGTGTTGCCTTTGCGGTAAAACATAAAAAAAGGAGGAAAGGGGAACACTTAGAGAGAAAAAAAAAGGAAGCAAAGAAGGTAGGGGTGTGATAGGAGTGCAGAGACAAGAAGATCGAATTGTGGAGGTCATTACAGCTCTCCAACGGTAGTTTGTGATGCTGGATTTCAGCTATTGGCATGCAAAAACAGTGGAAGTACTGGGGGCGGCAGGGGGGAAGGGAGAGAAGTGTCTTCGGTCAAGATAGTCATATTGACAAAATTCATGGTGGCGGGTATGAGGACTCAAAGAACAGAGGATGGGAGGGGGCTAAGAGGTTCATGATGATTAAAAAACATTTTTTAAAATTAATTGAAGATCCTGATGCTACAATAGTTTTCATCAGTTAACACCGTCATGTGTATTTTGGAACATATTTCAAATGGTTGTGACCTTTTTATTTTGTGTGGGATGGTAATGTGTACCCAAGTGCCACAATTTTTTAATGAATTAATATCAAAACTATTTCAATGAAGACTGATAATAGAGGACGGGGAGGGGAGAAGAGTCTCTTGATGATAGATGAGAAACCATAGTCTTTTAGATTAATTAAATATATTGATGCTAGAATACTTTTTATCAGTTAATGGCATCATGGGTGTTTTAGAACATATTTAAAAAGGCTATGATTTTCTTATTGTGTGGGACCATGATGGGTACCCAAGTGCTATTAACTATATTGATGATTTTTATTAAATTGTGTGTTTAAATATTTCATATCTTATTGGCTAGCTGGATATGTGACAGATTGTATATTCACATCACATGTGTGTATATAAGGATCATCATCATAATCATCATTTATAAGTAACATGACTATGTTGGGGGAGGGTCTCTACATGCAGCATGTACATGCATCTATATATACGTGTAGATATAGGGCCCACTACCTATATATACGTGTAGATATAGGGCCCACTACCTATATATACGTGTATATGTATGGCCCACAAGGGTATGACGTAGTGGTGATTGAACCATGATATTTATTTAAAGTTTCAAGTCTGAATCCTATTATCGTTGAATTATAACGGGATTTCTGGTTAGTGTTGCAAACTTGCAACTAGTGTCATTGCTGCGTTATGCTAGCCCTTGATTGACCCATCTCTCCCCCACCGCACATTTATTGAGACTTTGTGGTTATGGAGTTCTAGGGAGGGTTCTGTTACCTTTGGGTTTCAATATATGCATTATATGGCCTGCCTTGGTAGTGTGCAACAGTTATTACACCATGGTTGCGTGCAGAAGGTCCCAGGTTCAAACTATTCATGTAATTGCCTTTGGGATTTTCTTTGTCTCAAAGGATCCCAATCATATGAATGTAAATATGTGGCATGTTTATATTATCCATCCTTGAATATTTATACGTGGTTTACCTGTCTTTCTTGATTCTAGAGGCTGGTGTTAAGTCCACCATCACGAGTTTCCCATGAGCCTGACTTCATATCCACCACTGTTGACTAAAGGGGTAGTGACCACAACAAATTGAGCAACCACAACTACCCTCATCATGCTGCCACAAATCACATTTAATAGATCAACGACCTAGCATCTAGGGAGATAGGTGAATCACTGAAAGCGACCCAGCTTGGCTTGATCCCATTGTTGCCACATGGAAAAGCTTGTCATTTTGATTACTACCCTGGTTGCGTTGTGCTGAGCGTCAATCTTCCGTCCCCCTTGTATGTGCCATGTATGCCATTGATGGCCCTTCAAACAACGATGAGGCGTGGTTAGTGTAATTGTGGTTTCAGAGTCTGCCCAAAGGAACATGGACAATCAATTTACATGGCTCTGTTCCTAACTCTCCTTTTTGTTGACCTCATGGTTGTCATCTTCAACCTCTATAGTAAATCTGTAAATGCCTCAAACTTAAACTCCACTTTTGCTGCTGGCAACGTCCTCTCTCTGCCACCAGGATCAAGTTACTTGCCTAACTGTTGCGCTTATTTATGCTTTGAATTGAGCAGGCGGAGTTACTACTAGACCACTTTCCTTTCTCACGGTCTCGATTCATCTCCCATTAGCCTAGTTTAAATAGTCACATATTAGAGACAGTAAGGTTTTCCCATTGTTGTGCAATGGCCGAAGTGGTTTCCCACATGCTTCCTGAGTACCACTTATTGCAGTGGGCTATCTATGACTGCCTATACTCAGCTGTTATCATTTTTATTCTATGACCCTCCATGTCCTTTGTTTCAAGCTTCTACTTGCTAGTGATGCTTGTACTTTCACCATACCTTCACACCTCTTTGTCTTTCAGTAGTTTATGCTTTGTCCACCCAACAACTTTCAGAGTTACATGTGAGGTTGGTGTGCTAAGGGGATCTTAAGTGTATGAGGAATGATAGAGATGTGTGGGGGAACAAAAAATGAGAGATCTTTTTGGAGGGTGTTTCATGTAGGTTTTACTTCTCCATGCAGCCCCAGTGTCGTACTTGTTTAAGTGCAGTACAACACTAGAGTTATGCTATTTATTTTCTTGATATCTTGCACTTATCATTTTTAGTGCATCATTTGACATCAGATGTGTTGTTTATTATCCAGTTTCAACAAATAACGTACTTGTATCCTTTATGCATGCTGTCTTTGTGAAAGCACTTTGCTTTCTTTCTGCCTATGTACCATTTCTCTCTAGATCTAATGCTTGGCTCTTTACCAACACTCTAGATTACGGTGATGCTAGTGACTGAGATGATGTCTATTGCCATTTCTTGCTATGAGAGGCTCATCTATACATATTGTAGTTTTTTTCCTTCCAAAAAGGACCCCGACTGTTTATCTACTGTCTCTTAATTTATGTGTTATTTGTCCTTTACTATGTATGTCCAAACTGAACACTGATTCTCCCTAGGTGTGTTGTTAGAGGAAATTTAGTTATATTACTTGTTATAGAGCCATGTGTCACGGATCTGGGCTTGTTTCTCAAATTCGTTACATCTGCACCTTTACCCCCTCATAGAAAACAATTGAGTAGGGTTTGCTTACGATACAACAATGTTTATTTCCTCCTTTATGTTAGGGGATGTGTGTTTTTGATTCAATTGGATAATGATCCTTTCATTTTATTCTGTAAGACTTTAGGTATGTTTTGCCAATAATTTCTTTTTCCCTTTGAGATGATCAACGCTGGGGTTGGAGGCAGAGTTGATGGTTGAATAAAACATTTTGCAATGTTATATGGATAAATACCGTTTCTTCTTCTCTTCTCCTGCGCGGTCTCTATGACTGTCACAGTGTTAGTTCAATCAACCAAGAAGCAATGTTAGAATTGTCCCACACCGCTGAGCTCTGGGAAAGGTCCTGGGCTTATAAGGTGTGTGGTCCCTTCACCCATTGCCAATTGGTTTTGGGTTGAATACCACACATTCTAATATGGTATCAGAGCGGACCCCATGAGACAAGTGTGAGGACCACATCCTACCTAAAAAAAAGAACAAGTGCAAGCACACAAAGTGGCTGCACTTGAGGGGGGATGTTAGAATTGTCCCACACCGCTGAGCTCTGGGAAAGGTCCTGGGCTTATAAGGTGTGTGGTCCCTTCACCCATTGCCAATTGGTTTTGGGTTGAATACCACACATTCTAATAAGCAATACTCTGGACATTACTGGTTGTGTTGAACTCTGCCATTTTCTGAATCTTTTCCATTAAAATTTTGACAGAATGCAAGAACAATGTTAGTTTGTGCTCCTTTTATTTCATTTTGGAACAAATGTTGTTATTTTGATACTTCACTTCTTTATATACATGTCTACATCTGATACGTCATGTGGTTGACACATTTTTAAATATAATGTTCCATGTTCTCACTCATTTTCATCATGCATCTCCATACCCAAAAACTCTCAATAATTATTCAAATTATTACTAAATATTCCTATTTTTTATTTAAAGTGAAATGATATCTTTGTTGCAGCATCAGTTAGCTGGCCATGGTGGTTTTAGCATACCAGCAGCTAGACTAGCTAGCACGAGTGTTGTTTCAAAGAAGTCATCTGCAGGATTATTCAGCTGGCTAACGGGGGAAAGGTCCAATCCTCTCCCTCCGCTAGATTTCCAACTTGCAGATGTTCAACTGCCTCCTCCTTTGCCTGATTATGTTGAACCTGCAAAGACAAAGATTACCACACTTCCGAATGGTGCTAAGATCGCATCCGAAAGCTCACCTGTAATTTTCCTAATCTTATCTTCAATTTTAGCTGTCACCTTATAGCTTGCCCATGCTGACAATGACTCCAAAATGTTGCCTCTTATTGCTGCAAAATGTTGCCTCTTATTGCTGCAAAATGTTGTAATCAGGGTCCTGCTGCCTCCATTGGATTGTATGTTGACAGTGGTTCCATATATGAAACACCAGAGTCTTTTGGAGCTTCACACCTCTTGGAAAGGATGGCATTCAAAAGTACTACGAATAGGAGCCACCTTCGAATTGTGCGTGAAATAGAAGCAATTGGTGGGAATGTTACAGCATCAGCTTCAAGGGAACAGATGAGTTATACATTTGACGCCATAAAAACGTATCTTCCTCAGATGGTTGAAGTGCTTGTCGATTGTGTTAGGAACCCCGTTTTTCTTGATTGGGAAGTTAACGAACAGGTTATCAGTCTTATTAATTAAACCGTATTGATCTAGTAGCACATTTCCCTTTATGTATGACCAGTTTTTTCTCCAGTGCAGCTACAAAAGGTTAAGGCTGAGATAGGGGAAATGTCCAACAACCCTCAGGGTTTAATATTGGAGGCAATCCACTCAGCAGGTTATTCTGGTGCTTTGGCAAATCCGCTTATGGCTCCTGAATCTGCAATTAACAGACTAAACAGTGCAGTCCTAGAGGATTTTGTTGCTGTAAGTTACAAGGTCTTATATAGCATTTTTGCCGCCTCAATTCTCAGCTGATTATAATTATCATATGTGCTTCCTCCAGGAAAATTATACTGCCCCTCGCATGGTACTTGCTGCTTCCGGTGTTGAACATGAGGATTTACTATCTTATGCGGAACCTCTTCTATCCGATCTCCCTGCAGTTGCTCGTGTTAAGGAACCAAAGTCTGTCTATGTTGGGGGAGACTACAGATGCCAGGCTGATTCTGAGGTGCTAAGCACATTAAACAATTATTATTACTTTATTGTTTCTTGTTCTGTCATGTTGGTGTTATATCTATGCAAACAATCTAATTGCATTTCTTTGTTTGTTTGGGCTAGAAAACACATGTTGCTTTGGGATTTGAAGTTCCTGGAGGTTGGCGCAAGGAAAAAGAAGCCATCATACTGACTGTACTGCAAGTAAGGAAGATTTTGTAGTCTCCCTTTGAAATTTATACTAAAAAGTTGAGTACCATATAAAATAATGAGGCACCCTTCTAGCAGCTGTAATCAATTAATAAGATCTAAGAGCACATAGGGCGTCAGTGAAATCTCTTTTGGGCTTGAGATCCTAGGAAGGATAGGCTTTGATTTTCACACACCTGTACTTTGAACAATTTCTTGTAATATCTCTGTTTTCTTGTTTACTACTGTATATTCCTTTTAATCCACAAACAGAAACATGACGCTTATCCAAAGAGTTAGAAGAATAATAAACAGGCTTCTGAAGCTGATAACGGATGTAGAATTTTGTAGTTCATTTGGAAGATGATAATTTTAAAGACACTTAACTTTTGAAGTTCTAAGCTCTAGCAGTAGTTGTGGGTACTGGGTACACTATTTTTATGCTAGAATTACCTTTTTCTTCGTTTGGAATTTTTCCTTTTTCAGAAGGAGCTTCGGGTTGCTTAAGCTAGAAATAGAGACACCAACTGATGCCTAGTTTCTTATAAGTCATGCACCATGTTGGCTGGAGGCACACCTATTCGCAAAGTGTCAATTTGGCTTACAGACGATTTTAATATTTTGGTCAAATATCTCTGCCTATTTTCTTTAGGAAAAGGCCATAACTATATGATATTATGATGAAAGAGTAATTGTTTTTAAGTAAATATAATCATATGCTCCAGTCTGATTCCTACGACTTCAAAGTTCAAACCCTGTTTTCTGGGTTGGGTAGAAGTGCTTCTTGGGCTGTCAGCATGGTTCTTCTCCCAGATTTTGTTTACGAAATCTATGGTTTTGTTCGTTCTTTTTTAAGAGAAATTGCATGAATAAGTTCTTAGATTTCGGCTCCTTTACATATCTACTTCACATTACCTAGAGTTGATAGTTTCCCTCCTTTTAACTTCTAGACGGAGATGCCTTTGAAATTAAGTTTGTGAACACGAACATATGAAATCTGTATCTGGTGTCGACCATGAGTGTGGATCATAAGTATTTGTAGTTAAAAGCTAAGATCTAAAGTTATTTGAACTAACACGTTCTGGATCGAATTTTGGTTCCTTAAAGAAGTTCAAAGTTTTTGAACTATATATAGCTTTGTGTTTGGCGCTTAAAGATGAACATTAAGAATAGTAATAAAAATATTCATTATACTTTTTGTGTTACCAATTAAATGAAAGAATTTAAAAAGTGATTAAATTTCTCCACTGCGGCTGCTCTTTTTTGGAAGTTGAGATACAAGTACAACTGTATAGACCTAAGTTTCAACATTCATGCTAAGGGAAGGGTGAGTGACGAAAGTGGGTTTTCTAATAGACGGATTAAATTGGCGAGGGCATAGATCTCTTTGCAATTTCTTTGATTAATGTTGAATTGTGGGGCTAGTCAACTTTGCAGTGGCATTAAGCGGGGATAATGTGATCCCCTTTTGGAGAGCATGTCCTTATCATTATGGTGCATAGGAAGGAGCAGGCTGGATTACCATTAGGAATCTCATAGGAGATACCACAACCCCATTCCAGATTGGAAATTGTGCCGTTTTCTTGTTGTATGAAAGCGAATGATATTACTAAGTACTAACTTCCATGTATTCTACCCCTTTTGAAATGATTTTTGGAAAAAAATGTAGTGGAATCAGATACAATTGGTGTTCGGATTCCTGACGATAGGGTTTTTAAGATGATAGACAAGGTTTGATGTCAAAGTGGGATTTTCTTGTTATCCAATCTAGGACTGCTCCTCCGTTTTGTGACTTCATTTTTGTAGAAAGGAGTGTTTATTCAGTAGTTAAAAATCGAGTACATAGCCTCCTATATATAAGAGTGAGGCCACTTAGGTGTGAGTACAAGAGAAGGAAAAGAGCGGACACAACTATGTCAATTATATCGAACACCCCCTTCAAGTTGGAGAGTAAACATTGTCAAGTTCAACTTGACACCCATATATTTTTATAAAGCAGGAAGAAGTTTGGTAAGGTTATTCACAACTTGATCACATATCCTAATGTGAGGAGTGATGATCTGTTTGGCTTTGACCATGTCCCGCACAAAATGGCAGTTGACTTGAATGGGTTTTGTGCGCTTGGGGAAGACTAGATTATTAGCCATGTGTATGGCCGCCTAGTTGTCACAGTATAAAGTTGATGGAGTTTGGAAAGGGATTCCAAACTCAGTCAAAATGGACCAAACCCACTGTAGATCACAACATGATAAGCCATAGCTCGATATTCTGCCTCAGTGCTGGAGTGAGCCACGACAAACTTTTTTTTACTCCTTTAGGAAACTGCGTGAGTGCAAATCATGACACAATAACCTCAAGTGGACCGACCATCTTTAAAATCACATGCCCAATCTGCATTTGCATATTCAGAGACATAATTTATCTTGGACTTAGGACGTTTGTAGAGCAATCATCGTCCTGGAGCACTCTTGAGGTAGTGAAGAATGCGTCGAACGCTGGACCAGTGGGCTTGGAGTGATGCGCTCATGTGTTGACTGATTATCCCAACAACATAGGTAATATCCGGTCAAGTCATAGTCAAGTAAATCAGCTTTGCGACTATACGACGATACTTCTCTAGATCAGCAAAGAGTTCTCCTTCGTGCATAGGCTTCGTATGATAGTCCATTGGAGTAGAGACCGGTTTGGTTTCTAGCATGTTGGTCTCTTGAAGCAGATGCAAGACAACGTAGTTTCCCCGGGGTTGAGCGAAGGACTTCGATCCCGAGGAAGTATCACAAGGTGCCCAAGTCCTTTGTGTGGAAATGTATCTGCAGGTACTGCTTCAGCTGATATATCCCCATCTTATCATCGTCGGTGATGATGATGTCATCAACATAGATAACACCAAGAATATGGCCTTTAGAGCATAGTCACAAATTCAGTATTCAGGATACGTTCAATTGAGTTGAAAAGTCCGGAATTCGGTAATTATGCGGGAAAAATTAGGTAAAAAGCGGTCAACGTATGGTTAAAGTACGACCAACTATTGGGGAAAAAGTCGGGAAAAAATCGGAGGATATATACATATATTGCATACAGATATATGTATGTATGTATATATATGTACATATATATTGCATACATATATCTATAACTATTACTTACATATACATATACATATACATATATTACATACGTACACACACATATATGCATGTACATACACACAAACACATATACACTCAAACTAAGTTAAGAGTCTTAATCATTATAATACGGGAAAAACGTATAAAATGGGAAAAAATAAACATGATTAATTCGCAAAGAATACGGGAATAATACGTAATATCTGGAAATTGGGTTTATCTGGGAGTTTCATACGTCCAGGAAAAAACTCGTGTTTTAAACGTGACTTTTTCAAAAAGTCAGAGTATATTATGACTACGCTTCAGAGGACTTGGAGAAGAACAAGTAGTCAGCGACTGCTCTCTGAAAGTTAAGCTTTGTAAGGATATCACTTAACTTGTTAAACCAGGCCCGTGGAGACTGCTTGAGACCGTAGAGAGATCGTCAGAGATGACACACTTTGTGAGAAGACACCCCCTTAGCAACGAGACCTGGCGGTTGCTACATGTAGACTTCCTCCAGGAGATCTCTACATGTAGACTTCCTCCAGGAGATCTCTGTGAAGAAATGTATTCTTGATGTCTAGCCGATAGAGAGGCTAGTCAAGGTGAGCTGCAAGGGAGATAAGGATGCAAAAGGAGAAAATCTTTGTCATTAGAGAGAATGTCTCAATGTAATTCCACATCAAAAGTTTGGGTAATCTTTCGGCAACCAGGCGCACCTTGAGTCATTAAACAGAGCCTTCCTACTTTTTCTTGACAGAGAAAACCCATCGAAAATTTACAATATTTTTGCCTGCTTGTGGGGTCACAAGATCCCATGTCTTGTTGTCCTGGAGAGTTTTAATTTCTTCCATCACGACAGTTTTCCATTCAAGATGACATAGAGCATCTGCTGGACACTTAAGAACATATGTTGTGTTCAGGGTTGTAGCAAAGGATACGGTAGAAGAACAAAGACGTGCTAGACAAAAAATGTGAGAAATGGGATGTGCTGAGAATAAGATTATATTGAATTGAATGGGATGAATACAAGACTGGACGCCCTCTTCTTTATATAGGAGAGGGGGGACGCTCTAAGACTTAGGACGCAAGTAATCTAAACAGGCTGAAATACAAAAGCCCACTAACGAATTAACCTATTAACGAAATAGGCTAATATAAACTGTCTAACACTCCCCCTCAAGCTGGAGCATGGGTGAAACACATGTCCAAAGCTTGGAGGTTACAAGACTCGATAAAACGATAAAAGAAATGATAAATGAAAGATAAAAGATAAATATCACTCCCCATACAAAAATTGATACTCCCCCTTAATTAATACTCCCCTTGAACCATGTGACAATGCCTCTCTTCTTTGAAATTGTATTCTGCAGGCTGGAGATCCTCGGGCTTTGAAGGTCTTTGGAATGCATCTGGAATGAAGAGCATCTGAAGAATGGAACCTGATACTACAACAGTTATTCGCCACTTGGAGCAGACGATCCTCAACACCATCACTACGTCATCTTCATTGGATTACACACTTAACGCGACACGAACGCGGATGCCCAATGTCGATGTAGCAGTAAAGGAACCTTCAAGTTGTCTGAGAAGACGTGCATAACGTGGCACAAACACGAACGGATGATGCGCTGATGATACGATACAGGTACCATAAAACTCTGACGCATGAACCTTGGGGGCTTGATGGGAAAAGAGATCATCCATCAAGGAAAGTCCCAAGTAGATCAGCAACAGGTGATGTCAAAATAGCAGATGCGGCTCGGAGAAGACGTGATGAAGCAGCTCGGTGAAGATAAACTGGATGAATCAACCTTGCAGAAGTAGATTGGCAGGCTTGTTGAGCTTCTGAAAATCTGAAGAAGCATCCATCTGTCTCATGTGAATGCAGCTGAAGTACACCATGAACACCTGACGTACATAACGCAGTATGAACGTGGATAGCTCGGTGTTGACGCTGAATGAAGATCCTTCATTGTTGTCTGGAAGTAGAGAACAGATGTGTTGAACAATGCGAAGCTCCATGAAGATAATAGCCTGGGAACATATATAGCCTGAATACATATATCATCTCTTCCCATACTCTCTCTCTCATACATATTCTCTCACACACTCTCTCTTCTCATCTCTTCCTCTCCTCTCTAACCCCCGCACACCAAATACTACGAGAGTGAGTTTTTGGTGTGGAGAAGTGGATATATGCCCCCCCCCCCCCCGACACTGTGGAAAGGGACCCACACATGATATGGGTGGGTGGTAAAGGAATTGGTGGATTTGAGAGGAATTTGTGATATAGAGATGTGTAATATGTGGAGACGAAACCGATAAACGGAGAGAATATACTAAATGGGTCAATGTAAGATCTGGGTAGAAAATTGAATGGATCTAATCCCGACCCGAAAAGGGATTTGTTTGGTCCGTTAGGCTCAAAATTGGATCCGATTAGCCAAAGATAGATCCGAGTAAGGATCCGAATAGAGAGGGCGTCAAAAACTTGGGAGAAGATCGAACAATTAGGGTAATGGAGCATCTCTCTAAGCAGAAGCAAGGCGGTAACAATAGGACAGTAGGAAGCAATGGATAGAGATAATGGGTGATAATAGCGAGATAAATAGCAGCAGGGCAACAACGTAGAACAACGACCAAGGGCCTAGATGATGGTGATGGCGACTGAAGAGTGCGATCGTTGGCTGGGGATACGGTTGCTGCTAAATGAGGCAGCAACACTACATCGAACGGACACACGATGATGACTGTCAAGCAGTGTGGCAGGATAATGGCAACGATGGCGGCGGTTTTGCTCTTAGGATTAGCGGCGGCGATGGCTGTTTGCTTGCTGGTGATCAGCGGCAACAACTGAAGAGAAGATTGAAGTGGCGGCTATTAGTGCTCCTGTAGGCGGCACGGCTCCTGTAGGCAACAACTGATGGGGACCAACGACTGTATAGATTGTCGCTTGCTGGGTTTGCGCTGGTGATTGGCAGCGCTCTACAGTGGCTACTGCTTGCTGTTGGCTGTTGTTTGCTGGCTGTGGCAACTATGGCGCCGTGATGATGGCACGTCTGCTGTTGCTGGGGATCGACAACGATAAAAGCGGCTGCTGATGCTGATGTAGGGACGACAACGAAGATTAGATGACGACCAACGTACGGAAAGAGGATGATTGTTTTGAGGGGAGAATAGAGACCATGAAGGCCGGGAGATGCCTAGCAGGTAGCCGACCTAAGTCATGGCAATGGCGGCGGCCGCCCGCAGGTGGGGGTTTACCCCCTCGGTTGCTATCTGGAAGAGACGAGCGACGACGGCTAGGGCTGCGTGCGTGCTAGAGAGGAGAGGGAAGAGGGGCGGCGAGTAGGTTTCCGTCAGGAGCGAACGCGCTCTGATACCATGTTGAGAATAAGATTATATTGAATTGAATGGGATGAATACAAGACTGGACGCCCTCTCCTTTATATAGGAGAGGGGAGACGCCTTAAGACTTAAGACACAAGTAATCTAAACGGGCTGAAATACAAAAGCCCACTAACTAATTAACCTATTAACTAAATAGGCTAATATAGACTCTTTAACAAGATGCTTGATAGTAGGGAATGTATACCTTTGCGTAGTGCCATTGGTATATTGGATTGGTCTGGAGCTAATGATGATGATGAAGGTGCAACCGGCGACTCATCTTCCATGTGTCGATTTGGGGGTGATGGTCGAGGTGGAGGTGGTTTTGGTGGTTATGTTGGTGGTGTTGACATGATGAATGGATTAGGCTTCGAGACCATAGTATCAATATGATCTATAGGGGGTGAGGATCGGTGTTTCCAAAATTGGTCCGTGCGGCCACCATAAGCGGCCGCATACAAGATTCAAACCACCTACCAAACCGCATAATGGAAATCCCCCTGAAAGCGAACTAGGCCGCATAATCGACTGTAAAGCCGCATAAAAGTCTGATTAATCCCCGATTTTTAGATAGATATATTTCCATGTCTTCGTTTTTACATTACGTTCATCTATGTTTGTTTATATTTAAATCATACATTTCCTCATTCATTATTCTTATACTTGTTTTCTTGCTTGTTTTCTGCATGTTTATATTTATTTAGGTTGTGATGATTGCATATTTGCATGATAGCGTCGACTATTCTTGTAATTGTACTATTTAATACACAATTGTACAAATTATATATGTAAATTCATAATTAATATATATACATATATAATTATTAATAAAAAACACAAAATCACATATACTCCCGCACACCGCATATACTCTACAAGGTGGCCTCTCCGAACGCATAATACATATCGCTTTTTAAAACACTGGCGCAGATGATGAAAGAATATTTCATCCTTATGAAAGGTGACATCCGTAGAGATATAGACTCTGCTAGGGCTAGGGTCAAGACATTTGTATCTTTTTTTGAGAAAAAGGATAGCTGAGAAATGCCGTTTGAATAGCTCAAGAGGTAAGCTTATCAGCCTTGGGATCAAAATTATGAACGAAGGTGATACATCTGAAAACCTGAGGTGTGAAAGATGACCTTGGCCTGCGGTGGCCCGGGCTGGCGCCGGTGTTGCACGAAAGGCCGACCCTTGCTGGCCACGCCTATGGCGGCCAAGCAGTTGTGTAGTGGCTTGCCTCTCGCAGGCAGGGCGACGGGCGGAGAGGAGGGTGGCAGGCAGCGGGGTGAGAGAGTGGTGGTGGGCAGAGGAGAGGGGTGGCGACAGTGGGTGGTGGGTGGCAGCGAGTTGGTGGGTGGTGTGGTGGGGCAGCAGTCGTCGCGTGGGAGAGGGAGAAGAAAAAGAAAGGAGAGGAAAGGGTTGGGTTATATAATGCTTCTGATACCATGTAGAAAGGAGTGTCTATTCAGTAGTTGAAAAGAGAGCATATAGCCTCCTATATATAGGAGCCCCACTTAAGTGGGGAGTGCAAGAGAAGGAAAAGAGCGGGCACATCTATATCAATTATATCTACAATTTTCAACGAGAAATTCCTAACTGAATGCTTCCACCTGCCTATCAGAATGGAAAAGGAAAAACATCTTGTTAGAGGAGAAGCTCCTATTTACCTTTGGGGGTGGTTCCGTGGTTATGAGGAGGGCCTCCTCCAAATCATTCTGGGTGTGGAGTGTAAGGAGTGAAAAAGAAGTTTACCTTCAATAAATCTGGATTGTTGATGGAATTTCTTTTTCCATATTCCAAATCTTCTCTTATTGAATTTGGGAACTGGTCTCCTTAAAAATATGTAGTAGATTACGAGTGAGGAGAATAGAGTGATTTGGAATGATGGAATGATATTAGCGAATTGTGATGGAAGTAATAATACCATTTTCTTTTAAATTGGGGCTCATTGGGAATTGAACCAAAAAACCTTGTTCTTAGAAATCAACTCATTTAACCACTCGGGTGCCATTGCTTTGGAAGAAGTAATAACACCATTGAAACAAAAAGTACAAAGATAAAAATTAAGATTACCATTGAAAATTAAAAGTACCAAAGTAAAAATTAGAAGGTCTACAGGGAGTGTCCATTTGCAATAGAAGCTTATTTTGGCAGCACTAAGAAATGAATTGTAATATTTATGTGTTTGAGTGTGTGTATGTTTTGATTGGATGGATAGCCATTACGAAGAGGTGGACGAAAAGATATTTCTTCGAGGCCATGTTTGCTTGACAAACTCTAAAACCATAATCTAGGTCTTATAGAAGTACATATATGGGCATGTGTATACATTCGCTAAAACAATTCTTAGATATGATGTTACAATCAAGCATTAAAACTTCCATAAAAGAGGGGGGGTCCACACAAAATGGCTGTCTTCCTATAATCTAGGATTTTAATGCCCTATTTATCAATTAACCAACATAAACATTGTCAAAATTGATGAAATCTTCCCTATTAAAACAATCACATTTGGGGCTACAATATCCTTAAACTTCAATTCCATGTCGTACTTTATTTATAACCATAGTATATATAGACCTACAAGCTATATAGTGAAGTGGGAAATAATGGTGGTTTCAACTATTGTTAATCCAATTTTAAGTGGTTATTATATATATAAGTCAACATGCATTTCTTAAAGTAGATGACACTGTTTCAGATTTCAAGATGAAGTTTCTTATAATGTATAGTTACCCATGTGCCTTCAAATTTTTGTTGTTGAAAGTTTCATTGTAATATTGAATATTTCCAAAAATTCCTTTCCATGATGGTGAAACGTGTCAAGATTGAATATCCAATCCTTGGGTACAACTTCCATGTATTTGTGTGTATAAACATGTTGTGTAAATATACCAATGTAAAAAAATGTTACAATTAAATACACCACCCCCATCACCACCCCGCCGTCCCCGCCGTTTGTTGAGATACCACACAACATTGACAAACATCATCTTGAACATCACCATCTATTTAAATAATAGAACCCAAGTTTCGAAACTTATCAAATTTTGGTACATCTACTCCATCCAACTTCACTCCACCATTCACACTTCTAGATTGGCTGAAATTGCAATGCATATACTTTTGCTTCTTCTCATTGTAAATTCATTATCATATAATATTGGTACAATATTAGTTTTGCTTCTTCTGATTGTAAATTCAGTAGATATCAACGCATTTCTCAAAAGTTCAACATTATCATATAACATTTCTTTAGTTTTGTTAATCAACACAATATCATCAATAACTAACATGCAACAATGAATATCATCTTGAACAAACTCTATCAACTCATCCATAACAAAAACAAATAAATTTGAACCTCTGGAGTCATGGCACTCACGGTTGAGCTATCATACATGTCTTTAATCAAGTCGATTATTGGATTGACACACCCCTTTTCTCCATAACCCTCCACAACATTTTCCTAGGCACTCGATTATAAGCCTTATCCAAATCAGTAAAAATCATATGAATTATCTCTTTTGTTTTCTCTGTAGTTTTCCATAAGCCTCCTTATTAGAAAAGATAGCTTTTGTCCTTGATTTTCTATGCACGGTGTAACTTATCAACTTGATACCTTTGGTTGTGCAGCTTGAACGTCTCATTTGTTCTTACAAATGCGGACTATAACACTAGTTCTCCATTCATCTAAAATCTTCTTGGTCTTCATGATCTTATTAAAGAAATTCATTAACCACCTAGCTCCTCAACCCCCATACTCTTCCATACATCAATGGGAACACCATCTGGTCTGCATGCACTTCTCATTTTCATCTTTTTCAAACATTCTTGACCTCAAGTGAAACTTGTCGTGTGTAAGTGATATATCTTGTATTCATGTCACAAAAGTCTATTACAATATTCACAATATCTCCATTGAAAAGCTTACAAAAGTAGTTTCTCCATTGGTTCTTGATGTCATCATCCTTCACCAACACTCAACCATCTTCATTCTTGATGCATTTTACTTGACTCTAGCCCCTTCCTTTTCTTTCTCTTATACAAGCTATTTTATATATATCTTTTTTTCCTCGTCTAGTGTCCAACTTCTTATATATCTCTTCAAAGTATTTAAACCTTGCCTCTTGAACTGCGTTCTTCATTTCTTTCTTTGCTTGCTTCATGCTTGTATCTCTGAAAAGTTGCAGCATCTTGAGATTTAGCAAGCACCTATAAATCTCCATTTTGACTTCTTTTTTTCCTTTTGTGCTTCATCAATCCACCTACAAGTCTCCTTTTTGTGGAGGCCCACACCCTTTGGACTCCCACAAAATCTCTTTAACAGTTTTATGCAGGAGCTCATATTAGGCCATATAGAGTTAACATTAGACTCCCAACTTTCAAATGGCCTCCTTATAATCGTATCATAAAATGTCGATTCATTTTCTCCAATAAGATTCCGTCACTTGATCCTTCTATCCTGGTTTTCGTTATGCTTACCTTTGTTGATCTTCATGTTAATATCTAAAACCACCAATGTATGTTGGGTGGTGAGTACTTCACCAGGGATCACTTTAAAATCCTTGCAACTTTTCAATCCACCTGCCTTATAAGGAAGTAATCAATTTGGCTTCAATTGTGCCCTCTCTTGAAAGTAATCATATGAGAATCTCTTTTCTTGAAATAGGTGTTTGCAAAAATCATATCATATGTACCTGCAAAACCTAATTTCCTCTCAGTTTCTGCTGCCATTTCCAAAATCACAATGGACTCTTTCATATCCAAAACCACCATCACTATTTCCACGTCATTGCAATAGCTCTCCCTTCTTCCCTGCTCCACCACTCCCTCATTTGCTCATTCGTATATGCTAGTATGAGTACTTGGCAACATGGATAATAACTGGACAACAAAACCCTTTTTGGGTAAAAAAATTTTAGGCATCTGTTAGAAATCACCCAAACCCGATCTGATCCATTTGACTTGGTAGACCTACGGTTGCTCACAAGTATGCTCTCAACTTTCTCAAAAGAATGTCCACCATGCCATTGCTTTTTTTGCCAACTTTATGTAACTATTAAGACTTACCTATTAACTTAGGATAATAGATTTGCGTAACATTTAGCTACATAGTATTCTTTAGTTTTAAACCTTAACTTTTACTGATATGTATGTAGAAATATCTTATATACTATTCATTTGCCTTTTAATGTTAAATATCTAGGTCTACAAGATTAGATGGATAAATCCTACACATTGTTGTTACCGTGGAACTAAACTTCACTGAAGTTGGGTGGAACTTTGTTGAAGTTTCAAATTTCAAGCCTAGATGATGTCAAACCACCACTATGTCGACTTGGTTCCAAGTTCAGACCGAAGTTCCCCCCTTGTCCATGAAGCTGTATTTTACAATGTGTTTTCATCCCAACATCCTCAAAGTCGTCGATGTTTCCCCAAAGTTGGCGATGTTGGCGCGAAGTTGATACGACCCAAAACACTAATCCTAACTAGTGCCCTAAAGGCCATATAAGGCATTAGTGTGCCTGCAACCCTCTTCACAACTAATATCAATTCCTATATTTGTTGGCTGTCACTCTTTGCTAGAGGTGTTGTAACCATGGTACTAAACATCCTCGACATCTGGCGATATATCCTCGATGTTACATATGTCTACGCTTGTCGATGTCGAAACCTAGTAAACTTCCTCGACATCGATGTTGCCTACTTGTTGACATGTGTCAATGAATTCAGCCTACTTGGTGATGAAATTGACTTAGCTAGCTCAAAGCCTCCCATCTTCTCGATGATCTTTGTAGTTATTATTATTGCACACATAGTGAAGGAATAAAGAACTTGTAGGAAACCATTCTTCACATTGAGATGACTATTTCCTTGGTTTCTAACTAAAGAGCAATGATAAGTTTATCCCTCTACTAGATTTCCACAAGTTTTGCAAAATTTGATGCAGACCTAATAAAATTTCACCTCCGTTACTTTTTACCATCTTGACAAATTGATGTATTTGAAAATAAGCTCATGTTCTTTAATACTAGAATGTGATCCAATTGGGATTTCTATAGATACAAAATACATTTATAGAACAAATCTAAGTTCTAAACATTTCACATAGAAGATTATAGACAGAGTATGTGTTTACTAAAAATTTGATGATTTATGCCAAATTCCCTCACAATCTCACTATCTTTTAGCTTATTTTGCGTCGAAGTGTTAGTCCAAAACTTCCTCAAAGTTTCCTTACATGTTCCACAAACTTCCACTTCCTTGCCTGTCGAAGCTGACACTAAGGCGATGTCTTTTACATTTACACGTGACTGTGTTTTTCTTTATATGTAAAAATGTATGGATGGCTATATATAGAAATAATTGGTTTTTAAGATAGATTTGATGAAATCTATAAACTTTCATCATGAAATCACTATTTTGAGCTAATGTTTTGTCAAAGATGCTTTGAAGTTTGGTTGTAAAAATCCTCGAAGTTTCCTCGATGTTTCCACAAACTTCCACTTCCACACCTGTCGAAGTCAACTCAAAGTCGAAGTCCTGTTCCATGGTTGTAACTACCATTTGACTGCACACTGTGTGGACATATGAAGAACTGTGTTTATGTATTTATATTGCACATTTGACCCTTGCAACTACAAGCACATTGTATTATTAACCTATCTAGGGCTAGAGAGTCGCAGATCGTGTTTTATGTGAAATTAATATATGTAAGATAGACTGTCAAAAAATAAAATATATGTAAGATAGAGTAATAGCATAATTAGAAGTTTTCAATGTAAGTTTCCTTCATATTCACATCAATTTCTTCAAAAAATGACATCGAAGTTGATTGAAGTTTGCATCTAAACTATCTTAAAACTTCTAGTTTCCACAAACTTCCACTGCCACACTCAAAGAAGTTGACGGGAAGTAGAAGTCCTACACCATGGTTGTTATATTATAAACATATTATATCATCTAGCTTTTTATATAGTCATGCAAACGTGTTAGAGTTTAATATTCATATATTTAAGGAATGGGCACCCATGGGCTGATGACTATCTGCAGATTTGGGTATGGGTGCTGAAATTGGTCATCTATTTGCAACTGGGTTATGACTCACAATTATTGAACTCACACCCATAACAACTTAACATGAAGCTGGCTCACCCACCCAGTTTGCCATGTCTACTACTACCGCTACTCATGGACCAAGTAGTTGTTGCCAAATACCGTGAGAAACAAAGTCTGAGAAGGGAGACATGGGTACAACGTTCAAAATTTCAAAGAAATGGTTGAAATTTTGCCTTTTTTTTGTTTTGGTGGCAATCAGACATCGAAGTGGACTGCCGTAACTCTCGAAATAGGCAGATGATCGTTTATTGTTTTTACTTTTTCATATACTATGTACTACCTAAGACCATTTTTTTGCATAGTTTTGTGTCTTTAAGTCGATATATTGTGCTTGCAAACTGCAATGACTTAATTCACTGATTTCATCATTAAAAGTTGACATCAAAATTCCCCATCAAAATGCCAGTCGAAACAGTTCAGGGTCATTCACTCACAAATGACGAGACCCCACCCCCACATATCCAATATGAAATATTATTACATATTTAAGTAGATCTACACTAGTAGATCATTCTGGTAAAATTTCATAAATTAATTCATTAATTTTGCCATCGAAACGTCAGGAACACATTTAAAACTTCTTTCGAAATTTGTCGAAATTACTGTTTCTGTGGCGACAGAAACAACATCGAAACCGGACATTTTCTTCCTTGCATGGGTGGAATGGGGGGAGGGGCATTAGGTTGGTGGCATGATAGAAGTGGTTTCTAAGATGCTTCAGGTCACATTGAAGCATTAACTATAATGCCTCGTTCTTTTTTCTCTTCTTACCCTTCTATCTTCCCTCTCCCTCTTGTTGCCCCGTTCCTTCATGTTGTTTCTCATAGTAGCATGATGAAGTGGGTTCTTGCAGTGAATGTGCTTAGGGTTTGTGGTAGGAGCAACACTCAAGGGGTATTAGAGGCATGATGCTGGTGGCAGAGCTGCTCACGGACTGCAATGGGTATAACACTCACAATAAAGGTGATGGTGGTCTGATGGATACCATCAAGATCCATCTTTGACACATTAGAATCATCTAGGATACTTTTTGTTTGTAAAACTACTCTTTTCGAACGCCAATAGCTGAGTTTTCTTTCATTTTCTTCTGTTAGTTGAAGCATTTGAAGGATAAACCCAGCTTTGAATTTTTAAAATGAACAAAATAAATGTACTAGTTCTGGTATTCCATACTATAATTCCTCTTTTTTGATGTTTCTACTATAGATATTGTCAACATGCAAGTTATACAGAAAACCTTCAGCCACAAAGTTTGGTTATAAAGAATTTACTGGGCTGTCTTGTGCAATCATTTGACAAAACGAACATAGCCTGTGGTATTTTCAAAATTTCCATTTTCTTATCAGATTCAGACATGCCATCGTCATGAACATTTCATTACAAAAAACAGTGCCCGACTCTGTAATGTAAAACGAATAATCTAATATTCAATCTGTTCTTCAGATGCACATTATGTATATATTTCTGTGTACACACTTCTCTATCATTTCAGCGTCTTATAAGTGTGGGTCTTGCTCCTTTTGCATTTTTTGTCCATTCTAGATTCCAGACTTTAGGAGACTAGAATCATATATACACTATCTATGTTTTCATAATTTCTGTAGATACCAGTTTTAAAAATGAGTCCATATTGGGAGATGAAGTGCCAATGGCATGCAGACTCAAAACTCCAAATAAAAAAGAAAGAAAGAATAGTTGTTTAATATTTGATATCTAGACTCTGGACTTGCAATGCTTTTGTTATTGTGGCCCCACACATCAGGGGTACTTGTTTTTTTGTTGGGGGGAGGGGGAGGGTTGGTGATTGCCATTTCGAACTTTCACAGTTAGAAACATGTGTCCATATATAGTTTTAGATAATCCATAGGTTCAAATTTTAAGTTTATATTCTTCAGTGTGACAGTAGATTGGATCTGAACTAATTTTGTCTCCAGATGCTCATGGGAGGAGGTGGCTCATTTTCTGCTGGAGGTCCAGGGAAAGGGATGTATTCTCGCCTATGTAAGTTGTATTAAAACACTTGTTTTTTACATTGGATTTGTGCTTGCATTATGCCATTATGCCGAGTTTTCCCATTTTTTTACATAAAAAATAACTGTCTTCAATGTTCACTCTTTCTGACAGATCTTAGAGTCTTAAATGAGTTTCATCAAGTGCAGTCATTCTCTGCCTTCAATAGCATATACAATAATACCGGCATCTTTGGGATTCATGCAACTGCAGTGAGTTTCTGGATTCTGTATTCTTACTCTTTTAACCATTCATTTTCCTGTTTCAGATTATTAATATTTGTTTATGGAAAGTTAAGTCTCAATTACTGGCATTAAGAATTATCTTGACATTAATGTGACGTTATGACGACGGGTAGCCACTAGCCAGTATTGCTTTAATAGTTTACCTTGCATGAAATGGAATGTGCTGGGTATGTATTCTGTTTCAGCTGTTGAATCTGCCACAGCTTATAGATAAATGCCCATTATTGGTTCGTATGCTACATGTTTGTGGTTAGCAACTAGTTGGAGTCGTCAGTTATTTAAAAGCCACCACATGCACAACTATCTGCTTAGATGGTATTATGTTTGGAGTTTTGCAAATGGAAAAGTGATATGTTGGGCAGTGACACCTTTTCCGTGCATCTAGGGTATGAGCCCTTATAATATGTGCTTCAGCAGGTATTGATTGTATTTCAAGATACTAACTTTTTTGGAAGAAGACTAGATTGACCACAGCTTACTGTGGCATGGCTCACTGCTAATTACATTGCCAATTGATTTTCTTTGATGATGTTCAAATCCTGCCTCCCAGTTGAATGCAATATTTTTCATGTCCCGAGGCACATGCATATATTGCTGTTATTGGTAGCAATTTTTCTGTTAAAAAACAAAATAAGTTGCACCTTCGCATATTGGTATTCCAGAGTTTTGGGTTTATATGATACTATCTTCAACAGAAGGCATTCTCTAGCTTTCTTTGGATTCATTTCTACTTGTTCTGAAGCATCTAATTGTTAGCATTTTGCACATACAGGGAGCTGACTTTATACCTAAAGCTGTTGATTTGGTTGTTAGGGAACTTTTGGCTGTCGCTACTCCTGGACAAGGTTCTTGTTCCCCTTGCCCTGATATGGCTTTTAATATTTTTTTGTATCTTAGATGCTTATACCATTGTCACGACAGTTGATCAAGTGCAGCTAAACCGTGCCAAAGAGGCAACAAAGTCTGCAGTTCTGATGAACTTAGAATCCAGAGTATGTATATCTGTTTATCCTTAGCTTTTTCTTGAATAACCCGTTCATATGCTATATTCTTAGCTTTCCTAATTTGTGCTCGTTTTATCCTCTCAAATTCTTATAATTTTTGTTGTTATCCTTGGATCTAAGTTATTAGCTCAACCTTTTTCACCTTGTTTAACTGTGTCGTACCAATGGCGCTGTTATACATATCCAGATGGTAGCTTCTGAAGATATTGGCAGACAGATATTGACATATGGAGAAAGGTAGTGTATCCACTTTCTTTGCAGCTCTTGCATTTCTTCATATTTTTAATTAATAGTTGCCTTTATTAAAAATATAAAGCTATGTACCTTTATTTTTGTCATCTTGCTAATCAAATAAACCTAACTCCAAACTACCACTCTGGATTTCCTGGACATTTAGGCAGGGTTAATGTCATTTGTTGATAAGCTCAAAGGAAACAGAAACCAAAATTAAAAGTTCTAGCTAAACATGATATGCCACATAATCAAATATATCTATGCCAACATCCTTTTGGAGATATTGATGAATTAATTATACTCCAGGTTTTAAAAAGCGCGAAGCGGAAAGCGTGAGATTAGGACCTTGTAACCGATTAATTGTCAAGCGGGCGATTAAGCGGACGCTTTTTAGAAAAGTGGATTTTCAATTCCTATAAATTTTATGCAAAATTACATACATATGTATATAAATACTATATTTTTTGAATTTTTTATACAATATCTAAACATTGTACAAGACAATATAAAACACCCAAGTAGTTTACAACAATGATTGTATGTATATAATATAGTAAACAATATACTTGTCATAGATAAAGCACCCTACACATAAAATAATAAGTGTATATACAAGATGCAACAACAATTTTGTATCACATGTTTACATAGCTAAATAGAAAACAATAAACCTATCATAGCTAGCTTACAAACGTATTGTTACATTTGCACATCATCAAATAGTCATACGTTACAGCAGTACATTTAATCAAAGTATGAATTCTAAATTAGATAATAGTTACCTATAATATACTTGGATACATCACAAAAGTACCATATCATTACAACTTACATACAAAGTATGCATTCTAAATTAGAACTAGGTATATCATAGAACATTTAATGTATGTTAGTTTAATATATTATAGTCAATATTAATCGGGGCATATAATGTACTTAATGTTATATGCTTACAATAGTTTTTTTTTTTAAAAAGCAAGCAAAAAGCGGGAAAAAGCGGGTTAAGCGGTCGCTTTTCTCAAATCCACTCAAGCGGCGTTTATGGCACATTTTAGTCGGCCATCACCTTGTGGCGATTCAGCGTCCGCTTAAGCGGCCACCTAGGACGCTTTTTAAAACACTGATTATACTTTACTCTGTGATTCTTATTGTACTGTATCAATTACCAATACATATGGTCTGTTTGACAACAAAATTTATTTCTTCGCTGCCGGCCAGGTGCTGTAATTCTCACCGCACAAATTTGTTCCTGTGGAAAATTCCATTTATGTGCTTGCTACTGACAGCTATTGCCAATATTTCACACTGTAATAGACTCAAGTTTGGCACAAAGTTTGAGTCCCTGCCCGTGGTCAGCCACAGCTGCCCCGGTTGCAAGCAACAATTGGCTTTTGAGATATTCTTGTCTATATCTTTTTGGGGGGCATGTAATCATGGTCCATGTATGTGTTGCATATAACCATAGTCACAAATTCGGTATTCAGGATACGTTCGGTCGAGCTGATAAATCCGGGAATTATGTGGGAAGTTCGGGCAAAAAGCGGTCAACCTACGGTAAAAATACGGTCAACGATTCACGAAAAAGTCGGCAAATGATCGGAGGATTCATACATATATATATTGCACATATATAGCACACACACATATATCTGTATACATATAGTACAATATAAGTACATATTTAAACATCTATTGCATACATATATAACACATACTTGCATACATGATACATACATATATGTGTGTGTATTTACATATACACGGTCACACACACACACACACACACACACACACTTAAATTAAGTTAGAGTCTTAAATAGTATAAAATGAGAAAGTACGTGAAAAAAGTATAGAATGGGAAGAAAACGTCAAACATGAGTAATTTGTGAATAATATGGGAATAAAACGTAATATATTGTGACTATGCTCAAATTGGGAATTATTCGTCCGTTTGATACGTCTAGGGAAAAATTCGTATTTTAAACGCGACTTTTTCAAAAAGTTCGAGTATATTGTGACTATGCATATAACTAAGTTTTCAGACCCAGCTTGGGGGTCAACCCAGAAATGCACCAGGGTCTCAGGTCTCTGGTTCAATCATATAATACACTTGATTGCCCTGGAGATGTCAACATGACAACATATAAATATACAAACAAGTATAATGTTTTCAGACTTGATCCAGAAGTGACCTGACAACGATCTTGGGCCTCAGATCTTTGACTTAGCCATCTGATCCACCTGGTTGTCCCCATGATGTCATTATCGTCCTCATCCTCGTCTTTCTAGGTGGCTATGATCCTTCTTTTCCATTCAGTTTTGTTATCGGCGAACTTGGCACCATATATGTAATATAACATGTGTTACATGAGTATACCGATATACACTACGTATATGGCTGTATATATATTTATGTATGTATACATATTTATGTGTATGTGTATATCCATATAATTTAAAAGCATGAAACAAATCAACGATTAAATATACAATCAATCTTGCATACGTAAATAACTAAAGCAACGGTTTACAATACGACAAACAATACAAGTTATAATAAATGCAATAATAGGTTTGGGGAAGATTGGATTAAAATAAGTTATGAAATTTTGAACACAGTCTAAACATGAACTATAAAATCTAGCTTGATCTTTGACCCGAGGGTTGAGGGTCACTTGGTCAGCAATTGAACTGTGTCATTGGGTCAAAACTAGCCCTTGGTTTAAAAAAGGATTTCTACCCCAACCTTGCATGTGAGACATGGTTTAAAAACCCTTCTTATAACCTCGAAATTCATGTACCCTTGGGCAAATTCATACTTCTTGTTATTAACGGCATCGAATTGGTTTGCCATAAGTGGCTCACAAAACATGGAGACATTTATTCCTTTCAAAGTTTTATCTTGGTTTTATGTAAGGAATTTGAGTTGGTGTCCCTCCATGGATTCAACAAGTATAGACAAAACACACTTCTAGAGCTTCCTACTAACATGTGAAAAGTGAATTCTGGATACTGCAAACATACTTATGCTATCTCTAATAAATTGTTAGTCAATGTTATGTAAGCATTTTTACATTCATAATTAAAAGGAACTAATCACATGAATACCAACTAACTCAATTCTTGTAATTGAACTTAATTTCCTATAAAATGAGATTCCTTTAGCTTCTTACAGTCTAGGAAGCACGGACACTTCTATACAGCCCCCGTGTCCGTGTCCAACCTTGCATGTGAGACATGGTTTCAAAACCCTTCTTATAACCTCGAAATTCATGTACCTTTGGGCAAATTCATACTTCTTGTTATTAACGCCATTGAATTGGTTTGCCATAAGTGGCTCACAAAACATGGAGACATTTATTCCTTTCAAAGTTTTATGTGATTGGTTTCATGTAAGGAATTTGAGTTGGTGTCCCTCCATGGATTCAAAAAGTATAGACAAAACACACTTCTAGACCTACCTACTAACATGTGAAAAGTGAATTCCGGATCCTGCGAACATACTTAAGCTATCTCTAATAAATTGTTAGTCGATGTTATGTAAGAATTTTTACATTCATAATTAGAAGGAACTAATCACATGAATACCAACTAACTCAATTCTTGTAATTGAACTTGAGCTCCTATAAAATGAGATTCCTTTAGCTTCTTACAGTCTAGGAAGGACAGACACTTCTATACAGCCCCCGTGTCCGTGTCCACGGACATGTTTTGGACACGGACGCTTCCCGGACACAGCCCAAAACGTTTTGGACACGGCCAAGATGTGTCCTATCCATTTTTGTCTTTTTTGCAGGCCAGACACGGTTGGACCCTGCCCGGACACTCCCTGGACACATCAGCCTAACAGTTTCTACTGCTGCAACCTATTTCAGTGTATAAAATCTGAATATGCAGCTACTCTCTGGGCACATCAGCCTAGCAGTTGCTGCAGCTGAAACCTATTTCTTTCACTGTGTAAATTCTAAGCATTACTTTATAATTATTTCTTGTCATTGAGAATTTAAATTACAAAGCTGAGATAGAGCTCTAGTAGTAACCTAGGACTGTTGTCCATCATCTAGAACAGTAAGAACAAGATTCTAGAGGTTTATGATGATGACATCTGCAAACAAAATGTCTTTGAAAGAATCCACATGAAAAATCCAAGATGAACTTGGTATCATAAATCACATTGCGTCTACTACATTGACAAAATGAGTAACAGGTACTCATGTATTCAGTCTGAAAATCTACTATGCTTACTATAAAACTGCAACAATGTGTTGATGTATGCTTGATATTGTTTATGCTACACAAAAACACACATTCATATTCATGTACAAATATAAGTACATTTGTAAATATTTTTCTTAAGTAATTCCAATCCACACGTGCATGCATTAGACATATATGTATATACTTTTATAAAAAAATTCCTCCCATCCAATGTCATGTCCGTGTCCTATATTTTAGAAAATTGTCGTGTCCCGTGTCCCTAACCGTGTCAGTGTCCGTCACGTATCATAAGAGGGCCACTAAACTGATTGACTAGGAAGCAAAAACACTTCAGAATAGGTGTCGTATCCGTGCCGTGTCCGACACGTATTGGACACCCATACTCCATAGACACGCCTAAATACACATTGGATGCTTCTCCAGTCGTGTCCAACAATTTTTTGTTTTGTTTATATAAGTGAACACCGCCTGGACACGGCCATGCCTATTTACAACCCACAAACAAAATAGGCTTGCTTCTCCACTAATAACTACGCAGCCAAACAACACTTCTTCTGTAGATCAAATCCATCTCTGTTCGCAAGAGGAGAGAAGCAGTATTCTTGCTATTCTTATCACATATTTAAGTTTTAGAATAGCAACAACTGTCTCCCTATTCATGTTTTTATTTAATCTCTCGGCTCATTCATCTATTCTTGGGCTTGGGGCTTTCCTCCATTTTTGGCAAACTGATTAACTGGTAAAATATCAACATTTATCCTTTATTACATTGTTCTATTAATGTTTCTATATTTAACACTTTCTTGAATATCCAGTTGTGCATTTAATGTTAATTGAGTTGTGCATTTAATATTAATTGCTGCTGTATCTAAATAAATTCCTTATGAACAGTCTGAGAATTAATATGACCTGACTACCGACTTAGAGACTCTATGTATGTCTAATGGCCAATATTCCGAAATTTAGCATCTTGTACATCGTTGAAAGTGAATCCGTGAAGTCCATACTTAGACTAGTCTACTGTAACTGCAAAAAATGCTTATTGTTTACAAAAGTCCCCAGTCTTTTTGTCTTTTGATTCTTTTAGACTTCAAAATACAGAAGTTCTTGGGGTTTCTTTACACCATTTCATGTGAGTCCCATCATACATCTTAAAATCCTGAAATTAGAACTTCACCTTTTCAAGTTTCTATCTCTCTTATTTAATCTAGACCGGTCTCTCCTATCCTTTTTAATTCTTATCTCTCGTCATGTTTGGGTATTATTCATGGAATATGAATGCAAGTCAAATTGTCTTTTTGTAACTTGTATTTGACATACAAATGAAAAGACCTTTTTATGGATATTCTACTTCAAATGTTTCAATGTTGTGGTTATACAATTGCCAATTGGTTTCAACTTTTGAGTTTTATCTTAAGTGAAGTTAGATTGTTGTTCACCAAAAAAAGTTAAGAGTGTCTTATTTTATGTTTCTTATGAATATATATATATATATATATAAATATATATATATATATATATATATATATATATATATATATAGAGAGAGAGAGAGAGAGAGAGAGAGAGTCAGGCTAGAATACACTCGTGTGTATTTGGAGCAGAATACACTCAAGTAGTTTTTCGTGATGCAATATTTTTTTCAAAAATCTAATCCGTTGATCTTCTTAAACATGTTGTGAATAGTTCATACGCAAAATTTAAGCACATTTGGACATTTATAGGTCATGTTATAAAGACCGCAAAAATTATGGATTTCAAATTAGTTTCGCGCGTCGATTTTGTTGCCCTTGGATGAGTGACTTATACTCATCCAAATGGGCTCAAAATTTGTATGTAGCCTAGTTATAGTATGACGGTGAAGATCAATGGTTTACATTTTGCAAAAAATAGTCTTGATATGCAAACACACTTGAGTGTATTCGTGCGATCTGTACACTCGAGTGTATTCTAGCCTGACTCTCTCTCTCTCTCTATATATATATATATATAGAGAGAGAGTGAGGCTAGAATACACTCAAGTGTATTCATGCAACAATACAATCAAATTTCTTATGTTAGATTAAGACCAGGTTCTTGGATCAAAAGTCCACTAACTGCAATCTGGTCCCCACATCCTTGTAGCCTCTCCTCCCTGTACTTACACCCTTAACCCCTCTCCTCTCTCCTTCTCTCTCTCCTTATGTTCACGTTAAACATGTCTGCGTTGCCGCCGTGTGGTCTCTTACACAGACATTCGGCAATAACAATGCCAGGTTAGGTCGTTTGGCAGTCAAGACTGAAGTGTCCACCAAGATGTCCTCACTGCCTACGAGATTGTCGCGCTTTGGCATGCACACCATCTAGCAGACCCACTATGGGTGTCCTTCGTTTGTCGGCACGACGAATCTACACTAACCCAACTCTCACGGCCCGCGCCTATGTAGGAGATGTGGGGGAAGGTCCTTGACACCCTACGAGTCGATGAGAGCGCGCAGCAGGGCAAGGGTTCTTCAATCGCCTCCAAGACTGCCATAAAAGAACCGTTCAAGAGCTTTAACACCATGTTCGAGGAGATTCACAAGGTGCAGAGCTGTTGGGTGGTGGGAGAGGAACAACTGCAGTCGGGGCTCAGGGCTCCATCTCCGTGGTCGTCATCCCTGCCTACCGCTCCTTGGTCGGTACCACCAACATATCGAGGGCAACCGTCACTCTAAGAAGTACATCAAGTACGCCCACTAGGACCTCGAGACCTTCATCAAAGACTTCTTTGATGGCAACCCAGTCTCCATGTCTTGAAGGAGGTCGCCATCATAGATTCCCATTCAAAAGCCATATAGAGAAATACAGCCGTTTCAGGTTTCAACACACTATAAAGAATGATTGAGGCAATATGAAACTTGCTTGAGAGTGTCGATCGGCTCTGTTCCTAGTTTTCTGCTTGATTTGATTCCAGTGTGTCATCCTTGGACAACCAAGGTTGTTGGTTTCTGATTCTGGTTGTAATCCTTGTAATTGATATTTGTGTTGTTGGTCTGCACGTTGGCCTTAATGAAATCATACTAGTTCTGACGACAAGAAAATGGGTAACAAACAACACCTCACAAACCGAGTTCCTAGATAGCACCATGGTGCTTGGGCCTACTTTTAATTGCCTAAAGCAATACCACTAGGCAACCTTTATTCATCGTTTCCCCTTTGTTCTCGTGTGTGTTACATGATGTCTGTCTTGTCCTATCTGCTTATAAGAGTTGGCACCTGTCAACTTAATAATAATCTCTTAGATAACCTACCAAAAACTATGCCACATGGTCGTCAAGTATGGTTGCGGTCGCCTTTAGTTGTCGGCGGCATCATCTCTGTGGCATCAACAACAACGAATTGTGGTACTTTTAACCCAGTTGCAGATGTCCCATAGTTGGCTCCACTACCAACCTCAACACTCGTAGAAGTGGCTTACTAATAGGAAGAAGCTGCAGCTGATGACATTGAGGATACAAAAGAATGCGTAGTAGTGATCCAGGTGGGATGCATTGAGTTGATTCTGTAGCCAACCGTTGTCGTAGAATAGCTCGATCTTGTCGAAGGAAAGCATCGACGACACCCAGCACGAATTGTGGCAGAAGGGTGAAGATGGCGAGCAACACCTAGCTGGCAATGGCCACAACACCGACCTTCTTGGCCTCCTTGAGCATGTGCTTCTCCGTACCCAACACGATGACCATGATGACGATGTGAATAAACGCGTCGACCCCGATACGCTGCAACAGTGCGATCCCATGCGGGCCACCTGTGATCCACCGCATGAAGGGGAACGAAGTAGCGTTCACAGAGCACACAAAGATGAGCATGAAGATGGTGACGAAGGCGATGAGATTGTCGAGCATGATTCCTTGCTTGACGAAGAGCATGATGATTTGGAAAAATAAATTCCGCTAGGTTATGATCAATAGGTATACACCTTTATTAGCATCCTGTATTAGAAGTGTGAAATAGCAAACACAGTACGAATCAATTTGCATGAAAATCCACGGATGCAAGTGATGATGACGCCATATCAGTGGCTATAATATTACGCGGCGACAACCAATAAGGAAAAATAACCATGTCTGTTGGAAGCTGTGGAGGTGGATTGGGATGTTTCGGATAAAATTTCATTTGCATTTCAACATGTAGAAAAGCAATCCACGATGCAGTCACTGGAAGGGATGATGATCAAGATGGACCTTATTCATCCCTAGGTGTTGTAGAGATGGAGCCGCCACGGTTGTTGTTGGGCTGGTGACATATAGTCACCGGTTGGAGCACCCTTGTGGTAGCTCGCCGGCTGAGAGGAAGACTGACGGAGAAAGCAACCGGCTGTGACGAAGAAACCCACGACAACATTACTTCCTCGCAAATAGGACTGTGACACACACACACACACACACACAGAGGAGGCAAACCAAGATACATGAGTTGGGTGGGGTGGGGTCAAGTCATAGGTTGGGTCGTTAATAGAGAGTGGATCCTCATCCCTTGATTATATCAACATCTAATCTAATGGTTGTAAACTTGATTGTATTTGGGGCAGAATACACTTGAGTGTATTCTAGTCTCTCTCTCTCTCTCTCTCTCTATATATATATATATATATATATATATAGTTTGATTTTAAAATCATTTAAAAAATTGTTGTGTCCATCGCCGTTGCCATGTCCTATATTTTCCAAAATTGCCGTCTCTCGTGCTCGTGTCCACAGTTGTGCCCTTGTCCTTGTTTGTGCTTCCTAGCTTGCTAAAAAACTTATCATGGAATTAAATTTGGAAATTGTTTTATATCAAACAATCGTGAAAAATTGTGGAAATTTGTGAAAAATAGTGAATGTTTGTGAAAAATAATGAAAATTTGTGACTTGCGTTTTATTTAGGAAGAATATTCGGCTGACCAAACACGAATTTTGCTTAAAAGTCATAGAATTTTGTTTTTAGGGATCCAACCTTTGTTGGATCCTTCTTTTCCATTCAGATCTGGTTTGGGTCATGTTGTCTTTAAGGCGTAATGACTCCATTCATGTCCTTGTCAACCCGAAACGGTTTAGGTCTACATCTTCCTATTTTATTGTTAATATTTCTTGTTTGCTTGTGTGGTACATGACAATGGCCATCGTATAAGCCCTCTTCTATATTCTTCTTGTAAGCTTCTTGGATTTTGATTTCTAGCAAACTTGCAATTTGAATCAACAACAATGAACGATAAATTAGTACTATTATGAAATCAAAGTTCTAGAGTGTGTTATGCAACTCGTTTGTTGAGAGGGTACTGCATGTATATGTCGTCCAAGCACAAGAGGATATGAAGTTTTGCATTTGTAATTTGGTTGGAAAAAGTTACCACTAAATAATTTATCATACTAAACTATAACCTATTATGTAGTTATCCCTCATATATACGCGAGTTGGGTTTTCTTGGTGTGGTAAGATAATTGTTAGCCTCATTTTAGAATTTCACACAATCTACATTGACAAATAAGTGATTAACTTATAAGGTGTTGCTTTCAGGCTTGTTTGGTTTCTAAAGGTTGTACTAAGGTATACGTTTGTGGGTCTCTCTTGTCGCAAGTATATTCACATATTTTTGTTTCTCTTGCCATTTCATTGATTTTTGCACCATTAAAATAACCTTTTGCTATAATTAATGAGCAAAGGTTAACTAGTTGAGTCCATGGTACTATACATCATTGACTTCTGACAATTAATTCTCGATGTTACATATGTCGACACCTATCGATGTTCGATGTCGATGTCAAAACCTAGTAAACTTCCATGCCTGTCTAAGTTGACGTGAAGATGGCGTCTTGTACATTTGCATGTGACTGTTTTTTTACATATGTAAACCTTTATGGATGGCTATATATAAATATATATTTTGTTTTTAAGCTACATCATTATTGATGGCTATATATAAATATATATTTTGTTTTTAAGCTACATTTGATGAAATATATCATTTTTCGTCATTAAACCACTGTTTTAGCTTAGTTTTTGTCAAAGATGTGTGAAAGTGTAATTGCAAAAATCCTCGAAGTTTCCTTGATGTTTCTGCAAGCTTCCACTTTCACTGTCATCTCAAAGTCGGTATCCTGTTCCATGATTGAGACCATATTTTCAAATCATTAGCCCTGGGAGAAGAACCTCAAGGAGGTATCAAAATGCTCACGAAGGAGACCCCCCTGTGACGCTCACTGGAAAAAAGCCATCTCTGAACCCCCGTTTTGATGACCTGCTCTCCAATTGGACGCCATTTTTGATAGTCCAGAAAAAGTGATTTATAGTTTATTTTGACAAATCTGTTCCTGTCAACACAAGATTTTGACAAATGATTTCAAGGATTTAAGGAATTAAGTCCGAAAATTATATCTGGATGCTGTACATACATAATACCCCGCAGTAATATCATATGCTGATGTTGGGTGTGGGGCTGCTACATACGAGTCAAAAGATAGAAAACGATCTTGATGGAGATTTCAATTGTGCAATCTGTATATATGTGTGTGTGTGTATTCTTATGCCATAAATATCTATATCCTGTATACAATTACATAATGCATGATGCTTCTGTTTTATTACTTTTTTTTTTTGCATTTTCAAAACAAAGTTACATTACATATAAAAAAGTTCACCACAGGTACATGAATTTCTATTTGGGATCCCCGCCGCAGATAAAAATTTGATGGACATTTTTCCATTTGGTTGAAATTTCAAACTACGGTGAGACCTTGGGTCTTTTGTTTAGACTTTTTTTTTGGGTTTGTTGTTGGTACGAAGGAATCCATAGATAGTCTCTCTCTCTCTGTGGGCCCATACTTACTTTTTGGTTGTTCTCTTGTTGACGACATCATCAAGGGCCTTAATCGTAGTGAAAATGTTGGAATTGAGTCCATTCAACCACATGGAAAAGTCTAAAATTAAAAATCATTCTTAACTGTCTGGAATTTTTTCAGGAAAAGTGTTCTAATATGTAAAATAAACTTTCGTAAGTAATCACTTGGGATATTGGAAAATTCGCACTTATTGTATAATTATACAAAATCACGTATTGACTTCTAATTTCTCATTCTAACTCATCTACAAGAAGTGAAAATGATTGTGCTTATATGGCTTGTCACCATAATTGTATGAGGAAGGTAAGCAAAGGGCCTAACCGTACACGAGATCATTGATAGGCACGATAACCGAAAAATGATGATGAGGAATCATGTTTGAGAAGCAGCACAGTTTAACTATTAATCCATCATCAACCCCTCGTCCAGAACATGGGGCGTGCATCCTCAGCCAATATTTTTGGTGGCTGTAACATGGATTTTTTTTTTAGTGCAGAAAATCTATTGAACATTCTTTGAAGATTGTTGATGAAGTTACATTGAAGGACATATCATCCATCTCTGAGAAGATAATTTCGCGTCCACTAACTATGGCATCCTGGGGAGATGGTATGTTTCCTGTTTGACTTGAATCATATCAGTACTTTCAATTTTTGCTATCAGATCTGAAGCCAAATTGACCTCTCTCCTTCACAGTTATTCACGTGCCCAGCTATGACACTGTTCGTGCTAAATTCCGTGCCTGAGTTTGATGAATCGGGAATAGAGTGGCAGTTTTGAGTTCGAATGTCCAACGACAGTTTGCTTCTGTTTTCTTGGCTGTAAGTCACTTTTATAAGTGCCAGAGTTTCTCTGCGGACAGATCGTTAATAACATATGATTGTTTTTAGCTGTGTGGCTATACCTCTCCAATTGTATATGCTGGAGATCTGTATTAATTTCTTTGCTCCATGTAAATTGACATGGTGAAGGAAAAAAATTGAGGGGGCCAAATTGTTACATAAAGCAAGCATTGAAAACAAAGTGCTGCTTGGAACTTTCATTTTTTAGATAGTGTTTTTGTAGAAACCTATTCTTGTGATTTTCCCAACTGATGTGGGATACTTGACCCTACCCATCGAAAACATGGGTCACTGGAAATTGATGCCTTGAGCATTTTACTTTTCTGGTCTTTGTTGAAGACACGGTGAAGAAAATATACATGACTGTAAAATCTTACAAAATCTGATTTTTGATGAAGACACGGTGAAGAAAATAACCGAGAGGGCCAAATGGTTACATAAATTAAGCATTGCCAAGAAGTAGCTACATGATGCTTTCTGATTTGAAGTAATGTTTTTGTTAGCCCCATTACTGTATTTGTGACTTTTATAGATCCAAAGTCTTGACCCTAGCAATTATAAAGAAAGGACACTCGAGAAAATCAAATTTCAGAACTTGTTTATGTTTCTTAGACAAGCGTATGAATAGCCAGTTCAATGAGGGTTTGTTCACAAATGCATGGGCGACCAAGCCCTTTTTTTTTATTGTGGAATTGAAGTAATTGACAAAACTGTTTGTGTTGAGTAGAACATGTAGTGAGTAAGAGATCAACGACAATAGTCATTCGTGTTCATCGCTATGCATTTGCCAAGATATGAGATGCATAGATTTGTAGTAAAAACGATGATAAGGTGTTAGGGGCAGAGATCGTCCCTGTTTGCCAAAAAAAAGCCAGAAGCAACAAACTAGAATCAGCACAAATTTGTTTTATTGTGCCTGGATAAATGAACTGCGACTACTATGCATAAATTACCGGTGGTTTTAGATGTGTAGACTAGAAAGAAACTTTGGGCTCTTGTCGTTGCTACAAATCCGTTTACTGCTCGGCGACTAATCGAAACCTTGGGTGGTATGGTGCTAAAAAACCATGTGCAGTGTCACTACAGTTTTGCAGTGGGCTCTTCTTATCACCGAATCTCATCTGTCCGGCCGACTGCTCTCTAGTCTCTCTCTCCCCCCATGTTCTCTGACGACGGTCCTGTGCCCTTGTATTATATGCCGTCGGCTGACGCCACTGGCCTTATCCACTCCATCTCCCCGGACCCAATCCCATCCCGCAGTTACGGTGCCTCGAGGGAGTGTACTAGTAGTAGCTACTGGAGCGGTGGAAACTCAAATCCGCTCAATCAAGGGACAAGGTGCGCCACAAAAAGGCATCATTAACACGCGAACGAAGGCTACGCCCACGGAATAGCAGTCCCGAAAAGCTCTAAAATTATCTCCCCCCACCCTTCCCTTATCCCCCGCGTCCATCGTCTTCCTCCTCGTCCCTTTATAAGCCCCCCTGACTCCTCCTTGACACACACATAAACTACTAGCATTCCCAGATTTTTTTTCTCCCCTTCCAGACGTCCTCAATCGACATTACCGATCAGTGACTGAGTGAAGCAAATGGACGCTGCGGCGGCGAAGAAAGGTCCCCGTGCCCAGATCCGCGCGGCGCAAGAGGCGCGGAGGGGCCGGAAGTCCGCGACGGGGATGAGCGGCGACCCGAAGAAAGGAGGCCACGGCGGGAAGTTCACGTGGGAGGGCGGTGTGAGTGACGAGGGCGACGTGTGGGCTAAAAGTGGCGCGATGGATGAAGGGGATCCCAACTTCGAGGAACCGGAAGCCCTGGCGCAGCAGCAGCAAAAGTTAGGGGGGAACGCAGCGTGAGATCGGAAATAGGCGATTGTTGGTGGAGGTTGTTGTGTAAATAGTAAGGAACCTTTGTTCGGATTCCGTGGCCGTTTGGCAAGGCCCGCCCGACGGCAGAAATAACAGTAGCTTGTTCTTCGGTTTTCTGATTTTAATCACGCACATGCTTTTTTATTAAGGCAGGAGTTTCCCTCTCTTAATTTTTACTTCTGGGCGCCCCGCTGAATTGATGTTGTGAAGCGTTCTGTGCTGCCCTCTTCTTCATCATGTCTCCAATTCCTGAAAGAAAAAAAAAACAATTGAGAACTTCCACTCATGTACCCGTATGTATGTGTTACATAGCAGCGGCACGGATTCTGTGTCCGGCGCTCGCCTGTTGGGTTTGATTGGGAGGGTAAAGATACCCAGAGATCCAAGGCAGAAATAACAGTAGCTGCTGCTGCTCTGTTTTCTGATTATAATCAAGCACATATTTTTTTTATTAAGGCAGGAGTTTCCTTCTTTTTTCTTCTGGGCGCGTTCTGTGCTGCCCTCTTCTTCATCATGTCTCCAATTCCTCAAAAAAAAAAAAAAACAATTGAGAACTTCCCGTCGTATGTATGTGTACATAGCAACGGCACCGATCCTGTGTCCGGCACTCGCCCGTTGGGTTTGATTGGGAGGGTATAGGTTCCAACTTACCCAAGGCACACAAAACATCACTTCCTCTAAACACCTCGTGTTCTTGTACAATACTAGGCAATATCTGATCTGCCCCTCAGCCCAATGCATTGTAACCGACAGCAAAAGTATCCCGTCCGTTAAAATATATACCAGAAAAGCTCCAAAAGTTGTGACGCTGATACCGGATAACTATTACTATAGGATCGGACAGCCTAATGACTCGATCGATCCTATCACGCAAACAAACACGTCCAAGCCCACCCCCCGAAAGTTATGTTTCAAAGGTTATTACCTATTCCACACCGAACAACCCAAAGTCCCATTTACCACCTGACGTCCCATGACGCATGCAGGCTTGTAATGTTGTTGTCACATTGTTATATACTTGCAGTTCAAGCTCAAGGGGGCTAGGCTTGATATTTGTTTCGAGCATGTTGCTAACTGTAGTGGTGAATTTAGATCAAAGGACCACATGCACTGTTGTCATTACCGGAGATGGTGATTATAACAATCATCAGCTTGTCCATGTATTATTGTTTTCTGTGGATTCCTAACCAGCACAATCTCATCTAACAAGAGCATGTACTGGTTGTTTCGTCCTGTTAGGAACTATTTCAACTTCTTAGGTTCAGAACACAAACACTACAAATAGAAGAGGAAAACAAAATCAAAATAATTATTTACTAAAAAAAAAACCATACAAAAGTAACAAACCCCTATACTTACCTAGACGCGTAAAAAAACACAACACAACAACCCAAATCCAAATGTGCATACGAAAACACTAAATAAAATCTATTGTAAGCTTACCCCATTATCTGCTGACCCGACCATCCAAATATTATCCAACACAAGCATCTATACTCACTTGTCTTTCTCCTACCTACCTTTTAAGACAACCAGCTCTAAAACGCCTCTATATCACCCTTTTGCGCAACCACACTCCCATCCTTCCCCTCTTATACCTCTAACACGCATCCGTGCATTTACCCTACATAATGCAAAACACCCAATATTCGCCAAAAATGTCAACACAGGTCACTCGGCCCAAAAAGGTCAATACTCTCACATACCTGCAACCCCACTCTTTTGCATACACCATCACGACACATATGCACCCTACTCTACCACAAACCCTCTAGAAAGAAACACCTGCCATCTTTCCCCCACCACCATCCAAAACACCTACCCACTTATATACTCATATAGCTTGCTCTTTACATACACAAGACCATCTCTTTCCTCCCTCGCTACCAACATGGGCTTACACAGAACACCATCTCCAGCATAATTGCCAACTCCCTAGTGACAAAAAAAAAATCTACCTTGAACTTCGCCCTGAACATGATATTCACCTGGACTTTTCCCTTAGCAAGTCTCTGGCAAGCTCACGTCTTCTACAGTTGTGGCATTCTTGTTTGATGGCCCTAGAATTTACCTTGTCCTACACATCACACAAAACATATCCATCCTTCTTCCACATACCAAAAATAGCAAAACCTAAACTTATATCAAACTCTTAAGCATCTATAAATCCTCAACTTTGTTAATGATGTTGACAAGGTGGAAGGTTGTTCTTTTTTCCCAAACTCCAACTCCAAGTGAATAGAGACCCATATATTCCATTGGGATACTACCTTTGGGGCAAATCTAACCAAGGATATCCACATGTACGACATCTTGGTGCATAACTAGAGGTCATAGCTCGAGGCACCTCCCCGACTCTAGAGCTAAGGGTTGGAAATCTTGATTTGTCACCACACTTGGGTTAACAAAAATACTCTAGTCACCACACGTTATATAAGACGATTCACAAGTGCATGGGCTGGGATGTAACATAGCAATGCCGCTAGTCGGCGTCGAATCCACAAGGAAATATGGACGTACTAGAGTTTTTTTTTTGTTTTATACTAAGTTTTGAAATTGGTAAGTAGGGCTTGCAGGGTATAATGTTGGTTTTTTGTAATTGAACTCATGAGGGACATGCAAGATAGAAAAGAATGAATGAACTATACAACTCTACACAAATAACACTAACTAGCAAGCGAAGAGAGGATTTTCACTAAATTAGACATTGTTTAACTACACATGAACTCGACACACACATCTTGAGCGACCTTTATCGTTAACCTTGTATATTCAACGGTATTAGATTTGATATTTGTTCCAATCATGTTGCTCGTTGTAGTAATGAATGTAGATCAAAGGACGACATGAACTATTGTCATTTGTCAGAAATGGTGGTTATGACAATCATTTGCTTGTCCATGTGTTGTTTATGTGGATGTGTATTGGACACACTTTCCAAACAAGAATACAAATAGTCTTTTTTTATCAAAAACTATTTGAAGTCATTAGCTTCAAAGCAGAGACTCCAAATGTACATGTATGTCTACAAACTTTTGTTGCTCTTTCTCCTCTATGCCTACGTCAGTGAACTTTTTATCCCCCATGCTTACCCCTTGTCTAAACTTCTGAAACATCTAAAACAAAGCATATCCAACTCCAAGACAGTTTGATCTATCACATGTTGTTTCCCAAAAAAGAAGTTCTAGAACCATAAAACCGTCAAAACTGTAGATGGCTTCAAATATAGTACCAATGATCGTTTAATTTTCCAAATTCTCTAACAATCCTCTACCGTGAAAAACATATAAAACAAACCACTTCACTTGCCCAGCATCATCACGAACATAATACAACAACCCAAATCCAAACATGCAGACAAAACCCAAAATAAAATCTATCGCAAGACTACCCCAATATCTACCAACTTGACCAAACAAATATTCTCTTATGCTGAGCCATGCTCGCTACCTTCCCTACCTTCTTATACAACCAGGTCTTAAGCACCTCTCTAACACCTTTTCGTACCAACACATTCTCATCCTTTCCCTCCTACATTTGACACATATACATGCATTTTTCATAAAATAACCAAAACACCCATCATTTGTCAAAAAAATTCAATACAAGTCACCCGTTGACAATCTCATCCATCCTTTTTGTTGGCGCAAAAGGTCATTACCCTCACACAACCGCAACCCCAATCATCGCGTACACTAAAATGATATATATATATGTACCCTCCTTTAACACAAACCCTTGAAAAAGAAACAACCACCATATTTCGCCCACCATAATCCAAAACCCCTACTCACATATACACACATATAACTAACCATTTACATACACAAATTCATCTCCTTCCTACCCCTCTCTTATCACGGGCCCACACAGAACACCACTTTTAGCATAGACACCAACACCTTGGAGAGACAAAAAAATCTACCTTGAACTTGGCCCTAAACATGAAATTCATTTGGACTTCCCTTAGTAGGTCTCTGGCAAGCTTACATCCTCTATAGTTGTGGCATTGTTGTTTGCATAGATGTTGGTGATGGCCCTATAACTCTCCATGTACTAAATATCACACAAAACCTATCCCCTCTTGTTCCACCATACCAAAATAGCAAAACCAAAACCTATTTGAAATTCTAAGTTTTTATACACTCCAAACTCCATGTCTGATGTTGACAAGTTGGAAGGTTTCTCTTTTTCTTTTTAGACTCCAATCCAATTGAATAGAGGTCCAAATACTATGCCTTTGGGGAAAACATGATGTGGGATAGCTACATATATGAAATCTTGGTGTGTAACTAGAAGTCAGTGGTGGGGACACCTCCTCAACTCAAGAGCCAAGGGGTTTCTATCTCTGACAATGTCGCTACAAATCTTCAGGCGTCATCACAATTAAGCTAACAAAAATTACCCTAGTCTACACACTGTATATAAAATTATATGCAAATTCACAGGCTTGGAATCTTGTGTGGGTATGTGGCAAGTTGGGGCCGAATCCACATGGAGATATGGGGACACTAGAGCTTGTTTGTTTGTACTAAGTTACTAAAGCAATGCACATGGTTAAAGTTTTTTTTTGAATTAAACTAAGGGGAAACATGCAAGATAGGAAAGAAAGATCCTACACAACTAGGACTAACTAACAAGTTAAGAGAGAATTTCCACTAACTCATATAGCTAAGGTGAAAGATAGAGATCAACTAACTACACTATACTAGAACTACACTAAGAAGGAAATCAAAGGATACACTAAGATAACTAGAAAATCCTAGAACAAGCAACTAAGAGCAAGAACCAATTACTCTAGCAATGGTTGACTAATAATGAACAAGCAATTAACGTGCAAAGAAAGAGAAACTTGCTAGCACTAGAGCATATTGGGGTTTTAGCAATTAATTAATGATAGTGGGTGGTTTTGGGTATGTAACTATCAACCATGCTAGGGTTCATATTCATGCAAAGACACCCAACAATTGTGCTATCAAATCAACCAACTAAGTGTATTTGGGATGGAGAGTCATATTCTACTTGTTGACCTTGTGTGGCATAGGTGTTTATATAGGAAATAACCCCTATCACTTCCTATCTAACCTTATGAGGCTAAATTGACTAGGGATTATACAAAATTCTACCAAGACCATCCTAGTAGTCTAGGTTTCTGGGAATGATTCTCCGAATGTACTTAAAGGTAATGGATGTATGTTGTGTAGGAGAAGGGTGTTTCCCCTCCTATTACCTCACATCCAACCACTAAACATGCTCTTCGCTAGATGCATATGGAGAACATTGCCTAAATATTTGAATTTCACACTAGGGTTAGTGGAATAGATGGATGGATGGAAGAGACAACACTATCATTACCATTAGTTGGACTTAGGAGTTTTTCCTCTCTTAGCCTCATATTCCTTCTTTTCTCTACGCCTTTGGAGTTTTCATACATCAATCGCCATAGAAGGGATAGAAAATGAGAACAATTAAGGACATAACATACTACAACAAAAATAAAGTGTTTTGAATTAGTAATTTTTCAACATGGTATCAAAGTTGCATATTTTTTCAAAACAATACACTGAGGGATATAGCTTTTCATGGTATAAGAAAATGCAAAAAAGGAGAAGAAGAGATGGAAACAAACATGGAGATCGGAGTAGATGTCTTCGGCTCCTGCAATAGCAAGGTCAAGCTCCTCATCCCTTCTAATAAACATGTATGAGCTGACAAAAATCATAAGAACTAGGTAATCAAGTAGAGTGAATCAAGCTGTTCAAAATACCCCTACAGTCCTAACAATCAAAAGTGTTGCCAATACCAACATCCCACAACTTCTTGAGAAAAATTGAGAAGATAGGATGAACACACTATAAAAAAGTATATTGCAATTACATAAAACATACCCACAACATTCATTAATTGTAAATATCCTAAAAAATGACTAAATGTGAACGTCAAACTTCACCACAAAAGTAAATGATGGTTTTCAAGTGTCATCCAACATGAGAATAGAAAATTCATATATCTTGAAGAAATATGCGGTTGAAAATGATCTCATTCATAAGTTCTATATATTTTTTGTGTCTACTTTTGTTTTTATATCCAATAATGTTGGGATTCTAGAAAGAAAAGGTAGTTGGGGTTTGAATAGCATAAAGTTATAACAATTGAAATGAATGACAATCTATATGTAAATTATAGAAATGTAATTAAAAGTTAGTATATGACATTCTAAGATAATGTGGTACATTTTCTATTTGAAGCAAAATAAAAATGGTATTTTTTGTAATTTTAATAATTATTTTGTCATGTTTCTAAAATATTATCCAAAATGTTACATTTCAGATGTAGTACATACCTATAGAGAGAGGGAAATTTATCCTCGACCAAGATGCATTGGTGTCACGTGGGACCAATGCAAGCCGGTCGGGGACACATTGCTCTCAGGGAGGGCAATGCATTTCTTGTTATGACACATTTCTCTTAATTTTTTAATTATGATTCCATGTAAATATTTTTATGTCATGCTATTTAGTTCTTAATAAATCGACGGATAAGTAAAAATAAATATTCATCATAATGAATAAAAAATAATACTAATAAATATATTACTTCACTAATATTAGTATTTGTAAATCTAAATAATTCAATACTAAAAAAATAATTTAGAGCATAAATATCAAATTAATACATAAAAATGAAGATTACTTTAAAAAATAGTAGAGTTGATATTGAAATAATACAATGCATACAATTAACATAAGTATATTTTATAAAAGGATAATGATAATAAATAAATAATATGAAATTGTAACACCCCACTTTTTCAAACATATGAATTACCGAGGAATCATAATTCTCAAGGCAATGTCACAAATATAATAATTATTGCATAAAATACAACCTATTGAAGCAACACATGATACAATTTCAATTTCTCGCACCTTCATGTCATAACATGAAATTCACACTCAAAATTCATACACGCTTCTCATAACTTGAAAGGAAATATAATGGGATCATTCTATTATATTTGACACCCTACCACGTTTTTCCTTCTTGAATATCTTGAGCTAGGCCTTGCAAGTCAATCTTCATTCCTTTAAGCTTACTCCTTACCTATGGGCATCACGCCCCAACAATGCATCAAATAAACTTCAAGCATTAAACATTGATAAAAGGATATAATTTCTTTTAAATCATTTTATTTTATCTTGATTTATATAAGAAACATTAGGTTTGCACATATGTGCCTCTTCTCTTATGCACTGAAGTGCCTCTTGGGTTACACCAAGGCGCCTCTTCTCTTATGCACCAAAGTGCCTCTTGGTTTTTCTCTAAGGAGCCTCTTGGATAGGATCTTATATAATTTATCTATTATCATTATCTTTCTCTTGAAATCTTTTAATTTTTTTGTATATGCTACTGGTAAATTTATATTTAGTGTGCAAGAATATGATACAATAATAATGACAATAAACATGACATTTAGTTCATTACAATTTCAGTGACTTTAAGTAATTGAAATAGTAGGTAATACGTTCATAGCATTCAATTTACATTGTACATGCATACATAAACAAAAAATAGATACGTTCAAAGTACATGGACCATTTACCTTTCTCTTAGAGAAGATTTTAAATACTTTATTTGGGTTGATGAAACTTTGATCACTTCCATGGGTTGATTGAACCCTAAATACCATGTTTGATGTTTAACATTCATTTATAATTGATATTCATTTTAATTTTCTAGGATTTCATGATTCATTAAGGAATCAGGGAAAAAGGGAGTCAAAATGGGCTATAAACCAATTCAAGATTGTTCCTTAATTCATTATCTTTCTAATGATTGTTTATTTGTATTTTTCTATTTTCTGATGACTTTTCTACAAATATTTGAATATATGACAAATCCAAAATTCAAGATATTTACACGTTGGAAATAGATAAACAAATTTATCCACTAATTTGGGGCTCAGGCCCACTCCAAGGTGGCCCAGTGGCTCAAGTCTGTGGGGCACAGGTCCCTCCTGATGGAAACCAACATGTTGCAAGCAGGTTCAAGTGACTAAATTCACGATGTACCCACTATGTGTGTGACAACAAGACCACATTGGTTGGGGACAAAATTGGAAACTGACCTACTTGCTTCTTCCTCAAACCAGTGATCGTCAAGACCTTCAAAGCTCAAAGACTCTATAGAAAAACTTACAATCAAAATCTTGCAAGTTGGATTGCCATCCAAGGTCGAGACATGTGACCAGCCTAAATCGCACGTCCAAAGGGCGTGGATTACAGTAGTCAGACTTTTAAAGAGATAACCCGACTCTCAGGCCCCCGCAACGATAAACAGGGTCCGATGTAGCGATCATGTTCGAACATAGGGACAAGGTTGGTTGTGTTAAGAACACGGAATCAACACTTCTTATACTCCAGCCAAAAAGGGTGTAAAGATATGTTCCCTAAGGAATGGTATCACAAGAACGAGAACAAAAAAACAAATAAGTAAAGGAAATGAGCTGTAAACAAGTATATGGGGAAAACCCGGGTTGGGGTTCACCAACTAAGGCACCTCACCAACATGTAATACTATCTCTCTCTCTTGCACACTCATATCAAGATTACAGGCAACCATTCAAACGTCCATTCCACTCTCTCTCGAGATGAGGATGGATTTAAGTCTAAAAGAAGTCACTCTGTCGAGATGACAACTCAAAAACCTTACAACAAAACAACAGGTTAAATCATTAGTATTCCAACACTCTCGTGCATTCATACCACTCCATGACATGGGATAAAAGCTATATTACTCTCTCGAGATATCAACAATCAAACATCACAAGATGGTAGCTAAGCATACAAGTGAAGCATTAAAAATAGGTGCATGGAGATAATCTTGATAAGAATATGTATATTCAAAAGAAAGAGACAATATACATGTTGGGAGAGCCTTAGTGGCTATTCCCAACCCAAGTTAAGGTGTTAGCCGCTCATGCTTGCAAACAACATGACGACGTTACATACAGACAGATCGATGAGGTCCACAAAGAGGAGAAAAGGTACAACGAGATGAAGCGATAGATTTGGAAGATAAGAACGTGATACTACACACTACTTCTTCAGATCTGGATCTACCGTGTGGATGGCCTTCTCCTGTCAAAGAAGGGGAAGATGGTAGTCTTCTCTCTCCTCAGGTTTCGCTCCTGGAGGTCCAAGACTGATGGATGGATGGTCGGAGATGAGTCTAAAATGCAGCAGCACTTCGTGGCCATGGGATCTGATCTGTATGATATGATGATTTGACAAGATAGGTGGGGGCGCTATGTATAGGCGCCTTCCACCGACTTAGAACCGCGGTCGCAGTCTTTCCTTTAAGTGAATGCAAGACCACGGTCGCAGTCTCTACTTTATTCCTCCTTGGTCGCGATCTTTCTTGGCCACGATCTTTCTTGGCCGCGATCTTTCCCAAAACCTCAGTCGCGGTCTTTGAGTGCCCGTAGTCACGATCTTTAGAATAGCCGTGGCCATGGTGTTGAGTCACCGCGGTCGCGGTCTTTAGTATCACCGCTATAACGACCCCGCCTCCCGATAACCCCCAATTAAGAGAGACCCGAAGGTTAGAGCCGTTATCCTAATTAACACAATCAAAGGTTCAACAAATAATCAATAATAATCATGAAATTCTACCAACTAAACTAAAATCTGGTATAAAATAAAACTTTGCATACCTTTAAAAAAACTTTGGCAATCTACTACTATCCACACCTTGGATCTATTCTATCTAATCCTCCTTGCACTTGATTTCCTTATTTCCACAATGTGTCACTTTACTGTTTGTTCTTTTCAATTGTTGTACCTAAAAAGCCAAAAAACAAAACGTCGGTCAGCATATCGAAATATGTCGGTATCTGGGGACAATCAAAATTTCACAAATATGGCTAACAATCTAACTATCACAATCAAGGTAATTAACAAGACAATTTTTGTTTTCAATGTGTCATTCTCCACCGCTTTTGCCCTAACCCTGGAATACCCCCTCTAGGGTTTCTCTTTTGCCATTGACTTAAGGCCACCTTCTCAATCCCGAGCTTGGTGCTTGGAGTCACCTCTCATGGTGCCCATTAGTCATGCAACATAGACCACCTTGTCATTCCCGAGCTTGGTGTCTGGGGTCACCTCTCATGGTACCCACTGGTCTTCCCTCCTGGGCTTGACCTTTTTGCATCATCCATCAGGGTGGCATGTAGGTGCGAGAATACACACTTATTTTACAATTGTGATAATCATAATGACTTTATAATTTGCAAGTATGAACATACAAACTGATAGGTTGCATTCAATGCGATGAATCATCAGGGAAACTCTTCGGGAAACTAATGCGATTAACCATAATTAACCACATACATGTTAGGCTGACTTGAGTGCAGAAATAATCCAACTAAGCTAGTAATCCAGTAACAAGCAAGCACACAAGATGATCCTGAAATATGCATCCAATTTCCTATCATTGATCATGCCATCAAGATCTATTAAACCTAGCTCGCTTCCTAGGGTTTCTAGTCCACTTTTAGGGTTTCTATTGCAATTAGGGATCCCCTTCATTTTTTTACTCTTTTAAACCCTACTTTTATACAATTACTCACAAACCCTAATTATCTCATCTATTCTTCACGAAAGATATTAAGGTTACCTTTTAACAACATATAACCCTAATTTCAGATTAAAGGCGCAATTAAACATCAATTAAGTCCATTATGCTCGTTTACATTAAAACTACCATTTTTATCCTTTTTAATTCATGACAAGATCATTAGACCCAATTATCATCTTTGGTTCCTTTCAAATTAACAACTTATCTTTCATGAACTCTATTTATCCCTAATTCCACTTTATCCATTAGAAAACCCTAATTACCATATTAATGGCATTTATCCACAATTAGGAACCTTTTAACTCAAAAATAGCTTAGAACCATCATATCTCAGCTTTATTCATGAATTTGAATAATTAAAGCCATTAAGAGTCACAATTACTAACTTTCGGGTTTCAAGGCCCATTAAAGCTCATTTATGCACATGGAACCCTAAATTAATCAACTTTACATGTAAAATAGATTGAAGTTTGACTTTAATATTCAACAGGTCATTTCTTCACAAATTAACCTATTAAACCTTAAAGATTCATCCTTTATACTCAAATAGGGTTTCTAAGTGCTTAATCATTCTTATTTGAGGTAAAAACCTTAAATCATGCAAGATACATCTAGATCAGGTTCAAGTTCATCATTAACTATTCAACATGTTGCAATTACTCAATTTCATCAATTAAGTATCATGAACTTAACCATAATGTTCAATTGGAGTTTCTAATCTAATCCATAAGCACTTTTCATTAGATTAGCACACTTTTTGAATTAGGAACAAAATCAGGCTCTCAAACCAATGTTATTGCATTCCTCGTATTTTTCTAAGCAACTTTCATGTATAACTTTTTATCATCAGAGTTAGAAATAATTAACTATGATTTTTACAAGGTTAGTTACCTTTGGGCCAATCAGTGGCCGCCACCTCAGCCAAACGAGTCATTTTTCATTTTCACGCGGGTTGGGCCCAAACCATGTCGAAATGATACTCTTTCCCTCTAGTTTCTTTTCTGGAGTCGGGGGCAGAGGGGTCTTTTCCCCTGTTCTTCTTCTACCTCGCGCGGGCTCGCCTCCCGCGAGAAGTAGCCCGTCCGGTCAACCAAGCCGCTGACTTTGGGCTCTATGGCATTGGAGACCGAGCTAAGTCGGCCACAGCTCTGCCGGGACCAGCCGGAGTCGATGGCACTCCTGGATTAGTCGATGGTGTACTAGATTTCTAGGTCAAAGGAGCTTTCCTCCAGCAGGGTGTGTGACCTGGTCAAGCTTCTTGGCGGAGGTTTTTCTTGCAATTGTCTGCCTAGAACCGGACGATCCTTTGTTGCGAACTCAATGGAGTCGCCAGGGTTGGCACACATGGCTCATGCCTCCCCTTCTTATATAGGGGTTAGCCCCCTGTGCTTTCCCACAAATTAGGGGAAATCCACACAGTTCAGGAAAGGTCTGCAACCTTAGGTTGGTTCGATGCAGAAATCGCTCCCGAAGCCAAAGGAATCATTTCCTTCATTGCACATTGCCTATACTTCGAGAAAATCTGACAAGAGGATTGTGCCCACTGTATACTGCGTCCTAGTCTCCTCGTGAGACTGGGATCAAGTTCGGGTCCTTGGATCTTAGATCTACGGTCCTCATTCAATCAGAAAATCCAAATTTCATTGTGACATTTAATATGATTCAAAGATTACTTATTTACTTTAGGAAACTTCTAAAAATCACAACTCATTATTCCTTTATCCTTTTTCCACTAAAATTTAAAGGAAACTTCCTCTTGGCTTTATCTACTTGCATACCAAATTTGAGTCCCAAATTCCAAAGGAAAAGGTTATTATCTTTGTGTGAAAGTTATCCTTTAATAAAGCTTATTTTAAGCCTATTTTCTCTCTCTTAATCTTTTTTTTTCTTTATTGTGATTCCATTTACCATTAGAAACCATTTGGATACGAAAATCCACGAAAGATAACTCAATCATACCTCTTTCCACTTATTTCCCATATTTTATCAATGTCTCAATTTTCTTTCTTAATAAGGAAAGATTTAATTGATATTTTCTTTCTTGTTGCATTATCTTTGCAACTTTGGACTCCTTGGAACCTAAGGAAGCCAAGAGGTATGAAATCCACCTTTGGATTATATTCTTTTGCCTTCTAGAGGTTTCTACATCTTTCTTTTCTCCATTCCTTATTAATAATGGAGTTTCCTTTGTCTTTTTCTTGTTATTGGGCCCAATAGGCAATAAAGCCCACAAAAAACTCAGCTATTGTAAATGAAATCTTTTATTCAAAACAAATTATATCATTATTTTTTCAAATATCTTTAATAGGAGAAATTACATTTCTCACCCAAAGAACCCAAAATTTGGGGTTGTAACATCCTTCCCCGCTTATAGGAATTTTGCCCACAAAATTCCACCAGGCATGCAAACAAATATGATAAGGCTTTCCTTTGTCCATCATGGCTCCCATGTGGCCTCACCCTTTCCATGGTGCTTCCCAAGAACCTTCATCATCTCATATTCTTCCATCTGAGTTCTCTCTCACCTTGGCATATCGTACCCTCATAGGTGACTTAGGACATTTCAACCTCTCATAAAGCTGAATAGGTTCAGGGCTCAGCACATGGCTTGGGTACCTCACATAGTGCTCTAGATCGGACTCTTGGAACACATTATACATCATGTTATCCTGAGGGGTAAGGCTAAACACAACCATCTCCACCAATCCATCTCAAATGGACCATGCAGTCGAGACTCATCTCTCTTAGCTATAACTTAGAGGGGTCAGATTTCACATCACATACTCTCCCACAGTGAGCTGCATATCAGTTTTCTTTGCATCAACTCACGACTCATGTCACCCTTAGGATCTCTTTCAGCCATTGCACGATCAAAGCGACTTCATCTGCACACACTGTGGTTCTTTCTTGACCTTCACGAGGTCCCTTCACCAACATTATCTTGATGAAGTGGTGACCGACACAACCTCCCTTATAGAGCTTCTTTACATCCCGACACTGGCTATGGTGGTTATCATCACATCTTACAGAGGACAAGAACTGTCTCCTTGTATCACCCTAAACAAGCACACATGCTCTCATCATACCCTCTAGTCTGGGTCATACTAACCATTAGTTAGGGGTGATAAACTGTACTAGCATCGAGTTCGTCTACTTCCACCTCATGGAAGTGAATCCTTAGGTTATAAAGAACTTTTAAACTCACATCATGGTGTAGTTGAACCATCTCTCTCTCATATGTAGTTCAACTGGATCCGTCCCGTGACAACATTCTTTCTTTCTCACGTCATCTAGGTAATGCGATCTACCATAATCCATATTGCATCTTGACCTTCCTTGGTCTAGGGGAGACTTACCACAACATCCATAGTGATGAACTCCCATTCCCTCTCGGGAACTCTTTATCCTCTATATCAATATACTGGGTTACTGGTGTTCGTCCTTCACCTCCTGGCTTGCATGGTGACAAGCCACGTGCAACTTCATCAAAGTACTACTGTCACTTACTATCTTCATAGTACCACGGTGTATGATGCACTTAAAATCATGATTTCTTGTATGTCATGATTCCTCAAGATTTATTCCTCGGAAACCCTAAACCACTCTAATCGGGTTTCATCACCTTCTTTTCCAAAGAAGTGCATCTGAGGTTCTACAACCATCCTTTTATTGCATCAAGGCCTAGGCTGGCTAACCAAACAACTACTAACTTAATTAACAATCTTGTTACATCAGAGTGTTAGCCAAACATATCTCCTTTTTCAAACTTAGGGTTAACCTAACACCCTCTTCTAGCCTCTAGCTAAACTAGGCAGTTGTATCTCAACCAGAGCATCCATTACTACCTCACATCCTTAGGTGTTAGGTAACGTTGAAGACATACACCTCCATCTATTTCACTTGTCATCTCATCTCGGACTCTAAGTCTACCTTCATCAAGAATACCCTGAGTTCATCCTCTTGGTTATCAAACTCAACTTTGTATAACTTGCAAATTCCACATAGATCATGATAAAACATCCTCACAAGATGACTACCTTAGTTCTCTTGATGTTTGTAAACCAACTACATATCGTTTACTCCACAAGGGTATGTTATCATCTCTGTCCTCATACCTCATAGTAACGTTCCAACTCACATCATCTTTATCCTTGGTGTAGGGCATGCGTACTGTCCTATCTCTCACTCCCATAACAAGAGGAAATAAGCATTTGGCGGCCGTCCAAACACAAAGTTCTTCATGTTCCAAGAGTAGAGATGGTACATCCCACATTCCCAATACACCTTCAAAACTAAGTTTAAACGTGCAACTTATGTCTCTACATCACAATCATCTCGATATCAAAGTTACTTTCATGGAAAACTGGTCTCGAACCTACTAGGGTCCACACACATTCCTTGGTCATCTCCTCTAGGTATATAGGGTGCCGACACTTTTGGGGTCATCCCTCTTCCCTTATGTATCCAGAGAGTGCCCTACTCATCTGCCCTTTGGGTCCCATGAGTTCATGAAGGTGATCAATCTCCTAACCCATGGCCCTCAGACAATGATATATGTTACCTCCCGACCCTATGGCCATGTGCAACTAGGGAATTAGGAAACTCTTACTTCCATCAGTCTTATCCCTACCTGACCCTAGGATAGACATAGGATTCTATTATAGTACATGTCCAAATTAGAACCTTATCCAAGTCTCCATCATCTCTTTCTGCATTCATGGTCTATCTTTCATCCTTTTATAGGGGTCATGGCAACCTACTTACCTTGGTCAGGACCCATACCGGTTACCTCCATGGTAACACACCCACATGCACTTAGAGATGGTTATCTATGGGTCTACAAGTTCATTCTCATACCATGTACTTTTCACTTAGCTTCTCAAGATCCTATGAGACCTCTTTAGGTTACCTCAAAACCAACAAAACTGGTACACACCCCACCAAAGGGTCCCTCTCCTAGGATAGGGGGAAAACTACAAAGGTCACGAATGCCCTTATGTCAAGGGTTTACATCCACATGAGCATGCTTAACCCTAGAAAGCTACTAAGGCACAAGCAGACCACCTACTAAACCATGCTAGGTCTCACTTGTTCTCATTCCTCAACACTTGACCAATAACAAACCTTCTCATGTCACCACCTTGGCTGTGAGGGATTCATCAGGCATACCTTAAAATTAAGGGGTTTCCCTTTCCTCTAAACATGAGGAGTACCATGCTCGAATCTATAGAAACTCAAATCTCATCATGAGCATCATGTACACTACTTCCCCTAGGTTCACTTTTCTGATGTTCACTGTCTGCTCAACTCTTTATCCACTAGCCAAGCATGTACATGGTATGACATGCACTTCCCATGATCCTTCCACTTGAACAACATTTCTGAGTGGAGTCCTCCTCAGGGACAACCATCTAGGTATAATGCCTCACTACTGGTTACTTAAACCTCCTCCAAGTCTAAGAAACTCTTCTTCCTATCCCTAGAAGGTAAGCACCTATACCTTAGGCACATAGGTACCAACAACCTCATCCTCTCTCTAGGGTTTGGTTCCTCTAAAGGCAATCAAGGTATCCTCAACCTCCAAGGATCGTGTCTGAGGCAACCACAACCATCCACTTAGGTTGCATCATCTTCAACTCCTCATTGTTCCTCATATCTCAGAACCTAAGCTTCCAGCCTTCTTGCTTGGGTCATGCTCTCTCTTTTTCTAGAGCTAACCCTACAAACAACCTTACTACTAGAGGCCCTCTCTCTATCAAGAATCAAGCTCACAAGCGTACCCCTACATGGGTGAAGCCTATGTTCAAACTTATGTTTGCTCAAGATTATCCATAGCCCTTTATGCTTATCTCATAAGCTATCCAAAATACTATCCTGGCCAGGGGTTCAACCTATTGCCCGCACTACTGACGTACTCTGGGTGCATGTTGTGCCCTACTCACATAAGCCCATAGTGTTTCTATAGGTTCTTCACTAACCTCATCATTTAAGGAGCTATCCTTCACTCTAACATGCACGATTCCTTCCAGGGTTGGGTTGCCAAAGGTACTAGGTCATCCAACCTCACATGGCTCATAACATCATGGGCATATAAAGCATGTCCACACACACCTGGTCTATCATGACACTTAACTCATCATGCTATCTCTCTCTCTAACCACCACTTAGGGTTAGGGTTAGCATCATCCTCATAGGATGTGCTAGGTCTCTACTTATAATGGAGGTCTCTACCTCTAAGACTAACTTTCTCCACTCATCCTCCTAACAAGGAGGTCTAGCCTCAGGTCTCTCCTGAGGGCATGACAACATATGTCATACGACCTAAGCATGTATCTATTCTTTAGTTTATGCTTAAATTATTAAGCTTATGTCCATGATATCTTATTTAAATGCTTTTCATTAATTTGGTGGAGGATTCCTTAAACCTTATCAACCTTACCCATCCCTCGGGAAGGTGAGGAAAAGAGAGAAAACCCTAATCCTTATAATCCTTAACAACATTTGAGTTGATAAGGGATGAACAAGATGAGAGAGTCCTAAAGGTATCTTATTTCGAGTCAGATCCTGAGACATGGGCCGGACAGTCACACTAATCCGGGAGTCCTCGTATCCTGATTAGCGGTGCGGAGGAAAATCTTTCCAGCTCCCGGACGTGATCCTTTTCTAGACACCTCTGTCTTTCAGAAAATCCTCTAATAACTCCCTCAGTTTTATGGAATTTGTAAAATTTAATAATTATTAAAGATTAAATGAGGAACCTACGCTCTGATACCAAATGTAACGACCCCGCCTCCTAGTAATCCCCAATTAAGGGAGACTCGAAGGTGAGATCCGTTATCCCAATTAATAGGATCAAAGGTTCGACAAATAATCAATAATAATCATGAAATTCTACCAACTAAACTAAAATCTGGTATAAAATAAAACTTTGCATACCTTTAAAAAAAACTTTGGTAATCTACTACTATCCACAACTTGGATCTGTTCTATTTAATCCTCCTTGTACTTTTTTCCTTATTTTCACAATGTGTCACTTTACTGTTTGTTCTTTTCAATTGTTGTACCTAAAACGCCGACAAACAAAACGTCGGTCAACATATCGAAATATGTCGGTATGTGGGGACAACCAAAATTTCACAAATATGGCTAACAATCTAATTATCACAATCAAGGTAATTAACAAGCCAATTTACATTTTCAATGTGTCATTCTCCACCGCTTTTGCCCTAACCCTGGAATACCCCCTCTAGGGTTTCTCTTTTTCCATTGACTTAAGACCACCTTCTCAATCCCGAGATTGGTGTCTGGGGTCACCTCTCATGGTTCCCATTAGTCATACAACATATACCACCTTCTCATTCCTGAGCTTTGTTTCTGGGGTCACCTCTCATGGTTCCCATTAGTCTTCCCTCCTGGGCTTGACCTTTTTGCATCATCCATCAGGGTGGCATGTAGGTGCGAGAATATACACTTATTTTATAATTGTGATAATCATAATGACTTTATAATTTGCAATGTGATGAATCATCCGAGAAACTCTTCGGGAAACTAATGTGATTAACCATAATTAACCACATACATGTTAGGCTGACTTGAGTGCAGAAATAATCCAACTAAGCTAGTAATCCAGTAACAAGCAAGCACACAAGATGATCCTGAAATATGCATCCGATTTCCTATCATTGATCATGCCATCAAGATCTATTAAACCTAGCTCGCTTCCTAGGGTTTCTAGTCCACTTTTAGGGTTTCTATTGCAATTAGGGTTCCCCTTTATTTTTTACTCTTTTAAACCCTACTTTTATACAATTACTCTCAAACCCTAATTATCTCATCTATTCTTCACGAAAGATATTAAGGTTACCTATTAACAACATATAACCCTAATTTTAGATTAAAGGCACAATTAAAAATCAATTAAGTCCATTATGCTCTTTTACATTAAAACTACCATTTTTATCCTTTTTAATTCATGAAAAGATCATTAGACCCAATTATCATCTTTGGATCCTTTCAAATTAACAACTTATCATTCATGAACTCTATTTATCACTAATTCCATCTTTATCCATTAGAAAACCCTAATTACCACATTAAGGGTATTTATCCACAATTAGGAACCTTTTTACTCAAAATAGCTTAGAACCATCATATCTCAGCTTTATTCATGAATTTGAATAATTAAAGCCATTAAGAGTCACAATTACTAACTTTAGGGTTTCAAGGCCCATTAAAGCTCATTTAAGCACATGGAACCCTAAATTAATCAACTTTACATATAAAACAGATTGAAGTTTGAATTTAATATTCAATAGGTTATTTCTTCACAAATTAACCTATTAAACCTTAAAGATTCATCCTTTATACTCAAATACGGTTTCTAAGTGCTTAATCATTCTTATTTGAGGCAAAAACCCTAAATCATGCAAGATACATCTAGATCAGGTTCAAGTTCATCATTAACTATTCAACAGGTTGCAATTACTCAATTTCATCAACTAAGTATCATGAACTTAACCATAATGTTCAATTAGAGTTTCTAACCTAATCCATAAGCACTTTTCATTAGATTAGCACACTTTTTGAATTAGGAACAAAATCAGGTTCTCAAACCAATTTTATTGCATTCCTCGTATTTTTCTAAGAAACTTTCAGGACAACTTTTTATCATCAGAGTTAGAAATAATTAACTATGATTTTCACAAGGTTAATTATCTTTGGGCCAATTAGTGGCCGCCACCTCAGCCAAACGAGTCATTTTTCATTTTCACGTGGGTTGGGCCCAAACCATGTCGAAATGACACTCCTGCCCTCTGGTTTCTTTTCTGGAGTCGGGGGCAGAGGGGTCTTTTCCCCTATTCTTCTTCTACCTCATGCGGGCTCACCTCCCGTGAGCAGTAGCCTGTCCGGTCAACCAAGCCACTGACTTTGGGCTCTAGGGCATCGGAGACCGAGCTAAGTCGGCCACAGCTTCGCTGGGACCAGCCAGAGTCGATGACACTCTTGGATTCATTGATGGTGTACTAGATTTCCGGGTCAAAGGAGCTTTCCTCCAGCAGGGTGTGCGACCTGGTCAAGCTTCTTGGTGGAGGTTTTTCTTGCAATTGTCTGCCTAGAACCGGACGATTCTTTGTTGCGAACTCAATGGAGTCACCAAGGTTGGCACACGAGGCTCGTGCCTCCCCTTCTTATATAGGGGTTAGCCCCTGTGCTTTCCCACAAATTAGGGGAAATCCACACAGTTCAGGAAAGGTCTGCAACCTTAGGTCAGTTCGATGTGGAAATCGCTCCCGAAGCCAAAGGAATCGTTTCCTCCGTTGCACATTGCCTATACTTCGAGAAAATATGACAAGAGGATTGTGCCCACTGGACACTGCGTTCTAGTCTCCTCGTGAGACTGGGGTCAGGTCTGGGCCATTGGATCTTAGATCTACGGTCCTCGTTCAATCTGAAAATCCAAATTTCATTGCGACATTTAATATAATTCAAAGATTACTTATTTACTTTAGGAAACTTCTAAAATAACAACTCATTATTCCTTTATCCTTTTTCCACTAAAATTTAAAGGAAACTTCCTCTTTTCTTTATCTACTTACATACCAAATTTGAGTCCCAAATTCCCAAGTAAAAGGGTCTTATCTTCGTGTGCAAGTTATCCTTTAATAAAACTTATTTTAAGCATATTCTCTCTCTTAATCTTTTATTTTCTTTATTGTGATTCCTTTTACCATTAGAAACCATGTGGATACAAAAATCCACCAAAGATAACTCAATCATACCTCTTTCCACTTATTTCCCATATTTTATCAATGTCTCAAATTTCTTTCTTAATAAGGAAATATTTAATTGATATTTTCTTTTCTTGTTGCATTATCTTTGCAACTTTAGACTCCTTGGAACCTAAGGAACCCAAGAGGCACGAAATCCACCTTTGTATTATATTCTTTTGCCTTCTAGAGGTTTCTACATCTTTCTTTTCTCCATTCCTTATTAATAATGGAGTTTCCTTTGTTTTTTTCTTGTTATTGGGCCCAACAGCCAATAAAGCCCACAAAACAACCAACCAGACTATTGTAAATGAAATCGTTTATTCAAAACAAATTATATCATTATTTTTTCAAATATCTTTAATAGGATAAATTACATTTCTCACGCAAAGAACCCAAAATTTGGGGTTGTAACAACCGCTGTCGCGGTGTTGGCGCGACGCAAATTGCGGGTGCTATGAGAGGAGTAAGGAGAGGAACTACAGTCGTGGTCTCAGGATGATCGGGATCGCGGTATTTTGAATAACCACAGTCGAGGTCTTTTGAATAACCGCGGTCGCAGTCTCCAAGATCACGATCGCGGTTATGTTGATTCCTAAAATCATTAAACAAGGCTTTAGTAAAAAAGATGGATAAATTATATGAAAAGTTAACTAAAGTTATACTAAAAGTGGTGTAAAATATATATATAAAGTACATAAAGTACGGTTTTATCAACTCCCCAAACTTAGAATCAAGCCTATCCTTAGGCTAAGTGTAGGTCCGAGAACTCAAAGACATAAAAGATGAACAAGCTTAAAAGACAACATAATAGCATGATTGAAATATCTCATTCTTGCATCAAGACTGTTGTTGTATGTATTCAATCTCTTAGGTCTCAATCTCCCCCTTTAAACCTAGAGTAGCATAACCTCATCTCATCAGTCATAACTTTCTATTGTAAAAGGCTTCTCCTTCTCAACTTGTCACCCCTCCCTTAGCTAATATCCATACTAGTGCCACATCTTTTTGAAAGGTAGCTTTCACACCCATCTTTATTTTTAGCGGGCCCTATGCTAATGTGTATAGGTAGTCTTGAAGCTTTAAGGTGTTTCTTCTTCCACCTGAACTCCTCACCCACAACTATCATAAGAACAGTGTTGCCCTTTTTGGGCTTCTGACTTTAAGTCAGGTGGTATGTGAAGTTCCATTTAAGATTGGAGGTGTGTAAGTTTGGCTTCAAGTTTCCACTTACGGGCACGCCATATCTGCATTCATAAGTGCAACAATATACCGATCGGGCAGAAACTTTTGGCATCTTTTAGGGCACATCTCTCATATTCTTTTCTTTATTTTATTTTTGGCTTTTTATCTCTCTTTTTAGGCTTGGGGTTGAGGATTTTGGTTGGTTTTCTGGGCGGCAAAGCCTCTTTTTGGACATTTTCTTTGAATAGGGTGGCTTTTTCCTATCTACAGAGACTAGGATTTTCTAGATGTGAGCATCAGGTGGAGATGGTTGTTTAGGAGTATGACTAAGGTTCTCTTAGTTTGTAGGGGTTCATGAGTTAAGGTTGGTACATTTACAACATCTTATTGCAAGAATGAGATATAACAGTGTTGCTATGACTGTTGTTTTACTCATGCATTCTTCTGTAGGTTTCTCATATCCTTCTCTCTCAGAGGGCTAGAGCACTAATTCTAAAAAATTTAGCGAGAGAAAGCGAGCTTCTAAAAGGTTAGTTGTAACAAAATTTTTCAAAATTTCAAAATTTTTGATGGGGTAATAAAGGTGTAATAAAGGGAAAGTGAAATGAAAAGGGGATAATTGAAAAATGGAAGCACCAATATCTCTGTGGCTCATGTATGACTCCTCCCCCAAACTTATCCTGCACCCCATCTCGGGGTGTCAAAATTTGAGTAAGAAGTATAAACGGGCCTTCTTTGTTTGTTTATTTGGCGGGAAAGGCCCACTTGGACTCCAGGAGCATGCTGGTGTAGATACCCCTAAGTGTGTGATATTGCTCGTACTGCATGTTCTCCACCTTGAGGCTGGTAGTTGTGATAGCTACCATCCATGACAGACAGAAGAACCCGCAGTTATTGGATAGGGGTATCTGTTGAGGGCTTCTGTGGCAATACTGAGTTTTCTTGAAATCCCTGCCTTTTGACATTGTGTACCCTCTACAGTGTTGTTGTATCATCTCAAAGATGGCTTCAGTGCAGGTATTCACCTTTTCTTCAGTAGGAGACTTTGCTATCGTCATGTTAGTCATTTTCTTGAGTGAGAAGGCTGCGTCGGAGCTATTATACAGAACTACAATCCTTTTCAGTAGGTTGACGTGCAACAAGGTCCAATGGTTGTAATGAAGAATCAACAAGAAAATGTGCTCAGACATGGTCGCTTGAAGCCGTCGTTGTAGCCGCTCTATTTCTCCCATCTTCTTATCCTTGAGGATGTCGTCTACTAGTAGGAAATATGCCATGTGTGAGTTTGGCATTGAGTCCCCTAATAACTCCTGGTAGGCTGACATCGTGTTCACAGAGAGGTACCCTCCTATTTTCAACGTTTCTTAGAGGTCATCCTTTAGTACGCAGATGCCATCCCGTTCAAATATGACATCTCCCGGCGAATTTTCTTCTTTCAGAGAACTCATAATTATTGTGAGTTCTTCCATCGACAGACTGAAGTAGCTCCATCTGTCGAAGTTCTCAAAAGAAGGCATGATTTCTCCTGTCAGCCCGTCTGGTCCATCGTTACCCAGGTCTTCTTCAGCTTTTACTTCTGCGGGTTGTTCTTCTACAGGAAGAACTTCAGGAGTGTCTGTTACTGAAGGCTGATGTTCTTCTTTTGCTTGCTTCACAACTTCTTCAGTCTTTGTAGTCCAACCCGCTTTCCAAGTTGTAGCTCTGACCGGTTCATACGGGTCAACTCACATGGTCTTGAGCTGTTCCCTCCAAGATATCTTCTCAGGTAGAGGGATGTCCATGTGGAGCCTACGGGGCACGATATCTGCAACCATCACTGAATCCTTGAAGAACCGGTGATCGTAGATGACCTCCATGACATACATGCCCCGTAGTCCATGTAAGTCTTCCGTATTCAGATCTTCTAGAGGAATGCCCTTGTTGATGGCTTCCATCATGCACAGAACGATGAAGGTGCAATCCCCTGAACCAGTTGCCTCCTGGGGAACCTTCTTGTTGATGGAGAACAACTTACAGGACCCTTGAAACTTTGTGCTTGCCTCTTTGATGGCTCATTGGAGGTGTATCGGAATCTTCAAGGCATCCCTGACATCCTTCCTTTTATATATTAAGAAGGTGTTGTCCATCTCAGATGTGTAGCAATTGAGCACCGTCATCTTTCGTTCATTTAGATCAATGACTATAAGTGCCCAATGCTTTGCATTCCTTATGGGCATCACCACATTCTTCGTATCTTTTCTCCGGACCGCCACTCATAGTTCCAACACTTCTACCGCCATGTAATCTTCTTTGTATAACAGCCCGACCAGACTCGTGGTGTCGTTAAAAACTGGCTACGACTTGTATGGATGCAGGAACTCTTCCAGGAGGGTGGCACAAAGTACCTTGAACATTCTTTTGTGTACTTGCGCCTTTTCCAAGAGAACCCTTTGGAAGTCATCTCTGGACAGACGTCTACCCTTGTTGATGTACAATATATCTAACCCGAGTAGATCGCCATTGAGGACATCTGCCAGGACATGGACATCTCTGCAAGATATCCATGACACAGCTGTCATGTCCATGTCCTTCATCTTGCATGGCAGAGGAGGAGCTGTTGCAGGTATCTCTGTTCCGTCTTTAGCTTGTCTCTCCTTGGCAGGCTCATCTGTGAAGAAGGTTGCTAGCCTGCCATCCTCATCCTCGGATGTTGCCTCTGGTGCAATCAATGCTGAGGCTTCTCGTATTGTCGGCATAGCCCTTACCACCTGCTCAGAAGCTTTATTTGTAGATTGCAGCATGGTTGTTGGTCCAACTTCCTCTGAGGAGGCTTCTGCAGCGACGTTGTCTTTGGAGTGACTCTCCTCAGAGGCCTGTCCCAACATGGCTTCTGCCATCATTTTTAGAGTGACCTCCATCTTCCCATTGTAGATGTAGTCGTGGTGCTCTTCATGAGATGGGAAGAGGAGGAAGTCATTAGGTTCATCAAGCCTAACTTCCAGCTCAGCTATCAGTCTGTCTATCTCTTCTACACCGACTGAGCTGAGCTCTACGACCACCTCCTCCCGATGGGCAGCTGCTATATGCTCTTCTATGGTTGGAGTGTGTGCTGGAGGGGAGAGGTGATGTTCCGCCTCGGCGGTTTCATCGATCACCTCCTCTGGATCTCAATTGAGGTCGAACCCCCTTGATTGTGTTGTATGCTTCTCATTCTGGGGGCTCGATCTTCCCGTTGGTTGGGTTCCTTGGTGCTCAGCCACAGGAGAAGGCTTCTTGCTTGTGCTCCCATTCTTCGTTGCACAAGCTCCTGGTGTGCCGGCACCTGTGCCTGGTCCCCCCCACATTGTCGTCGTGGCTAGAGGGGCTGGCCAGAGAGCATGCTGGGCTGGCAGGGCACTTTGTCTTCTTTTTCTCCCACCGGGCTTTGAGTTCTTCACACTCCCGCTTGAGCTTCCGACGGTCTTCTTGCACGCCATGTTGTTTTTCTGCTAGGGCAGCCATTGCCTCTTCATAATCCTTGCGCATTTGTTCATTGTCGGCGCAGATGGCTTGCCCCTCTTTCCGCAGGATTGTCATCTCCTCCTGCATCTTCTATGGTATCCCCATCATCATCCACTGGTTACTTAAAACCTCTTGGATGAAATCCGGGAATATTGTCATACTTTCATCCAATGCCTGTACCTGCGTTGTTATTGATGATAAAGATGTAGAAATTTTTTCATTTATAACATTGGTTTGATTCATGTGTTCTCACATTGCATCAAACCTTGCACCTAAAGCACCATAGAAAGAGGGTGCTTGTCGTTGTTGCTGATGCAGCTACTACTCTGTGCGTGTCATCGATGAACTCAGCACGACTAACTGCTTTGGTGATGGCGGTGGGGGCATCTCCCCTAATTTCTCTGTTGCCACCTCCGGTACGGCCTGGGAGCCTTGTCTATCTGGACCTACCTCCGGTATGTCTACTGGCTGTGGGGCTTATGGCCAAGGTTTGCCCTCTTCTGTCTCCGGTATAGTTTAGGAGCCTTGTCCTTCTGACTCTGCCTCCGGCATACTAGTGGGCTGCGAAACCTCTTCTGTAGCCTCATTCTTCTTCGCCTCTCCCTCCAATGCAATTGTTTCCTCTTGTGGCCTTGGAGAGGCGGGATCCACAACTCTTGCATCCACTTGTTGTTCTGTGACCTTATCTTTCTCAGCTGGCTTGATGGTGGTGTTTAGTTTCTTCTTCTCCACCGCAAGTTTCTTCCTCGACTCTTGGTTCTTCTTTATTTTTAGTGTTGGGACACTGCTTTCCCCTATTGCGGGTGCTGGTTCTGTCGGTATACTGGCGTGCAGTGTCTCAGAGCTCATTTTCTTGACGTCGTCGAGATTCAGCCGCAATTTATGGGCATCATAAAACACCATCTCAGTGAGGGGGAGTGGCTTCTTTAATCCTTTATGCTTGAAGAATGCTTTCTCCCCCTTTAGTTTCAAGATTCCCTTGCTGGCGAGAGACTTTATGTCTATGCTCTAATGTCCCTCCATTTCTTTGTATCTTTGAACTTCTTCTTCTTCCAACAGGTAATCGGCGATCATCGTTATTTGACCATCCATATAGAAAGTAGATTTTTGCTTTACTTCACCGCCTACTGCCGCCAATAGCCTTTTGATTAGGATTCTTCCTATATTAATCGGTGTCTTGTTGATCATGGACCATATAAGGAAGAGATCCCCTTTGCTGACTGTTCTGGTCTCCGATCTGGCATCTATAGTGAAGAAGGTGATCTTCTATATTATTTTAATGAAGCAGGAGGTGATTCAGGAGGATTTGGAGCTCTTAGGGTTGTGCTTTTCCTCCCTAGTTAACTCTTCCCACATATTGTTGCTGGCGTATGTAGCAATCTCTTTTTCTCCTGGAGCAGCTGAACATGCCTTAGCTTCTTCTTCCATTGCAGTGAATATCATGTTCAGGTCTGCCTCCGTCACCATGTGGGTTTTTCCCCTAGCTATACTTGGACCATGAATTCCCCACCTCCCACTGTTCGTGCCTCGTTATCGGAGGCAATCTTCATTAGGGAAGACAAGAATTCTAGGGTCAACCTCCTGTAGGACTTTACTTCAGGCGTGCAGATGGTGCATAAATTAGCACCCTCCAGGAACTTCACCATCCTGTCGTAAATCCCCAGCTTCTTGAAGTCCTCCACATTGAAGTAATGTGTCGGACTGCATTCCTTGCTTGCGGACATCCAGTCGTAAGCAGACTGGTGCACTTTATCTCAGGGCACAAACAATGGCTCCCCTTTCTGTGCAAGGGTTTCTTCCACCTCCTTTTCTGCCCTTACCTTCTTGTTGGGCATGGGTTCCTTTGATGCAACTTTTTGCTTCCCCCGTGCCCCATGCTCCCCAACTCTTCTGGTCGGTTCTCATAGGTTTCTATCTCCTCTGTTTGTTCAGTTTCTTCTGGGGACTTCTCTTGTGGTACCCCCACTAATATCCTCTGATACTGCGCTAATCTTAACTGTATCTCTAGGTGTTTGGGCACTGGTAAAGAGGTGTTCTTCTTCAACTGTTATGTCAAGCCCTTCACCATCATCTCTACCTCCTTCAGGGAAGTAGCCTTCTTGAAAAGGGGTCACTGGTTGCTGGAGAAGACATTCTGTGAAATGTAAAACACTAAAGGAGTTTATGTAAGGACCCTAACATTCATTTTGGGTTTACCTTGTTTGCTTTGCCTAAACCTTATGTTAAGATGCTTTCTAATCACCTGAGGTTGTGAATAGGGTTCGTTTGTGCTTTGTTGAGAGTTGGAGGTGCAACTTGAAAATTATCCATGTTTTGGGATTGATGTGTAAGTTTGTCACCTTGAGAGATGTTTTCTCTCTCCTTGCATCCTCTAGGGTTGAGAGGATGGGTTGGGCTCATTGCTTGAGTAGTTGCGGTCCTTGTTGAGATTTGTTGGGATTTGCTTTGCCTTGTTGAGGCCTTGTGCCGTGCATAGGAGAGCTTGAAGCTCTGTGTCGCCCAGGAGTGTGTCACCCAGTGGGCTGTATCACCCAAGGTGATCACTTTGACCTTGCCTAGTTTTTGTCACCATACCTTGGACAAGTGGCCGATCCTTTGTTAGTTGGTGGCATGACATGTGCATGTGGTTTAGCAAGGTGGCATGGATTTGGACAAGTGGTGCCTTGGACATGCACATGTGGAGCAACACCAAGGTGGGCTCCCCATAGACCCTCTTGTATATATACAACCCTCTCCTTAGTTGCTTAGCTCTTTAGTTCCTTTAGTTGCTCCTTTCTCCTTTGGTGGTCGATACACCTTTCCTTGGTAGAGCAATCTTGGTGGCCGATCTCCTTGGTGGAGTCTCCTTTTTCTTCTTCCTCTAGGTGGTGGCTGAATCCTAGAAGGGTCTTGCTTCCTTGGTAAGCATCTCCTCTCCCTCCTTAGCACCTTCTTCTCCTTCTTGCTTGTTCTTTGGCCACGGTGGTTATGAGCTTTGCTTCTCTTCTTGTGGTGGCCTAAGGTGGGGTGCTTTGGAGCTAAGAGCTTAAAGATGGTGCTTGGAGCTTTGGAGCTTGAGGAGCTTGCTTGAGGCGGGTTACATAACTCCCAACCCTAGCTATACTACTTTCTTTTATGTTGCATGTTCATATGTGATCTTGACCGGCCTTACATCTTGTTGGATATGTTTCTTGCTCTAGTTTGTACCCTTAATATTGTTGGAATTAGTGGTTATGTTATTAATAGTTGTGTGACCTTGGACCTTGTTGGCCGAACCTATGGTTTAGGGTTTCCTTTGGGGCAATACCCCTTTCTCTCTTTGGTTTTGAGAAGTGAGCTTGAGCTCTAGTGGTGTAGGCAAAACCCCTCTCTTCCTTAGTCATTGAGAGGTGAGTCTATACTCTAGTTGCTTGGACAACACCCTTCTCTCACCATGGATTTGAGAGGTGAGCCTTTGGTTGTTGATGACCTAGATGAGGTTGAAGGGTTGCCCGATATGGATGACCTACCTTGATGCCTGATATATGATGGAGGTTGTGCAATACCCCTCTCTCTTGGTTGTTGAGAGGTGAGCCAACTCTCTTGATATATTAGGGTTTGATGATGGTGATCTTGAGGTTGATGATGACCATATCGATGTGGTTCTTGTGCCCTTACACGATATCCTTTTTAGTGCTTTGCACGATACCTCTCATCTAGGGTTTGTGTTGGACGATATGCCTTGATCGATATGTACCTTTGCCTTTGTTGGTGTTGTGCCTTTGACCGACATGGTGCTGAGTAGATACCTCTATTTTGTACCTTGGGCGACATAGGCTAGTTTTGTTGCTACCCGATATGATGCTTGGGTAGTGAAACCCTAATAGGTGCCTTAGTGGTGACCGGGATGTAGTGCCTAACCCAGTTGGATGATAGGCCATCTTATGGTGCCTTGGTGTCATTTTTTGTAGTGGGTTTGTTGGGCGACACATTGTTGAGCTTGGGCACCATGAACTTGGCCGATATAGTGATGATGGCTGCCCGATATGAAACCCTAACCCTAGTGGGTGATAGGGTCTTGGATGATAAGAGGTGCCCATATGTAGCCCGACACACCTTTGCACTTGATTTCCCGATACCACCTTGTTCTTGCATGCACGATACCCTCTAGGATCAGGTTGCATGACACAAAACTAGCCCTGGTTGCATGATACCCTTGGAGCATGGGTGCACGACCTTGGATGGCCGATATATGTGTGGCTAAGTGCCCTAGCCGTTAGAGTTTTAGTGCTAAGTGCCCTAGCCGTTAGAGTTTTAGTGAGGGATATGATCTTGTCCGCTACCCCTTTGGGTGACGGATGGTACTGCCCACCACATCTCTAGTGAGGGAAGACGGTACCTTTGGTGAGGGTTGTCCTTAACCCGGGAAACCCTATTAGTTACTTTCTTGTACCTTGTAGATGATGGGTTATGGATGAAAGGTTGTGACCAATGATGTATGACTAGGCTATGGTTGTGTAATCCTTAAAGATGTATTCCTTCATAATGGTCATGCTCATGAGATAAGGGCATAGTGGATGCTCATGGTCTGATAACAATAATGTAATTTGTGTACAAGATACAACTTTGTGCTTCATGTAGTGATAATCATGGATGTTGATCCAGTCATGTGCCTTCAACCCTAATAGCATGATAACCATAAAGATCTATGGTTGGTGATTTATGTTATCTCTCTTGATATGCATACTAACTATGCAAGTGTATCAGATGTATTCATAGCCAGGTAAGAGCTATGAGGTTTATGTGTTTGAATAACACTGAATGATGATAATCCTCATTGATGAGATAACATGTATCACCTGTATGATGTGAAAAGGTCTATTGACCCAGTAAAGGTTGAGTGCCTAGTTGAGGTGTTATCCCATGATGTTGAGATAAGAGATTGATATCCCATGGTGATGATGTAAGCCTTGAGAGGTAGTGACATTCTATGATGAGGGATTGAGATCCCATGATAATGTGATAATGACAATATTAATGTAACTCAATGTTGTTTGTGTTTTACAACTTGGTTGCCTCAACAATCCACTTAAAATATACTAATTAATTACAGTGGAACATATCATGTAGTTTGCCTTGGCCATAGATCCATCATCGTCAGTAATTGGTGATGGTGAAATAGGTTTATCCTATGGGATTACCCGGAGTGCATATTGTTGAATATGTAGGGTTTTCTCCTAGTCGAAAGTAGGAGGATTTGATTACAACTGCGGTTGTATATAGAGCACGGTGAATATGCCCATCGCTCAGTATTATAGAAGGGTAGCCTGTCGAACTGACCCTGTGGCTGAGGTCACTAGAGCAAGAGACTGTGGTCCTGCTTTGGTTTTCTTACATTAACCACAAAGAGGTGAGGTCATGGAGTCCGACTCTCTCGATGACCTTGTATGGCACCGGTTTTGGGCTTCACAGCCAAAGGTTGGATTTGAGCAGGACGACTCACTTCCTCAGGGCATAATAAATCATAATCTAACCGTATAAAATATATTGCTTAAGGAAAAACATAGAACATTGATTGAGGCCTTGCTTATATAGCTGATCTAGTTATACCTTACAGTTATGTGTACGATCCTTATATTTTGTGACAAGTTCTTATAATGCTTATCTTGTCAGTCATGTTCCATAAAGAAATACTTGGTTATATGCCTCCTGGATATCTGGTAAGATTGTTCATAGAATAAGTTCTGCTCAGGATGCTGCTCTTATGATCTGCTGACATCAGTTATCTGCTTTACTTGAAATTTTATAGTTTTGGCGGGGAGTTATGTTTCTCACTGGGACTGTGTGTCTCACCCCATTGGTTTACAACCTTTTTAGGTGATCGTGCTAGACGTGGTGGTGGTCGTGAGGTTGCGGCTGAGCAGCAAGAAGAGAAGTAGGAGGCAAGAGATGGATATGTTGCCGTTTTGGTTGTTTTGTAGTAGAGTCCTAGAGTCATCCCTGTACTCTCAGGTCCTTGGAGGTGTTTTGACGATGTTTTATGATGTATAGCTGATGTAGCTTGTATATCCTGCTGTTGGCCTATTGTGGCCCGTTATGTATGTACAAATAGGTGATGAACTCTAGTGCTAACTGGACAGCTGGTTCCTTTAAGTTGTGGACATATATCAAGGCTTGAAAATGTTTATATAACATGTTTCCTTGCAGGATGAGGATCTAGATGTAATAGTTCTCTTTTATCTGCTTTCCGCAAATGGTTTTAATTAACCCGTGTTTTTGGTAATATGTGGTTTATGGTGTTTCTGCACATTTTCACGTGGCATCTCGTTGTATGTGTGATAGAGGGATGTGGCACCACAAGTTTTGGTATCAGAGCCCTAGGTTCACTGAGTCTATAGGGATCTAGGACTAGGGTTGTGTCTGTTCTTGTGAGTTTTCCAGATTTTCTTACAATAACCTTCTGCCCTCAACAGAAGATAAAGCTTAAAGATGTTTGGAATCCATGAAGAACATGCTGCCGAGAGCAGCGATGCTACATCAGTTGATGGAGCAAGAGTGCATGCACATGAAGATCAGGTGCCTGAGGTCCCCTAACTTGACCCAACCATTCTTGAAAACCCTGTCTATCAACAGCTTATGGGGCAGTTAATGGCTACAATGGATCACATGGTGGATAGATTGCCATTGCCTCCGCCAAGAGTACAGGCTCCCCATGGTGAATATTTGGGTATTGGGAAGACCTTTGAGTGGCTTCGCCGAGTCGGAGCTTTGGATTATACTGGAACGGCTGATCCAACGAATGCAGATATGTGGCTGACATGTCTAGAGAAGGCCTTCCGGATCCTCGACATCCCCGAAGAAGACAAAGTCAAGCACACTCTCTACCTTTTGAAGGGTAGTGATATCCACTAGTGGGCCATCAAGGAGGAGAAGTGACCCAGTGAGGTGATCTGTTGGGATGTTTTCCGGCGGGAGTTCATCATTTGATACTTCCTGAAGATGTATCTGGACAAGAAGATCAACCAGTTTGAGCATTTGTGCCAAGGATCGATGAGCATCACCGAGTATGAAGCCAAGTTTATGGATCTGTTGAGATTTTGCCCTCACATGGTGACAACAGATGATGAGAGAATCAGGCGGTTTGAGAAAGGTTTGAGTGCCGAGTTGTCGACATGTTGTTTCCTTGGAGAACCGGGAGCGGTTTGCCACGTTTGTGGATTCTATCTGAAGGATCGAATGGTCTGTCAGGGAGAAAAGGGAGTCTATGACCAAGAAAAGGCCTGCTCAGTTTTAGAAATAGAGGTTTGATAGCCACAAGAAGTGGAGGTTCACTACAAAAAATTGGGTCATTATTCATGAGTGAGTCCTGTCACAAACCCCTCTCTACAGGCCCTTACAAATAGGCACGGTTGTGGGTCTGGCCCTCACAAATGGTCCGTGAAGAGAACTCACGTGCCAAATACCAGTGGCCCTCACAAATACAATTGTCACGGACCAACTGACCCTCAAGAATGTTATATTGAGGGACTATTTAGCCTTCATAAATATATTTTTGAGGGACTATTTAGCCTTCATAAATACATTTTTGAGGGCATGTTTAGTTCTCATAAATACATTTTTGAGGGACTTGATGGTCTTGGAGAATATATTTTTGAAGGGCTAATGCCTTCATTAATATTATTTTTGAGGGGCTATGTGGTCGTCATCAATACAATTGTGATGGTCAATCTGGATCTCATTTTTGAGGGACTAAAGACCTTCATTAATATATTTTTGAGGGATTACTGTAAATGATTTGGTTATTGATTTATTGAATGATTTGTTGAATGTTAATTAATTTTAAATGAAAACTTTGTATATATAACCTCAAGCAATATTTTTATAAGAGTCACATGACATCATAAGAATTTTCAACACCAAAATGACACATAAAAATGTTAAATCACCTCAAACCAATTTCTATTAATGAAGCAAAATATTATCCGTACATTGTGTGCTCAACATTGATATAAATAACGAATACATATGATTCTAAAATTTGAGATTGATGACAATCAACATATCATGCTAGAAATTCTTAAGATCTGTAATGTCTCTATATTCCTTCAAATGGTGTGGTGCTCTTCATCAATGACATGCCTCATACGGTTGGCACTTGGAAAGAGATAAGAGCAGATTTCAATATACCAAAAAGATAAACAGTACAAACAAAATATATGTACATAATGGGTCTGAAGCCTAATTTGTAGGGAACTATACTGATTACCTTATGGGAGACTTACTAATCTAGCTGCGATGCTTGCTTGAATTTTCTTTTGAGGAAGTCATATTCCTATGGGAGTCCAAAGGGATGACTCCCTCCAGATCCCATAACCTTTTAGTCTTGAAAACAGAGGCTGACATCACCTTCACTGTATACAGATAGAATAAAGCCTAACATCAGAAATAAACTAAGCATTAACGCCACACAATATAGTGGTACAACAGCATTCTAACAACATTAGTGCAGCGAGCATGGTATGATTCTAGATGTATTTTTATATTAAAGCTTTCCCCATGACTGAATAAGAGCTACAGATTCTGCCAAAATATTCCTTTGAATGGAAACATGAGACAAATGCTAGTTAATTCTGAGTTATTTTGTCATTAATTGTACCATGTGCTACGGCCTGGTCTGGTAACGCATTTGCCATTCAGTGTTGTTTGATTTTTGTGTGTGACCCACCCTATCTATACGGGAGCTGGAGCTTCTTGTCAGTATAACTTTTACATTCTTTTATATTATTAACATGGTAGCTGAGGATTTCTGCTAGAATTCTAGCCCTAGAGAACAACAACCACTTTGCTCTTCATAACTAGTGCGCTGCTGCCACCTCAATCTCAATCACCTGCTAGCATCATCTTGCCGTAATAAATATAATATTTTCATTAACTATTAGTTGAATTTCAAGTTCTTTCCATCTATAATTTTTGTTTGATTTAGCATGTTAGGAAGTTATACTCCCTTGTTCACCACGACCACAGAATAAATGTTTTATCTAGACTAGAACTAGATCAAAAATATAAATAGATAAAAAGTCTAACCTGAAGAGACCTAGAAAATTGCTTGTCAAAGACCAATCGACAAGGCCAACACAGCTACATATGAAGAATGGTAAACATATCCAGGAAGGATGGCTGATACCAACAATGAGATGTACTCCCGGCAACAGCAAGAAGAATGCAACCTTAAAGCGAGAACCTTTGTGGGGAAAAAAACATCAATGCAATTTGAGTAAAGAGCATGAACCTAACAATACATGTTAAATACTGTTACATAAATGGAGATGTAATTTTCCATAATATTAATGATTGGACAGCCGTACATTTGGGTGCAGACACAATGCCACCCAAAAAAAATCAAAGATAAAGCCATAATACAACAACAAAAAGATATTCTGGATGCAGTGGACAATCCAAATACAAGTTTGTGTTTAGTCTGTCATTCTTGCATGATCAAAGATATTAAACAATCAGATAACATAATCACTTCAAAGAAAGTTACATACCGAAACGATGGACAGAAGATGCATCCCACCAGAACGAATATCGAAGAAGAATTCGACTATGATAAATTTCAAGAAAAGCAACCAAAGCCGCAAGAAACTGCATGGTAACAAAATAAATGACAGATGCCGATCCCCATGGTTGAATTCTAAAAGACAAAGTAACATCAACAGAGTTAGTTAATCATATGTTTTATGTAGATATATATAAGAAAAGCAATCAAAGACCCTCAAGCAGTGAATAAAACTAAACTTGAGAAGAGATAGAAATTTTCATAATCCAGCTGAACCACGGTGTATGATATCTTGGTAAAATTGATATATTGGGACATGATACCACTACCAGTTAGGTATTAGAAATTCAACTGTGTGTATTAGAACTTGAACAGTGCATGATGAAGATCAAAACATTATACTGAACATGTGAAAATTTTCATAGCTTTTCAGTCAGCATTTGGAACTTATTGGTATATGATATATTGGACCATTTTAAGAACATAAACAAGACATACATGAATATTTCAGAGTATAAAAAAAATATTGCACACATTTTACAATCATTAGCTTATATCCATTTTTTTCAAATGGTAAACAGAAAGAAATGACATATGCCCAAGTTCATCAAGCAGAATAAGAAGAATCATTAAGGTCAAGAACAATAACAAGAGACCTCGGATTATACAAATCAGGAAGTTCATTCATTAGAAAAACATAAAGCAAGGTGTTCACCTATCCTAGAAAACCTGTGGTACCACTTTCAACAAGTGGAACACCAGCATCTAAGAAAAGGTGGTTAACGTGCCGTCTAGCATCTAAGTTGTCAAGACCATTTAAAACAATATTAAACTGCTTATAGAAATCAACATTGAAATCTAGATCTTTGACATTAGCGTGATATGGGGTGATGTTGATATGGGGCTTAAACTTTAATACAACATCACGAGCAACCTTCTTTGCAAGATGAAGTTAGGTAAACACAATAAAAGAAACTGGCCTAACACATAATTCTTATTATGTACTTTGGCTTTTGACTGCCCGACGTGACTTTGACGAAATAGAAACTGCCTGTTCAGGTTGCTGACTTCTATTGTGTCCATATCAATATGCAATTTTAAAATACAGCACAATTAAGCGGAAACATGTGGATCTTATTATCGGTATAAAGGGTGAAAATGAGCTAGGAATATAAGAAATGTGTTTCTATGAAATTATAAATTTTATAGTAACAAAGAGGCTGGTATACAGGGTGCAGTAAACACTGGGACATACATAACACAGAAGTGCTAAAAATCAGAACAATTATAGCATGAGAACATTACACAAGTCGTACACTTTATGTATTCTTATCATACAACTCTAGTATGTACAATAGAAGAATTCTCTGCAGTAGGGTGGGTATCCTTAAAACCCTAACCAGAATGAGAATTGCCGCCTTCTAAACCTTTCTAGCCATCAAAGAGGCCATGTGTTTTATTAGCACAACACGACAAGTAACAAAGCCATAATCAAAATTCAGGGAGATTCAGTGAGTAGATTCTAACACATTGTATGGCCCTACACTACATATACAACAGGAAAGACAAAAATAAATAAAAATAAAAGCAAGACTGTTCTAAGGTCTAACATTTTTCCTCAAACCAAAAGCATATATATTTGGTATGCCCAACTTGAGTAATATGCAGCCTAAATCTGTAATATACCAATTAAAGCTTCATCTATGGATTTAATAATACTCTTGAGATTATCTTTGTACTGATAAAAATATCTTGTTTCAGCAATGGTTGGTGATGTAAACATATATATGAATGATCCTGATGACACAAGAGTGGCAGAACTTGAGATAATGATTTCTGAACCAAAAAGGTATATTTGCCGCAACTTATTGGTACAATTGATTCCTCTTATAGCTGAATACACTAACACTGAACCAAAAAGGTATACATGCATGTAGTTCATACTGATATATGTTGTGAACAATTTCATTACAACTATACCATGAATTTAGTTGCTCCCCTGTATTTGGTCACTTCCATGTCTACATCTTTACTATTCTAGAAATATACATCAACGTCTATAATATATATGAGGCTGCTTTTAATTCACTGCTTTTAAATATCCAATTCTTGATTAGCAACATTTTTAGAAATATAAGCAATGAAGTAAAACAATGATGAATAAGGCCTAGTTTAGATACGGTGATTGCAAGTACTAATGGTTTATATATAAAATTGTACGAGCATGGTACTATATATTAAATATATCCTGTTTTGACTCGACCCGGCGTCTGACCTAGCGTCCCTGCGGCGACATAGAGAGCGACTAGGGTGACGGCGCGTGGTCGTTTTCCTTTCCCGAAGCTTGTCTCCGTTTCTCCCTCTTGCAGGTCCAAGCGAGTGGCTGTGGGTGTTTGATCCCACCCGGGGCTGCTGGGTTTCTTCCGCCATGGCAGACGACCTAGTGGAACAGTGTGAGAGATTGAAGATTACCGAAGAGGAGCAAGAGATCGCAGACTTGATCGATGAGGAAGAGACCAGGCTTCCGGAGCATGTCGAGTTGGCGTTGGTGGGCAGGTTAATGACGGACAGGTCCTATAATTTCACGGCTATGAAGAAGACATTTGCTCAAGCGTGGGGTTTAACCAGCGGCGTGGTGTTCAAGTCCATTGATCAGTCGTCGTTCGTGATTCAGTTCACACACTGGAAAGACAAAGCGAAGGTAATAGATGAGGGGCCATGGAATTTCGACAACATGATGCTATTGACAAAGGAGGTTGATCCAAAGGACAGACCGGGGAAGATAGAGTTCTCGGAGAGCCAGTTTTGGGTACGTCTTTACAACATCCCGCTGGGGCTACGAGGAGAGGGGGTGCTGAGGAAGATAGCGGAGAAGATTGGGCGTGTGATTAAGGTGGACTGTGATACGCTGGGGTGGGAATCGTCTGGTCGAGTGCGATTGGCGATTGACATCAACAAACCTATCAAGCGTATACAGAAGGTTCGTGGCACGGATGGACAGATCATAGACGTGGAACTTAAGTACGAGAGGCTTCCGGCGATGTGCTTCGTTTGTGGACGTCTAGGGCATACGGAAAAGGACTGCGGAGATTACGATGAAGATGGAGAAAACCGAAGAGGGTGGGGTTCATGGCTGAGAGCCTCACCACGGAGACCTAGAGTCCCGGTAGAAGAAGAACTGTTGGGGGGTCAAGGGCTGAGATCCCGACGTTCCATTGTTTTCCATACAAGAAGCTCATCATGTGGTTCAAGAAAGGAAGGATCCTCCTCCACGCAGCAGACAAAGACGGGCGACAAGGAGTCGGCCTCGGGAGTGAGATCGGCTGTGGGTGGCGAGCAGGCGAAGGATCGTTCGGGGGAGCAGATGGTGGATTCCATGGAAGTTGTCTTTGAGGCGGGAATCTCGCCGAACAGGGAGTCGGGGCAACTGAGACGACGCTTCTCAAGGGAAGCGATCTTACGGGTGAAGCGGATGGTTGGGGGAGGCATGGATGGGGTCTGGGAGGCGGGGGACAGTGGATTCAGCGAGGGAAGACCCGCGGGGGTGGAGATGGGGGAGATGGGCGAGGTGCATGAAAGGATGTGGTCACTGCATGGGGATCATGCTCGGAGTGGGGAAGAGGGAGGACGTACGGGGTTGGGAGAGGAGGGAGTCAGGGTGCAACGGGGGACAGAGAAGGAAGTGGGGAAGGTTGCCGGTGACGAGCATGCGTGCGGGAATATAGGTCTTGGTAGCGCAACTCGGCGGGGGTCGTTGGGAAAGGAGAACAGCAGTTTGACGGGGGGGAAGGGGAGGAGGGTGATGAGGATAGTATTGTCGGAGGACATACCAATGTTTCCGGGAAAGGAAGAAGTGGAGAAGGAACGCGAGTGGAGGAAGGAGAGGGCGGAGAGGAGGAACAGGTTAAGGGGGAAGGGGGCTCATCACCAAATGTTTGCGGGACAAAGAAGACAGGGCAGATGTGAGGACAATGGGAACAAAGGGCAAGTGACCAAGCGCAGCCGCGACCTTCTGTCCGGGGAGGTTCTGAGATCCCTAGAGGAAGATGGAACAGTGGGCACTCAACCAAAGAAGCTGTAAGCAATGTATGTTACGCAGACAGTGGAAGGTCAGGAAACCACAGGTGGCGCACACCAAGTAGCGGGAGTTGGGACAACCAAATCCCGTGAACAACAATGAAACTCCTAAGCTGGAACTGCCAGGGTCTGGGTCACCCGGCGGCAGTACAAGCCCTTCGAGAATTGTGTCAGAGGGAGAGACCCAACATAGTTTTCGTTATGGAAACTATGTTAGACTATAGAGCTTTAGAAAGAATCAAGAGGAGTTGTGGGTTTGTTGATGGTATTTGTTTGTCGAGCACAGGGAGAGAAGGTGGTCTGGGTTTTTGGTGGCGGGAAGTAGAGGTGGAGATTACCGGTTTCTCGGCGCAGCACGTGGAATGCAAGGTGGTGGATATATCCACTGGACACAATTGGCATGCTTGTGGTATCTATGGCTGGTCGGCGCAATCTGAAAAATACAGGACGTGGGACTTGATGAGACAGATAAGGGGAAAGTATGGTGATACGATGGTCTTCTTTGGTGATCTAAATGAAATAATCAGCAATGAAGAGAAGAGGGGTGGCCCGATGAAACCTGACAGATTTATGAAGCTGTTCCGAGATGTGATAGATGACTGCAACCTTCTCGATTTGGGGTATTCCGGAAACACTTTTACATGGAGGAGGGGGCTATCTGTGGAAACGTTGGTGGAGGAGAGGTTAGATCATTTTCTGGTAAGTGATGAATGGAGAGAAAAATATTCTGGCAGCTGGGTCCATCATCTTCCGTTTTATCAGTCTGATCATGCACCTATCATTCTCTCTGCTTTGGCGGGGGAAGAAAGACAGCGGAAGAGGCAGTCTAGATTTTTCTTTGAACCAATGTGGTTGTCCGAAGAAAGTTGTGAAGCTACAATGGCAAATTCTTGGGAGGCACACAATGATATGGATCTCAAAGACAAACTTAAAGGTGTTAGTGAGGACCTGGCTACGTGGGCTGCTATCAAGTTTGGTGATATAAAAAGGAAGATCAAATCTACAGAGAAAAGGCTTGGTGAGGAACAAAGGAAGTGGTCAGACGGTAGAGTGCTGCAAAGGTGTGATGAGCTGTCTCGGGAGCTAGAAAAATTGCACCGGGAAAATGAATCATTTTGGTGTGCTAGAGCTCGTATAAAATAATTAAAGGAAGGCGATAGCAATACTGCATATTTCCATCATAAAGCGTCGTAAAGGCTGAAGAAGAACACCATAGCTGGCCTTAAAGATTCCCATGGAATTTGGAGATCCAAAGATAAAGACATTCTGAGTATCATCGAAGATTTCTATAAAGATCTCTTTTCCACTTCCAATCCAGTGGAGATGGAGGATGCGGTGGCAGGTATAAAACCCATGGTAAATAATTCTTTTGCTGACATGTTGGAAAAGGATATCTCGGATGAGGAGGTTAAGAAGGCGGGTTTCCAGATGCATCCAAATAAAGCACCTGGGCCGGATGGTTTGAAACCTTTGTTCTATCAGAAATTTTGGCAGGTGGTGGGGAAGGATATCTCAAATTACATTAAGGGGTGGTGGAAAGGAGAATATTCATGCAAGGAGAACAATGACACCTTGGTAGTGTTGATCCTGAAGATTAAAAAACCAAGGGTGGTTGCTGATTTTAGACCGATTAGCCTGTGTAATGTAATTTACAAAATTGCTACTAAGGTGCTCACCAATCGTCTAAAACCTTTCATGGATGGCATTATATCTGAAAATCAAAGTGCGTTCATACCGGGAAGACTGATCACCGACAATGCCTTGATAGCTTATGAATGTTTCCATGCTATGAAAAGAGGGAGTGGAGGAAAGAAAGGACACATTGCGTTGAAGCTCGACATGATGAAAGCCTATGACAGAATTGAATGGAAGTTTCTGAAAATTGTTATGGAAAAATTTGGTTTTGGAAGAAGGTGGTGCGATAGAGTGCTGGACTGTGTTTCTTCGGTCTCTCACACGTTCACGGCCAACGGGGAAAGATCAAACGCCTTTCAGCCTTCACGAGGACTTCGACAGGGTGACCCGCTCTCTCCCTATCTTTTTATTCTATGTGCGGATGCTTTCTCTACTCTTTTGAACCTCGCGGTATCTACGAATACCATACGTGGTATGAGTGTGTGCCGCGGGGCCCCCTGGATCTCACATCTATTTTTTGCAGACGATAGTATTCTTTTTGCTAGAGGGACAAGGAATGAATGCCTGAAAATAGCTGAAATAATCAGCCAGTATGAACAGGCATCGGGTCAAAAGGTCAACCTCACCAAGTCCGAAATTGCTTTTAGCAAGAAGATACCAAGAAGTAAAAAAGACGAGCTGCGGGATCTGATGGGTGTCAAAGAGGTGGACAAGAAAGCATCTTATTTGGGCCTACCGGCAGCCATAGAGAGGTCAAAGAAAAAGGTGTTCGAGTATGTCATTGGTAGAGTGCGAAACAAACTACAAGGATGGAAGGAACGTCTCTTATCCAAACCGGGCAAGGAGGTGCTTATCAAGGCAGTGGTGCATGCTATCCCTACATACATAATGAGTGTGTTCCAGCTTCCTACGGGGATCATTGAGGAGATCAATTCTATGGTGGCCAGATTTTGGTGGGGGGCGAAAGCGGGGGAAAGGAAGATTTCGTGGCTTTGTTGGGAGGGGCTGTGCAAGACGAAAAGGGAAGGGGGGATGGGCTTCAGAGACATGAAGATGTTTAATCAAGCATTGCTGGCACGTCAGTTATGGAGATTGCTCACCAAACCAGACTTATTGGTAGCTAGAGTTTTGAAGGCCATGTACTTCCCGAATGGAGATGTTCTGAAAGCTCGTTTGGGTCTCATCCCAAGCTACACGTGGCGAAGTCTGTGGGGTGCAAAAGCTCTTCTCATGCATGGAGTCTTGCGTAGTATTGGAAATGGCCGGGACATGGACATACAGGAGGATAGATGGATGCATGGAGATGAGGGGGATCTTTCATGTTACAGGTCAGAGGAGGCTGCCGAGGTGAGCAAGGTCAGTGAGTTGATGGTGGAGGGACGAAAAGAATGGAACGTGGACAAGCTTCTGGATATTTTTCCTAGGCACGTGGCTGCTTTGATTAGGGAAATTCCACTTCCTATTACTGAGCAGGAGGACGACATCTTTTGGTGGCCAAATGCAAAAGGCTTCTTCACGGTTCGTTCGGCTTATTGGTTAGGGAGATTGGGAGGAGCAGCTTTACGGGAAAGGAATAGGGTGGTTCCGCATGACCTGTGGAGATTGATATGGGGAAGGAGGTGGCCTCCGAAGCTTTCACACTTTCTATGGCACATCGCTATGGGGTGCTTAGCAACAAGGAGTAGGATTAGAGACAGACATGTTACGGATGATGGGGTTTGTCCAATATGTGCTCAACAGGAGGAAACAATCCAACACATGTTATGTTACTGCTCGGGGGCGGAAGTTGTGATGAGGGAGAGCTGGTTGCAACCTATGCCACGCCTTGGAAGCATCCATAACTTACATGGTGACCTTTTGGAGATGTTTAGAAATAGCACGGAGGAGGAAAAGGATGAGTTAGCGGTGGTTTGGTGGACCATATGGACGTGCCGAAATAACAAAATCTTCGAAGACGAGCCCCCTTTCCCGAGGCCTATTCTACAGTCATACCGTGCAATGATAGCCGATTACCGACGATACAAATGGGGAGGAGAGGACGGACAGCAAGGGACTAACGGTATGGGACGGCGGACTGACGACGTGGAAGGTGGAGCTGCGGGGAGGTTATTGCAGGCGGACGGGCGGGTGCACATCTGCGTTTTCGTGCACGTTGACGCAGCAGTGAAGGCGGACGGACGTTGTGCAGTAGGGGGGGGGGTGATTAGGGGGATGGATGGAGTGTTCTTGGGTGCAACACAAAGGTGCATGAGAGCTGATTGGTCGTTGAACATTGCGGAGGCTATGGCTGCTAGAGAAGGAATCCTTCTTGCTCGAGATACGGTGCCACCACAGAACCATATTTATCTATGTTCGGATTCTCTGAATGTGATAAACGCCTTGAGGAATATGGAAAAGCACTCCGGTTATCTTGGTTTGCTAGCTGCGGATATTCATAGTGTAGCCTCTTTCTTTCCTTCTTGTAGTTTCATTCATGTAAAAAGGGTTCAAAACTCTTTGGCTCATCTCGTTGCTCAGGATGCTCTCCTTTACGGTGGGCAGACTTCTAGACGGGCTACTTTGCCTGTTTTCTGGAGGGAAACAGCCGAGAATGATGTATTCTTTGTTCCTTGATTTCATATGAATGAAAGTGTCCGAATTCAAAAAAAATATATTAAATTATTAATATGCCCCGTCTAGAGAGGACAACACACATGTCCAACCCACATGAAATTGTGATGCGGACTTGTCAACTTGAGTTTCAAAACCTACCAATTCTGACTTTGTGAATGTCACATATACGTCTATAATATATATGAGGCTGCTTTTAATTAACATATACAAAATTGAAACATTGAAATTTTGCATCTTAAAAGCCAGAATAAATATTTTGGACAAAGGCACCCAGGTAAGCCACCCGGTGCCCAAAAATCTTAACCGGTATGATTCCTTGGTGTGGTCAGTACTCTATTTCTGGACAAAAAATCTCACACTTGTTTAGTTCTCTCAACATTTCACAAAGCCTGTTTTCTCCGCTCTTTGTTGCTTGCTAGAACATGCAACTAATAAAGAATTGCTAACTAAATTTATTTATTTCATGCATTACATTCAAGGTTTTCTCTTTGATGCTGATCAAGATGCCCCTAAAGGAAATATATGGCTTTACTATGAATATTATTTTTAAGATGGCAAGAAATGTTTTGGACATGCTCCTAAATCATAGTATCATAGTTTGATTTCCTTTTAAACTAATACTTGCTTCATGAAAAAGTGAAATTCCAAACATATATTTTTCAGTATTCTGCTAGGAATTTGAGGGTGTATTTAACTGTTCATTTGCTGACATACCCGGTCATTATGGAGGAAACCAATAGTTTTGAAAGGGGCTCCCAAAGGGCCTCGACTGATACATGAAACTGATCAGATGGAAGCAAACCCAACATGCTAGAGATAGTCCTCTTCATTGCATCAACTGTTTCTGCTGGGACATCTTTCTGAATAATGCTTACATCTAAAGGCTCTATCTCATGTATCAAATTTAATAGAATTGAACTCTGAAACAATATGAGGATGTATTAGATGCAAGATACCACTGTAAGGCAGTTTGCATAAAGAATATGGATGGATAAGTTAACAACATAATGCATCAGCAGAAAGTCACTGCGTATAAGGAGGAACTGCCCATCACAAATTTGCAGTTTGGAAAAAAAAATTAACCTAATGGGTAGGGTATGCCACATCATTCAAAAGGAAACTGCATTATAAAGATACTTTGACAGAATTGTTTTCAAAAAGCCAATGGGTCCTAATAATAAAAAATAGGACAGTTTATAACATTATAAGACATGCATGTCATATAGCACTAGGGATTCGGATAGAATAAGCATTAATGATCAAGAGCATAGTAAAATCAAAAGGGCAGCACGTAAATATCAATATTGTTTTGCTGGAATGTCTGACTTTTCAGAAAGTGCACCTTTAATTGGCAGTACCATGCTTAAGCACCTACTAAGGGTTGGCCACTCGCTTCTGGCTCTACGCTTTCCAAATTCAGGACAGGCCAAAACATCATAAGGTACCTTGTCCAAAAAATACCTAAGAATATGCGGTAGACTAATGCACTTCACAGTTTATATTACAATTCGAGATAACATTCTTCCAGAAAAGGAAAAAAACTAATTAACAATAGTAGATTGCAGCATCAAGGTTGGGCTTTCCCCATACCAACCCCCACCCCAGCCCCACAACCCCCACCTACGGATGGCAACAGAATCTAGGCATGCCAAACCCACTCCAACCTATTGAAGGGATTGTCCATTCCATCCTCACCCTTCTTGAACAAGCACAAAAAATGTTGCCCACCTCATAGAGCTCATGGGTTTTTGCGCCAATGCTCAATTTTTCGTCTATGGCCAATATATAACAAGATCTTTTTATAGATATACACGAATTTCAATACACAAAAAGAAGCTCCATAGATTAACACTCAATTAAGAAAGAGAGAGAGGTAAAAATGTTAAATGATGGGGAATAAAGGAGAGATGTAGGCTTTATAAAAAAAGGAGAGCTGTAGGCTTCGGTAGCAGCACAAGACGGTGCTAGAGACGCCATTGTTTCTGCAGAACCTATCCAATGAAGATGATGGAGACATCCCTCAGATGGCAATGCCCAACCCCTCTCAAGGTGACATCATAGTCATTAATTTCCTGCCAACAAGGTAGTCAAGATCGCCCATGTGAACACTTTGTGCGGCATTTTTCATAAATCAATTAGCCCATAAATCGAGAATGGGAGTGAAATTCACCTTGATAACACACATTAATAGCAATTAACCTACCAACCAATTTATCGCTTATGGGACATCCTCTGAACCCCACAGGTAGATTCACCTTGTATTCCTTTGTTGTTTCACTCCTGTATGGTTCTCGCTGGCAGAGACATAGAGACAAAGAAGGTTAGATGCCCCTTACCCAGTGAAATAAAAAACGGCCAGGCGGGCCGCTTAAGCGCCCATGACCCCCAGCCGCTTAATTTTGCCATTAATCACCCGCTTAATCATTTTGAACAAAATCGCCCGCTTTTTGCCCGCCTCACCCGCTTTTTCCCGCTTTTTTACCGCTTTTGTTTAAAAATCCTAATGTAAGCATCTAACATTAATTAATTGCATAGCCAAGTAGTGTTGACTATAATATACGAAACTTGTATACATTAAATGTTCTATGATATAGCTAGTCCTAATTTAGAATGCATACTTTGTGTGTAAGTTGTAATAATTGGGTACTGCTGTAATGCATCTAAGTAAATATCCTATTGCTCTATTATACTAGTAATGCATGATTAGTTTTACTGATTTCCTTGTTGCTTTCAGTGATTAATGATTGGTACTGCTGGTTAGTATTACTTTAGTGATTACTTTAATTCAATAATTCATAGTTTGTTATATACAATTACTGATCTGCTTGCTGATTTTAGTGATTAGAGATGCTGATTAATAGTAAGTATTGATGAATACTTAGTTAATTACTGATTTGCTAATTAGATATGTATAGAAGTTCCTTATAAATATATTTTTTATATACACATACATGTAATTTTGTATAAAAATATATAAAATTTAGACACCCACTTTTTCAAAAATCGCCCGCTTAATCGCCCGCCTACCGCTTAATCGGTTACAGGGTGCCGTCCGCACGCCTCCCGCTTCCCGCTTTCTAATACATTGCCCTTACCAAGTTCAATGCTCATGGCAGTCTACGTTATCACCATGCAAGTCCATGTCCATATCATCCCTAGTATCAAGACAAGGCGCCTATATATGTCAAGGAACACCTCAAGAGTTTTGATTGAATTTATTATTTATGTATATCATTTTATTTTCATAACTGACACGTATATATATAGTATATACGTGCATTTTTTTTGGATTATACATCACTATTACATAATGCTTTAGCGTGTAAGACATTGATTTAATACATGAAATACATTAGTATATAATATGTTATCTAGAAATAAATGTCTTGGATCTTGCACCCAACTAAACCAAGTTACTAGCTGGGAGCCTTGACAACCATGGGTTGAGGATTGACAACCTTTGGGACTAAAGTAAAAGTTGCGGATAATTTAAAACTCAAGTGCATTTGGCTACGATTATGCGTTTTATGATTATTCTATATGTCTAATTGTCTACACCAGGACACATGCACATTAAACCAACATCAACGTCCTCGTTTTCTATTTTCTCCTACTAGATATTGAAACCATGACCTCTTTCTATCTTCGATTGGACAATCACCCTTTAATTTCCTGATGCAAATAGTCATGTCTATGCTCATCAAATACCAAAAAACTCAAACACTCCAATAATGTGTGGATTCAAGAAATACTTGCACATAGAGGGTGGTTGTGAGTTATGATGTTCATTGTGGTCCAATGAAGTACCTTAGTTGTGTCTAAGGGGCTTGATTATCCGTGTCAATCCGGCAACACTGATGGTGCCATAACCAATGGCACCCATAGCATGAGTAGGTAGTAAGACAGTGGCATACAACGATAGTGGCAGCAAATTCGGTAGAGCCCCATTGCACACTAGTAGTGGCGTCTGACAGGTGTGCGCGATCAAGGATACATCTTTTCACTGTCTTCAATTTAAATCAAACCATGAAGATTTATATGAAGATCTTGTAATGTTGGATGAAGGAGCATGTTTGAACCAGAAATATAGATTATATATCAAACTATGCTTCTACTAGGAGTCAGTCGGATATAGAAAAATCACAGAATTGTGGTAGTTTAGTTCACAAAAATGAAGGCAATGTCTTGAATCTTATTTTAAACAGAAGATATTTAAAAGAGCATTCCGCTATACAATTTTATTGATCCTAGATTTGTTTTCTTATCTTTGTTGTCTTAGTCATGCTTCAACTTCTATTGGTAATATGATTCTAGGCTTCTAGCCAGTTTAAGTCAACGTCTAAAGGAATCCTGCAGGGTTTTGGTTTTGTTTATATTATTAAGTTGCTTGCTTTTCCCAATAACTATCTGCTGTACCTGACAGGGAAAGTTTACTATATTGAAGATATCAACCTTATAAGTGCAATGAGGATCTCTGTCCCTATGTCTAATATTCTGACTTATGATTTATTCTTATTATTCAGAATCCAAAAGATGAAGCTGTTTTATGGGAGGTCCTGTATGATTCTGTGCTGCTAGTTGATTACTCTTTCTTATCTATCATAGAGGTCGAACAGTTGTCTGATCTGTTGAGGTCCCTTTGTCTGATGAGGTTAATGGTATTACATGAAGCCATTCATGCGTCCCGGTACATTCTTTAGTCAAGTTTATCCATTATGCTAGCTTCCTAAGCATCAACTTCGGTTTTTAAATTTTGTTGATTGTGTAGGAAAAATGGAGACCAAGACAAGGCAATTGCCTATACAAATGCTTTCTCAAGGTCATCCCTCCCCTCCATCTTAGTTAAGTGGATAACCATTCAAAGAGGGATAAGCAAGTTTTCAACACCGAACAAAAACACACCCGTCACACTACTCAGTATGTGAATCATACTTCAGTTCTATAAAATTTATGGTTTTCCTCGCAGACCATGTTTATAAATTTCTCATGTGTGTTAATGCAATTTTGCTATCAATCTTAAACAGAGTGGTTGATTTCTCTTGAAGAAAAAGGAGTTGAGGTTTTTGACCAGAGCTTGAAACTGTTTTGCTTGAAATTGTCTTTTGATGACAATAAGTTGATGTAGGGTGAGCAAGTAGTTAAGGACAACAATGAGATGGATGATGTGTTCTTTTTTGATAAGAAAGGCGAGTTCAGTGATGGTGATGCCATAGATGACGAAATGCAGAAAATGGGGATGCATTTATCTCAGATGTGCATGAGATGAAACATCACAGTAATCCAAGGAAGCGGAAAGGAGGCAAGGGTGAAGGGAAAACTCAGAGTGTATTTAGTGAATACCTAGTTCAAGACTGGAGAATGAAATTCACCTAGATGATGGAACACAATAATACATGTCGCTAAACACAAATGCAACAAATAAAAGGAAAATAATAGATAGTATTGAGGAACGCTACAAAAGGATGAGAATAACAAAGCACAGTAATAGCGGTGAGATGGCTGGGGTGACCAAAAATGGATACCTTTATTCAAATATAACGACCGCCGCCTGCCGGAGAAAGAGGAAGATGACGAATTCCGGCAATACTACTTAGCGAACCAACGACGACAGGGCCCTCCTGCAAGATTCGAGAAAGAATTTGGCATTCAGGGCCTTCCGCGAGGCCGTTTCTACAGCCCGCTGGACTGGAGTAGCTCGGGGGTCGTTGCCGTCGCTCGGGGTGTCTTCGCAGTCCAAAGGACTCCGTCACGAGAGCACAACGGACGGGAAATTGGTTTCCGTTCTTGTGAGGGTGTCAGATTTGGCATGTCGGAGTAATGGAGGGCGGAGGGTTTCCGTTCTTGTGCACGGGCCGAGGGTTTATGCGCGGAGCAATGGAGGGCGGAGAGGGGAGGACCGGCGCGAAGAGGGGAGACCGGCAGGACGCACACGACGAATAGGGGGAAGTGCACGGCGCGAGAGGGGGAAGCACGGCGCAAGAGGGGGAAGTGCACGATGCTAAAGGGGGAAGTACACGGCGCGAGAGGGGAAAGCACATATATTTTTAATTTTGATTTACAAATGTTGTGTTTTAGAATGGAGGGAAGGGTTATGAGATGGAGGGAAACATTTGGCATGATATTTTTCACGGGGTGATTAGTGAGTAATGTATTTGTGAGGGATTAGTGTTCACATAAATGTTCTAAGAATGTTAAAAACACGGTTGAGGGATTTGGTCCTATATTTGAAGGATGAGCCCTCACAATTAGACATCATTATTCACGATTTTTGGTTCCTCACAAATGTTCTTCAACAAAGGCCAAATTTTTTGTAGTGGTTTTCTGCGCCTTTTGTAAGGCAAGGTTCTAGTGCACCTTCATATTGGTCTCCGAGTAAGGGAAGAGGGCATAGATTTTCTCCATCCAAAGCTTACAACATAGCTTCAGCAGCAGTAACAAGGCCATCTAGGCCACAGTTAGAGGAAAAGTCATGCTATCTCTGTGGACAAACCGGGCATTTGAGGTCAAATTGCCCAAGGAAAGATGTCGAAGTGACGCAACAGCTGAGACAGAGTCAACAAGTGTCATATAGACATCAGTCTAGTGGTAATAGAGGGTGATGACATGGTCAAGCATCCCAAGCGGGTTCTTCTGCTCAAGAAAGCATAGGATGTGGACAGCAAGCAACAACTCTATTCTATGCTATGAGTCAGCTGGATGCGATAGTCAACCCGTGAGTGGTGGCAGGTTAGATGGAGTTATTTCATTATGATTTGTCTTCTTCTTGCTATATATTTATTCTGGTTGACCTGGGTGCTATGCACTCTTTTATCGCACATAGTATGCTTGATAACTGTATTTTGTCTATTAGTTATAAGAAGGATAGTCTGTTGTTAGAAACCCCTCTTAATGGTTCCTCGATGCTTAGAGAGGAGTGTCCATCTTGTGTTTTATCCTTTTTGGGACACAATATACAAGTGGATCTTATACCACTTGATATGCATGGATTCGATGTGATCCTTGGGATGGATACCTTAGAAAAGTATAAGGTTGTGATGGACTGTGGTTCCAAGCAAGCAGTGTTTGATGACGATGGTGAAAGATGGATCGTACAAGGAGATAGGAAGATTATTTTGACATGTTTAGTGTCAGCTATGGTGGCAGATAAGTTGCTATGGCAAGGATGTAAGGCGTTCTTAGCTCACATTGTGGATACCAAGGAGAAGGGTCCTAGCCTTGAGGAGGTGTTTGTTGTCTGAGAGTTTGTGGATGTGTTTCCTGATGAGTTCCCCAGTGTTCCCCCACCTCGAGAGATTGACTTTGACATCAATCTAGTGCCAGGAACACAACCAGTTGCTCAGACACCATACATGATGGATCCAACAGAGATGGCAGAGCTAAAGAAGTAGTTCCAGAAGTTGTTGGATAAAGGTTTCATCAGAATGAGCACATTGCTGTGGGGTGCTTCGATCCTGTTCATAAAGAAAAAGGATGGATCGATGCATTTGTGCATAAATTACCGGCAGTTGAACAAAGTTATGATCAAGAAACAGTACCCATTGCTGAGGGTAGATGATCTGTTTGATCAGTTGTGTGGCACTACAATGTTCTCAAAGATCGATCTACAATATGGATATCATCAGTTAAGAATTAAGGATGAGGACATACCAAAGTTAGCTTTTAGGACGAGGTATGGCCACTTTGAGTTCATGGTTATGCCATTTGGGATAACCAATGTGCCTGCTGCTTTCATGGATCTAATGAACAGGATGTTCTGTCCGTTTCTAGATCAGTTTGTTGTACTTTTATAGATGACATCTTGATCTATAGTCGGGATAGTTAAGAGCATGAACAACATCTTCGACAAGCTTTGACTCTTCTTCGCCAACATCAGTTGTATGCCAAGTTTAGTAAGTGTGAGTTCTGGTTGAAGGAAGTGACTTTCTTGGGTCATGTGATATCTGTAGAAGGAGTCAGAGTGGACCCTAAGAAGGTGGATTCAGTTACATACTGGAACCAACTGAAGAAGCCGATAGAAGTTTGTAGTTTTCTGGGTGTAGCAGGATACTACCGGAGGTTTATAAGGAACTTCAGTGTAATCGCATTACCGTTAACAAAGTTGAACAGGAAGGATGTACCTTTTGTTTGGAATGATCGTTGTTAGCAAGCTTTCCAAGGTTTGAAGGAGAAGTTGACTAGTGCTCCGGTATTGATGCTGCCAGAGCCTGGGAAGGGCTATGTTGTTTTCTACGATGCTTCCAAGAAAGGCTTAGGATGTGTGCTGATGCAGGAAGATCATGTGGTTTGTTTTGCTTCACGATAGCTTAAGAAACATGAGGAGAACTATCTGACACATGATCTGGAGCTGGCAACGATAGTCCATGCGTTAAAGATTTGGAGACACTATCTTTATGGGAAAGTGTGTCAGATCTTTAAAGATCATAATAACTTGAAGTACATCTTCTCGCAGAGTGAGCTGAACATGTGATGGCGTCACTGGATGGAGCTGATCAATGATTATGACTGCACCATTGAGTATCATCCTGGTAAGGCGAACGTGGTAGCTGATGCGCTTAGCAGAAAGTCTCCTTCTTCTCATTCTATGAAGAAGGCACAATTGAGTTCGTTGGTATGCTATAGGTGGGATATGTTTGTCTCTTTGCGACAGATAAATGTACAGTTAGAAGTTTCCTTGTTGGCAGGACTGTAGGCACAGATGCAAGTAAAGGCTATATTGAGATAGTAGATCAAAGACACACAGCATGCATATGCTTCCGTTCAGTTGATAAGATCAGAGTTTGGCACCAAAAAGTGTGATGGGTTCCATGAGTCCGAAGATGGACTAGTTTGCTATCATGATAGGATGGTGGTCCCCTATGTTGATGATTTGAGAAGGTTAGTACTCGAGGAAGCACACACATCAATGTATGCCATGCATCCAGGTGTCACCAAGATGTATCATAATCTGAAGGACATGTACTGGTGGCCTAGCTTAAAGAAGGATGTCACCGAGTTTGTGGCAAGGTGAGCGGTATGCCAACAGGTTAAGGCTGAGCATCAGAAGTTGGCAAGTACGTTGCAACCCCTTCCAATACAATAGTGGAAATGAGATCATATAACCATGGATTTCATAGTTGATCTACCAAGGAAAACTAAGAATCATGATTTCATTTGGATGATAGTGGATAGATTGACAAAGTCTGCTCATTTCATACCTATGAAGACAACGTATACAACAGAAGCTTGCTCAGGTGTATGTGGATGAGATAGTGCATTTGCATGGTGTGCTCGCAACGATAGTCTCTGACAGAGGACCCCAGTTCACGAGTGGTTTTTAGGAACAGTTGCACAAAGTGTTGGGAATGCAGTTGAGGTTCAATACTACTTTCCACCCGTAGATAGATGGACAGTCTGAAAGGACTATTCAGACTTTGGAGGATCTTCTCCGAGCATGTGTTTTGCAGTTTCTAGGCAGTTGGGACATGCATCTCAGTTTGATAGAGTTTGGTTACAACAATAGTTACCATCGGAGCATCGACATGGCTCCTTATGAGGATTTATATGGCAGGAAGTGTAGATATCCTTTATGCTAGTATGAGTTGGGCGAGTATCACCTTTTGGGTCCTGAGTTAGTGCAGCAGACAACAGAGAAGATCAAAGTGATAAAACAATAATTGAAAGTGGCACAGGACAGACAGAAGTCATATGCAGATAATCACCGACAAACCCTAGAGTTCCAGGTGGGAGACAAGGTGTATCTCAAGGTCTCACCATGGAAAGGCGTGCTGAGATTTGGACAGAAAGGCAAGTTGGCACCCAGGTATATGGGGTCATATCCAGTAATAGCACGTGTTGGCAAGGTACCTTACAAATTAGAACTGCTGCCAGAGTTGCATAGGTTACATTCGGTGTTCCACGTCAATATGCTGAATAAAAGTCATCCAGACACAGGGACAATGATACAACTAGTTGAGGTTGAGCTTGATGAAGGCGTGACGTACGAGGAAGGTCTAGTGATGATTCTTGACAGAAGAGTGAATAAGTTTAAAAGGAAGGACTTGGTGCTTGTGAAAGTTCTTTGGCATCATCGTGGTGTTGAGGAAGCCACGTGGGAGCTCGAGGAAGAGATGAGGAGGAAGTATCCCTTGCTTTTCTCTTCGGATTTTGGGGGAAAAATCCCTTTGTAGCAGTTTATGGCTTGTAAGGACCCTAACTTTCATTGTGGGTTTACCCTATTTGCTTTGCCTAAACCTTGTGTTAAGATGCTTGCTAATCACCTGAGGTTGTGATTAGGGTTCGTTTGTGATTTGTTGAGAGTTGGAGGTGCAACTTGCAAATTATCCAAGTTTTGGGGTTGATGTGCAATTTTGTCACCTTGAGAGATGTTTTATCTCTCCTTGCATCCTCTAGGGTTGACAGGATGGGTTGGGCTCGTTGCTTCAGTAGTTCGAGGCCTTGTTGAGCTTTATTGGCCTTTGCTTTGCTTTGCCTTGTTGAGGCCTTGTGTTGTGTAGAGGAGAGCTTGAAGCTCTGTGTCGCCCAAAGGGTTGTGTCACCCAGGGTTGTGTTGCCCAGGAGTGTGTCACCCAGTGGGCTAAATCACCCAAGGTGATCACTTTGACCTTGCCTAGTTTTTGTCACCATACCTTGGAGAAGTGGTTGATCCTTTGTTAGTTGGTGGCATGACATGTGCATGTGGTTTAGCAAGGTGGCATGGCTTTGGACAAGTGGTGCCTTGGACATGCACATTGGAGAAACACCAAGGTGGGCGCCCCATAGACCCTCTTGTATATATACAACCCTTTCCTTAGTTGCTTAGCTCTTTAGTTCCTTTAGTTGCTCCTTTCTCCTTTGGTGGCTGATACACCTTTCCTTGGTAGAGCAAGCTTGGTGGCCAATCTCCTTGGTGGATTCTCCTTCTTCTTCTTCCTCTAGGTGGTGGTCGAACCCTAGAAGGGTCTTGCTTCCTTGGTAAGCATCTCCTCTCCCTCCTTAGCACCTTCTTCTCCTTCTTTCTTGTTCTTCGGCCATGGTGGTTATGATCTTTGCTTCTCTTCTTGTGGTGGCCGAAGGTGGGGTGCTTTGGAGCTAAGATCTTAAAGCTGGTGCTTGGAGCTTTGGAGCTTGAGGAGCTTGCTTGAGGTGGGTTACATAACTCCTAACCCTAGCTATACTACTTTCTTTTATGTTGCATGTTCATATGTGATCTTGATCAGCCTTGCATGTTGTTGGATATGTTTCTTGCTCTAGTTTGTACCCTTAATCTTGTTGGAATCAGTGGTTATGTTATTAATAGTTGTGTGACCTTGGACCTTATTGGCTGAACCTATGGTTTAGGGTTTCCTTTGGGGCAATACCCCTTTCTCTCTTTGGTTTTGAGAAGTGAGCTTGAGCTCTAATGGTGTAGGCAAAACCCCTCTCTTCCTTAGTCATTGAGAGGTGAGTATATACTCTAGTTGCTTGGATAACACCCTTCTCTCACCATGGATTTGAGAGGTGAGCCTTTGGTTGTTGATGACCTAGTTGAGGTTGAAGGGTTGCCCGATATGGATGACCTACCTTGATGCCTGATATGTGATGGGGGTTGTGCAATACCCCTCTCTCTTGGTTGTTGAGAGGTGAGCCAAATCTCTTGATCTATTAGGGTTTGATGATGGTGATCTTGAGGTTGATGATGACCATATCGATGTGGTTCTTATGCCCTTGCATGATATCCTTTTTGGTGCTTTGCATGATACCTCTCATCTAGGGTTTGTCTTGGACGATATGCCTTGATTGAGATGTACCTTTGCCTTAGTTGGTGTTGTGCCTTTGACCGACATGGTGCTGAGTAGATACCTCTATTTTGTACCTTGGGCGACATAGGCTAGTTTTGTTGCTGCCCGATATGATGCTTGGGTAGTGAAACCCTAATAGGTGCCTTAGTGGTGACCGAGATGTAGTACCTAACCCAGTTGGACGATAGGCCATCTTTTGGTGCCTTGGTGTTGTTTTTTGTAGTGGGTTTGTTGGGCGACACAGTGTTGAGCTTGGGCACCATGACCTTGGCCGATATAGTGATGATGGCTGCCCGATATGAAACCCTAAACCTAGTGGGTGATAGTGTCTTGGATGATAAGAGGTGCCCATATGTTGCCCGACACACCTTTACACTTGGTTTCCCGATACCACCTTGTTCTTTCATGCACGATACCCTATTGGATTAGGTTGTATGACACAACACTAGCCCTGGTTGCACGATACCCTTGGTGCAAGGGTGCACGACCTTGGATGGCCGATATGTGTGTGGCTAAGTGCCCTAGCCGTTAGAGTTTTAGTGAGGGATATGATCATGTCCGCTACCCCTTTGGGTGAGGGATGGTGCTTCCCACCACATCTCTAGTGAGGGAAGACAACACCTTTGGTGAGGGTTGTGCTTAACCTGAGAAACCCTAGTAGTTACTTTCTTGTACCTTGTGGATGATGGGTTATGGATGAAAGGTTGTGACCAATGATGTATGACTAGGCTATGGTTGTGTAATCCTTAAGGATGTATTCCTTGATAATGGTCATGCTCATGAGATAAGGGCATAGTAGATGCTCATGGTATGATAACAATAATGTAATTTGTGTACAAGATACAACTTTGTGCTTCATGTAGTGATAATCATGGATGTTGATCCAGTCATGTGCCTTCAACCCTAATAGCATGATAATCATAAAGATATATGGTTGGTGATCTATGTTATCTCTCTTGATATGCATGCTAACCATGCAAGTGTATCAGATGGATTCATATCCAGGTAAGAGCTATGAGGTTTATGTGTTTGAATAACACTAAATGATGATAATCCTCGTTGATGAGATAACATGTATCACCCGTATGATGTGAAAAGGTCTGTTGACCCAGCAAAAGCTGAGTGCCTAGTTGAGGTGTTATCCTCTGATGTTGAGATAAGGGATTTCTATCCCATGGTGATGATGTAAGCCTTTAGAGGCAGTGGCATTCTTTGATGAGGGATTGAGATCCCATGATAATGTGATAATGACAATATTAATGTAACTCAATGTTGTTTGTGTTTTACAACTTGGTTGCCTCAACAATCCACTTAAAATATACTAATTAATTACAGTGGAACATATCATGTAGTTTTCCCTGGCCGTAGATCCATCATCTTCAGTAATTAGTGATGGTCAAATAGGTTTATCCTGCGGGATTACCTGGAGTGCATATTGTTGAATATGTGGGGTTTTCTCCTAGCTGAAAGTAGGAGGATTTGAGTACAACTGCGGTTGTGTATAGAGCATGGCGAACAGGCCTATGGCTCAGTATTATAGAAGGGTAGCCTGCAGAGCTGACCCTGTGGCTAAGGCCACTCAATCAAGAGACTACGGTCATGCTTTCGTTTTCGTACATTAACCACGAAGAGGTGAGGTCATCGAGTCCAGCTCTCCCCATGACCTTGTATGGCACCGGTTTTGGGCTTCACAACCAAAGGTTGGATTTTAGCGGGACATCTCAATTCCTCAGGACATAATAAATTGTAATCCAACCTTATAGAATATATTGCTTAAGGCAAAACACAGAACATAGATTGAGGCCTTGCTTATATAGTTGATCTAGTTATACCTTGCAGTTATGTGTACGATCCTTATATTTTGTGATAAGTTGTTATAAAGCTTATCTTGTCAGTCATGTTCCATAAAGAAATACTTGGTTATATGCCTCTTGGATATCTGGTAAGATTGTTCATAGAATAAGTTCTGCTCAGGATGCTGCTCTTATGATCTGCTAACATCAGTTATCAGGTTTACCTACTTTACCTAAAGTTTTATAGTTTCGGCGGGCAGTTATGTTTCTTGTTGGGACTGTGTGTCTCACCCCATTGGTTTACAACCTTTTTAGGTGATCGTGCTAGACGTGGTGGCGGTTGTGAGGTTGCGGTCGAGTAGCAAGAAGAATAGTAGGAGGCAAGAGATGGATATGTTGTAATTTTGGTTGTTTTGTAGTAGATTCCTAGAGTCATCCCTGTACTCTCAGGTCCTCAGAGGTGTTTTGACGATGTTTTACGATGTATAGATGATGTAGCTTGTATATCCTGCTACTGGCTTGTTGTGGACCGTTATGTATGTATAAACATGTGATGAACTCTGGTGCTGATAGGACAGCCGGTTCCTTTAAGCTGTGGACATATATGAAGGCTTATAAATGTTTATATAACATGTTTCCTTGTAGGATGAGGATCTAGATGTAATAGTTCTCTTTTATCTTCTTTCTGCAAATAGTTTTAATTAACCTGTGTTTTGGGTAATATGTGGTTTATGGTATTTCCGCACGTTTTCACGTGGCATCTCGTTGTCTGTGTGATAGGGGGATGTGGCACCACAGTTTAGGTCATAGTATTGTTTACTGAAGATTGCCTCTATAGTTATGGGCATAATTAACATCAGATTATAGGTTATCTTCCTTAACTAAAAACTTAGGTTTCAAATTTTATTAAGTGGACAATAAGAATCGCGGTCGCAGTTTTTAATCACGATCGCGGTTATTGTCACCTCAGAGCAAAACGCGGTCGCAACCTTTTTAAAAAGACCATGGTCACGATTTCCTGAAGGAAGACTGTGGTCGCGATAAAAATCATGATCATGATTATAATCACGGTCGTGGTGTATCTTCAGGAAAGCCTAAACTACCAAGTTCTTAGGGGTTGGGCGGACATTGCGGTCACGGGTCTTAGGGTTTTCCATCTTGCGTCGGTTACGATTACCGCGATCGTGGTTTGTCTTCTCCGTTTGTTTAGTTGTTCTTCATCCTTGTAAGCGTCCATTATTCCATTTTTAAGGTTTTTAGGTTTTCTTTTTATTTTTAGGGACGAAAAGATACATAACCAAGCATTCAGAGACAAAGCATCGGTGGGGGCGATCACCACTGGCTAAACTATGGGAGCGGATCGCCGTAGAGATGATGGAAAAGATCAAGATGAAGGAAAAAGCTCGTCGACACAAAGCATAGAGAAAACGAGCAGTTACCTTATCAATGGGTGTGGCTGCGAGGGCGACGACGATCGTAGTTAGCAAATGGTGGACTCGCAGCGGTAGGCTGTGGGTCTCGAATCGGCGTAGAGGTCTTAGGGTTTAAACGATAGCAATGAGAGCATAAAGAATCAAACCTTTGGGTTCTTAAAGGTATTTATAGGCGTCCAGATCATGATTAAACTAAACGAGGGAAAAAGATCACAATCGCGGTTTTTATCACAGTCGTGGTTCTGCTTGAAGGAGTCACGATCGCAGTTTTGCCGCGGTCGTGATTTTTCCTTGAAGAAACTGCGATCACGGATGTTTCAGTCAAAGAGGGTGATCACGGTCACGATTATTCAGATCGAAAGGGAAGACCGCGGTCGTGGGTTCGCTTAAGCAAAAGCAAAGACCCGGTCATGATTATAGTCATGATTGCGATTTAACAAGAGTCGATTTTCTTTGGAGATTAAACTTAAACTAATTAAATTCAAAATGAAAATGAAATTGCTCGGAAAAGGAAGAAAAACTTAAACAAAAGGAGAGAAGGTAAGAGAAAACAAAGATAAAGGGAAGAAAGAGATGAAAACTTGGGTTGCCTCCCAAGAAGTGTTTGCTTTGAAGTCTCTTAGCTAGACTACATAAATTTTTCACTTGGGTCCTTCAGTTGGATGAGGCAACTCTTGATTCTTCTCCTCGTTGGGTTGGGCTGGTTCATCCAAGCTGATCTATGATATTCTTACAAAGGCTTCATCCTCGTAGAATATTTTCATCCTGTGGCCATTGACCTTGAAGATCTCAGTCTTCTCTCCTTAAAACTCCATCATTCCTGATGGATAATTTTTTACCACAGAGAATGGGCCTGACCATCTCGTTCTGAGCTTCCCAAGGAAAAGATGAATGTTGGAGTTGAAGAGAAGCACTTGTCTCCTTCATGGATGTCCTTGTTTTTCAGGTGGGATCATGCAAACCTTTGTCCTTTGTTTGTAGATTCTTGCATTTTCATAGGCATGTAGTCTTAATTCTTCCAATTCTTGCAATTGTAAGTAGCGTCCTTGACCAACTTTCTCCATATCCATATTCAGAAATTTTATGGCCCAGAGGGCTTTGTGCTCGAGTTCCAGAGGTAGATGGTAGGATTTCCCATATAGGAGACAATAGGGTGTAGTTCCAATGGGGTTTTTGAAGGTGGTTATATATGCCCAAAGGGCATCATCCAACTTCATTGCCCAATCTTTTCTCGTTCTGCTAACAGTCTTTTCTAGAATTTGCTTCAGTTGTTTATTTGACACTTCTGCGTGCCCTGAAGTTTGCGGGTGGTAGGTGATGAGCCTTAAACGTGGGTCCAAGAATGGAATCATGTCTAGGTTATCAGACTTTAGAAAATTTATAATACCCGAATGTTTAAGACACCTACAACTAGCACATGGTTGAGGTAGTTTGGGGTCGAACATAGGGATAGGAAGAACGACGCTTCAGAACTTGAGTTTCACTTGTCTAAGCACATCAAAAGGGGGTGCAAGAAAAGGGGGTGTTGTAACATGAACTAAACATAAGAAAACAAACAAAGACCCTATCTCCAAAAGGAGTTACAAGAAAGATTTAAGTTTTGGGGTTTAGAGATTTTTATAGGTGTTTTAAATAATAGAATCTAAGGTAAAGCACGAAGGAAGAAAACTTAGGCATAACAAGCAGCAACGGAAAACATCCTACATCCTCTTCTCTCAAAGAGGATACCTCTAACTATGCACCATTTCCCTCTCTCAAGGGCAGTGGGTGTAGATTAGAGTGGGAAGATAAGCCGGGGTGGCCCTGACCCTGGGTACTCTTGTACTCCCGGGACAGACCAAACTTTAGAGTTATGACTTCCCTCTCCGAAGGGAGTCGAACGGGAAACACTATTCGAGAGTTAGTAAAAACATGATCCATGCATAAAAGGCTAGAGTTTAGATGCTATAAAGAAATCATCCAACAAAAAGGAAACAAACACAAAACAACATGTATTAAACTTAACTGATTCCATACTCATAGATATGTAAAGAGGTTTTAGTTACAATGCATAAGTAATGAAAGTAAAATACTGAAAAGGGAAGATAGGTATCGGCTTCCTTGATTTAGGAGAGTGATAAACAACAGTGGACCCCTAAGGGACTGCTAACCCGGTACCGGGCAGGAGCTCTGCCCGATACACCTGTATCGGGCAGCTGACCCTCTCGGGCGACAGGCGTGACGGCCAGGGCGTATCGGGTAGAACTCCCTACCCGATACGGCTGTGTCGGGTAGCCAGCCCTCTTGGGCGACATGCCGTAACGGTTAGTCCGTATCGAGTTCAATATCGTGTTGGGTTTGGAATTGTTTAGGTTCTCAGGTTCCTTGTATCGGGTATAGAGGGGCGAGCCTTCTTGGGTTAAGGCCCATCTAGGGACCCGATAGGGGTGGCCTTCATGGCTGTATCGTGCTGCTGCGCCTACCGGGACGGGTTCTAAGTGAACTCCTCCCGCCCCTCTCGGGTTGGGGGTGTGCTCACCTAGTATCTCCCGACATGCCTTGGAACGCGACACACTAACTCTTGATGTCTTTCCGAAGTTATCTCTCATGGGGTTCCGACCCGTCCCATCGGATTCCTGTAGCTTCTATTTATAGGAAGCAACTGGTAGAGGTTGCGGTCCTTGTGGGGCCACATGTCCTTCATTACATCTATTTACGTGGCTTTGGGGATGGTTGACATGCTGTCGCCCAGCACGACAGGCGTCGCGTGTCGAGTTGTGAGCATATCGGGTGATCCTGGCAGGAAACTACTTCCGATGAGTAACTCGCATCATGCAACACACCTGTATCGGGCTAATGAGTCATGGCAGGCAAAGCTCCTTGTCAGGTAGATAGTGTACCGCTCGTTGGGGCTCCTCATGCGACATGCCTGTATCGGGTTGCTACCATATCGGGCAGTGATCGTGAAGGGTAAATGGGGGTGTCGGGTGACCAGTAAAAGGGAAGATGTAGGTGCTTGTTGTAGATGGGCCGGGATGGACCTTCTTGCGGGCTTTGGGTGAAAAAATGAGGGAATTCTCTGCAAAAGACGGGAAAAGAGTCAAGAGCATAGTGTGGTTTAATTCTGTACAATAATAGGATAAAATAGAGAGGAAAATAGTTTAGAAGGAAGGTTTGACAACTAAATATGGGCCCTAAATAGCCATAAAATGGGTGTTATCAACTCCCCCAAACTAAGCATTTTGATTGTCCTCAATCAATTTGTATCTATTTTAAAACGTTGTTTGTGATACTTCTTCAAAGCCAGGCGTAGTCTTTGGACAAGGGGTTTGAAGGAATTTTTGAGATGCCCCTGGGAAAATTATGTCTGACTACAGACAACAGACTTTATTTTTCCTGCCTTATTTAAGTAAAAAAATTCTCTTTAGCCTCAGCGAGACTTTTGGTGCATGGTTTGGAAGTTAGCTTTCACACCAAACAACTTGGGAGTAGGAAGTTGGGTTTTTTGGGTAGGCTTAAGGCTTTTTGGGTTTTTCTTATTTCCCATCGGTCCATCCAGGTACGGGTCCATTAACGGGCAAGTGGTCCCTACAATCCAAGCCAGTTGGCTTTAGAGCAGTGATTTCACATCCTACGTACCACTGCCCCAGATCTACCATGCCTAAAGATGGGTACTTTTGGAGAGACAAGTGTTTTTTTTAATTTGGCACAACTCTCATGCTTTTATTCACGCTCATAAGGCTTTTCTCTCTTTTTGGGATTTTTGGTGGGTAGGGGAAAGATGAGTTTGTTGTTTGGGCAGTGTTTTCCTTCATATGCACATCTCTTAGCCGTTGTGAGATTATTTTTCCAAATTGGCATAGAAAAGTTGTAGTCCTTGTCGTTTGAGACTGCGTTTTCAAAAGGAACATAACAAAAGCATGCACCGCTTTAGACACAGAGAAGACAAACTGGAAGAAGTCATATCATATTTTTAATGTAAAGTGTATTTGTACAGTTGTTGAGAGGCAAGCAGTTGTATATGTGCTATTTTGTATCACACATGTATGTATATGTACACAGGATATGGGAAAGAAGAAAGACAAGAAGTGGAAGAAATTTTTAGGTACCTCCCTCACTGATATAGTACCCCCCTCCAAACTTACCCCACACTCTGTCCCCAAAGTTGTGAGATAAGTAGGAAAGGGTAGACATAGGTCAGTGAGGGTTTTAGCTGGTGCCTGCGCCTTCGTCAGATAGAAGCTCCAACCCATACTCTCCGTGTTTGCTGTGGTAGTCGATGCGGTGGATCTTGTCAGGTGTTTGTTGTAGTGTCACCAAGCTAGAGATCCATTCTAGCACGTAGATGCCGCAATCATTTGATTGTGGAGTTTGTTGTGGACTATTGTGGTATAATTGGAGCTCGTTCCATTTATTCTCCGTGTTCTCCAGGAATGGCTGGATCAACATCGCCACCTCGATGTAGTCTTTCCTTGTTAAGCGCTTGAGGGGTGTCAACGAAGTTGATGTACACTGCACCGGATGATCTTTGTTGCTGTCGAAGATGTTGTAGAAGATTGATACTCATGGGTGAGTGTACACCATCATGAGCGTCCAATGGTTGTAATGGAACATTGGAAAGAATATGATACGCGGTATGCTGCGTTGTATCTCAGCTAGAAACAGTTGTTTCTCTTCTGATTCATCAGCTAGGCAGATATCGTTGAACACCATTGGGTGGGTGATGTAGGCGTGTTCAAACTTCTTCTATAAAATCTAGATGTAGGCTGACACCACCGACAGTGCTAGATATCCTCCTGCCTTTACTAAGTCCCGAAGGTCATCGAGAGGGATTATGACGTTGTTTGTCTCATAAATGACGTCTGCGGGGGTAGAATCAACTAGCATGAGGAGGATTTCGTTGACCTGTTCCTGAGTCAATGAAGCACATGCAGAACGGTCGAAATCACTGATCATCATTTTTGAAACGACAGGCGAAGCAGAGTTTTCATTAGTGAGTATCTCTCACAGAACGTCCATCTGCTTGTCTGTCCTGTAGACGTCTGTGACCATCTGGGCTTCTTCTCCTGGAGGGTTGCTGGGTTGTGATGATTCAGTTTCTTGATCATCAGTAGCTTCTTGGACATGCCTACGTCTACTAAATAGCGTCTGTCCTTGATCAGTAGCAGCGCGTATGTGCTTCTGAGTTGATAGAAATTCTGGTATTGGAGGTGTCTTATATATCCAAAGATGTTGAGCAGCTCCATGGCATGAAGGACGATGAGGGTGCTATTTCCGCTTCCCAACTCTTCTTGGATGGGGAAGTCTCTGAGGTAGAAGATGTTCCAAACGTCATTGTGGTAATGGACTCCTTGCTTGATAGCGCGGAGAAGACGCAACGGGAGAAGCCTGAGATGCTTATCTTCTGGGCGTACGCATATGTGTCTTGAGCGTGGGACCTCTTCGGTGCAGTAGCTGAGGAGCTGGACGTCGTGGTTGCAGAGGTCTACCATGTAGAGGAACCAGTTTCTTCTATGCTTGTAGGGGGCCAACACCAGGTTTGGGTTGTGCTTTTCGATGTATTGTAGCATGTTGGACACCTGGATGGAGTCGTATGCCCCTTTCATTAATCTTCTTGCCAAGGCCGGGTTAGCATTGTAAATTGGCTATCGGCCAGTCCTGGTGCCTATATTCTCGATCATAGCACCTTCTAAGACCCAGAAGAGGATCTTCCCTACTACGGATGGGGAGCGGAACATGCTTTTCAGCACTTCCCATCATACAGAGAAGTAACCATTGCTCCAGACGACATCCTCTCCATCTTCCTGCGACCTGAGGACCACATTCAGAAGCTTCTGGTATCTGATCGTCAGGTAGCCGATGGCCCGTCTATCGAAGTCGGCCATCTCGAAGGAGGGAATCTCTGACAGTGTAGAAAATTCGTCTTTCGTTGAACTCCTTGCTCTAGGGGGATGCTTGTCATTGGCGGAATATATGTAACCCCCTTCTCCCTCGGATTCATCAGAAGAGCCATCCGCTAGGCTGATGGATATGTCTGCGTCTTCAACTTCTTCTAGGGAGGGCGAGGGAGCAGCCATGTCGATGCTATAGGTGCTCTCTTGTCCTGTTGTAGCCATGTCGGCGGTCTTGTTTGTCATTTCTTCCTCGGGTGTTGTGGAGGGCCCGCTAGAGGAGGAAGAAGACGATGTTCCTGAAGAGGACACCAAAGACGAGGGCTGAGAATCGGGGCTTGGAGGTGATGGGGACCTCCTTGGTTGTCTTGAATGGGGGTGGTCATCCCTCCAGTTCAGCCTCTCTTCAATGGTGTTGAGGCGTTGGAGAATCAACTGCATTGTGCTGTTCAATGCTTCTAGTTGGCCAGGAAGGCCAATTAGAGTTAGCAGTTGACGCTCCTGCTCTCTCAAACTCCTCTAGAAAACACTGAACTTGCGGGTTAGGGAAGCAAAAGTAGTTGAGTGGTTGCTCGTTACCTCCCACAAGTTGTCAAACTCTTGACCGAGGACCTACCCCAGTGATGGAGTGGTTGCAGTTGATCGGCCTCTCATCCTCGTAATGCTCCTCATGCGGGAAGTTTGACCTGAAGAGTGAACGTCTTCAAGTGGGGCCGAATCCATCTAAATTGTCTGCGAGGGCATTGCTTCAGGACGGGGTGTCAGCTCATTCATGGCTGTCTCTACCTCGTCAGCTTGTGGTAGTGGAGAAGGGCGCAGGGAAGGTAGTTGTTGTTCCACCATCCGACTATCAATGACCTCCTCTGCATCAACCATCGGCGACGTTAGTGGCAGAGGAGGAGGTCATTGTACAACCTTAAGTTCCGTCTTGAGGAGCTCAGTGAACGCGTCATTGCTGGCGTCTGGCTGTACTACTGCTTCCTCCATCGAAGGCACAATTGAAGCTTTAGGAGCTGTGGTCGTCTCTTCCACGACAGCTTCCCCCGAGACTATCAGCATCATTTCAGCCTAGGTTGTGTCAACGACCCCCACGATCGCCATTACTTCTTCTGTAGCTGCGAAAATTGTTGTTGTGGTGGCCGCGGCTAGTATAGGAGCAGCAATGGTGGCTTTAGCAGTAGCTACCACTGGTTGCATGGTGGCGGTGGACGACTCGACTCTTGCAGCTGCTTCCCCTTGTTAGAAGCTTGTGCTGGAAGCACAAGCAGCCTCTACCATCTGGTTTGGCCGAGCCTCGATCTCCACTGGCATGAAGACCAACTTCTCTACATCGTAGTTGGTGTAGAGCGGGAGGGCAGGGGAGTAATAGTTCTTGCAAATCTATAGAAGTAGCGGCGGCCCTCCTTTTTTATTATGTTGGCTCGTTGCAAGAACTTCATTTCTATCATGTCATTGCCTTGCATCCTTGACAGGTTGCGCGGCTCCCTTGGGTATCCCAACCCTGCCACGATTAGGTTGATGATGTCTCCCATGCAATACTCCTTGGTGGCATCCTTTATTGGGTAGAGCCGACTCAGTATGAAGCGCCCCAGGCTAATCACCTTTCCCTCCATCACATACCACATGAGATGGAGTTCTTCAGTTTATAGGTTGCTCATTTCGTATTTGCTGAACAGGAGGCACACCACTATATTGTGGATGATCCTCCAGAAGCAGGAGTGGATGGCCACCACCTTGCTCCCCGGCTTGAATGACGATTTGCCGGTTAGCTTCCTCTAGAGGTCGACCGGGTTGAAGCTATCACCTTTTGTGATCCTGGCATTGTTGTTCAACATATCCTTCTCAGCTTTAGTGGAGGAGAAGATCTCATTGAGCAACTTCTCTGAGATATCATGCTCAACGTTGTACAATCGCCCTTGCATCCTATCTACCCGATGAATCTCTCGACTTCTTTTGGTTTGTTTGGCACCCGGCGGAGGGAGGACACGAACTCCTTGGTGAGTTTAGTGTATGAGCTAGTGTAGCTGAAGCATATGTTCTTTAGCCCAGTAGCTCATAAAACATTGTCGAGCCTGTTGAAGATGCCGAACTGGTGGAAAGAAGGCTAGTGGCAGAACCGGGTTGGCCAGTAGATTTTGGCCACCAACTCTGTGTACCTCTACTGATGCTCTGCATCTTGGGGCACGAACCGACCTGGAGACGGGGTTGCCATTGCTTCTTTCCTGGGCCGCTTCTCGGCCTCAGATGGCCCCACAGTATCAGGGTTTGGGTGCTTCTGTCTGGTTGTAGTTGCTTTAGATGTGGCCTCGGGATCGATCCTCCGGCCTTGCTCGTCGACCTGGACCACACTCTGCTTGGTGCGAGCCATGTTTGTAATGTTTGAACAAAAGTGGGGTAAGTAATAAGATTTTGACTGATTCACCTTACCTGATATCGGGCGTTAGACCAAGAAAGTCATATCGTATAGGTGACGCTTGAAAAACTGATATGGGTTAAAGTCTAAAGGAGTCCCAATTCAAGAATACCCAATATAAGCAAGTCGGTATCGGGCGGAGGTAAATGCATCTTGTTGCTCGATAGGGATCTAGCCGGTAGTGCAGGCCGATATCGGGTTGCGTTTAGTAAAACAAGGCATGCCCGATATGGTGCCCAATATGGATGCCCAACATGGACGCCGCGTGATACTTGTATCGCCTGGAAAAGAATCAGAGGCCATTACGATTTCAAACTGGTCACTCAAACATAGCATGCGATAAACTCAGAAAAGGGTGCCGCCCGATACAAGTCTCACCCGACATGAGGTGTCGCCTGATGCGAGTCGGGCGATACAAGTCAGGGCCACATCGTGAAACAAAACTGGGTGATGAGTCCTACCTGATACACATCGTATCGTTCGGGAGCACACGACAAGCGTGTCGCGCGATGCGGTCAAAGGACCAGTGAAAAAGAAAAACTCAAAAGGTGAAACCCAACCCAAAGCAAGTTTGTTGCTCGATACTGGCATCGTGGAAAAGGGTGTCACGCGACACACGTCTTGCCAACATGAGGTGCCACATGATACATCGCACGACACGATCGAATGATTACTCGATAAGGTGTATCGTGTTATACCTGTATCGGGTGAGGTTGCTGGTGCGCGACATGGGTGTCACGAAGAGATTGGCCGACACGGGATCTGAAGTAAAGGCAGGATGCATGATACAAGAGTAGATGAAACGTAAATGCAGGTACGCAACACGGTTAAACTCGAGTTACTATATATAGCCACGGTGAGTGGGGGTAAATCAGGAAATAGGGGCACATGTCGCGTGAGGAGGCGAATCATTTCCCGAGATGCAGTAAAATTAGTCTAATCTGTCACGTCGTAGGGCGATCTGGCTTCCTAAGCAAGCTTCACGCCGCATGGCATGCATGTCGTGCGGGATCGGCATGTCGCGCACGTGAGGAGGCGAATCATTTCCCGAGATGCAGTAAAATTAGTCTAATCCGTCATGTCGTAGGGTGATCTGGCTTCCTAAGTAAGCTTCGTGCCGCATGGCATGCATGTCGTGCAGGATCGGCATGTCGCGCGACACGCTTCTGTGTTTACGTTTGCTACTCGATATGGTCAAGCACTTATCGTGCCACGCGGGGTGCCCTGGCTGATACAACTTTGGGCGATAGAGATGCTCGACACGGTGCAGCGTGCGATACTCATAGCTTGCCTGGAACCTAATTCAAGGGGCTGACAATGTTGCCTGATAGAGGTGAAGGTAGTCTGGTTAGCAATCGTGTGTCGCTTAAGGTGAGAAGGAAGGGAACAGGTTGGAACACGCCCGATAAGATTCTCAAAAGAGTAAAAATGAAAAATAAAACAAGGGTTGAAAACTAAAATCACATAGCGTTGATGGGTAAAACATCATTGGCATGAAAGAAGGCTTTCAACCTCAGATAGTAATACTCATCAAAGCTGATAAAAACTAAGTCAGTGGCCCATAAAATGAGGGAGTTCGTGCACGTGGCGCATGCACTGACTCGGGCCTTATTACAATGATAATGCTTGTAATGTTTTTCTTCAGGAAGGGAAATAACATCCTATGCTAGAAAATAAAACTCGGGCTGCCTCCCGATGAGCACTATAGTTTCCGTCGTCAGCTCGACATCATCAAATCCTTTTACTCTGCTCCAGTGGTTGTTGTTCCAGCTTCCTGCAGGACCATCTCTGATCTTCTCACAAAAGCTTCATCTTTATAAAACCCCCTTGTAACCTTACTCCTTGAGGGACTGGACATCTGTCATCATCTTGTCAAGCTTGCCTGCGAGGGCCTCCATAGCCTTAGATTCACCTAGAGTAGTGTGACTTAGCGACTCTTGGTCGTATTCTCTATCTTGTTGGTTTGTAGCCATGTTTTCAATAATCTCCTTAGCTCTTTGGGCACTAAGTCCCAAGAAATCACTGCCAGTGGAAGCATTCAAGGACTTCCTCTCAGTGGGGCACACCCCATTGTAAAACGTGGTAACGAGCTTTGGTTCTGAAAAACCATGATGTGGGCATTCATGCTGGTAGCTCTAGAATCTTTCCCAAGTCTCATGAAGATTCTCCAAGGGCTTCTGGGAGTACCTCGTGATCTTGTTTTGACATTTGATGGTCCTCTCGATGGGAAAGAACTTGGCGATAAAAGCATTGGCAAGATGCTCCCAATCAGGGAGGCTCCCATCCTGTAAGCTGGTGTACCATTCTAGTGCCTTGTCCCTCAGCGAGAACGGGAAGCACTGAATGTAGATATGTGTCAACGTGACTCTGTTGATCTTAAAGGTGTTGCACACCCTCTTGAATGTCGTTAGATGATTATACGGGTTCTCCTCAGAGGTGTTTCCACCGAACCTGTTATGCTACAGGAGCTGGAGGAAGGAGGACTTCACTTTGAAGTTGGTGACGTTTAGAGGATGCATTACAACCGGGTTTCTCTCTTCATTAGCTTGAACTTGAACAAATGAGCGAAGAGAGCGAGCTTCAGGGGCTTGGTCAGCCATGACTTGTCAAGATTTTAGATGACCTAGAAAGAAAGAAAGGAGTACCTAGAAAGAAACAAAGGTGTAAGAGCGTTGTATAAATTATGAACAGTAAATATTGTGCAGTAAATAATTGCAGTATTATATGCATATGTACAAGGTTTTGGCAAAGTGCAAGCAAAACTAAAGTTCGTAGAATGGTTTTCTTTGCCTATCCCCAGAAAAGGTGGCAAAAAGTTGACGATCCTTAAACGTGGGTCCAAGAATGGAATCATGTCTAGGTTATTATACTTTAGAAAATTTATAATACCTGAATGTTTAAGACACCTACAACTAGTACAAGGTCGAGGTAGTTCGGGGTCGAACACAGGGATAGGAAGAACGATGCTTCAGAACTTGAGTTTCACTTGTTTAAGCACATCAAAAGGGGATGTTGTAACATGAACTAAACATAAGGAAACAAACAAAGACCCTACCTCCAAAAGGAGTTACAAGAAAGATTTAAGTTTTGAGGTTTAAAGATTTTTATAGGTGTTTTAAATAACAGAATCTGAGGAGATAAAATTGTCATTGAGGTAAAGCACGAAGGAAGAAAACTTAGGCATAACAAGCAGCAATGGGAAACATCCTACAACCTCTTCTCTTAAAGAGGATACCTCTAACTATGCACCATTTCCCTCTCTCAAGGGCAGTGGGCATAGATTAGAGTGAGAAGATAAGTCGGGGTGTCCCTGACCCTAGGTACTCTCGTACTCCCGAGATAGACCAAACTCTAGAGTTACAACTTCCCTCTCCCAAGGGAGTCGAACGGGAAACACAATTTGATAGCTAGTTAAAACATGATCCATGCATAGAAGGCTAGAGTTTAGATGCTATAAAGAAATCATCCAACAAAAAGGAACCAAGCACAGAACAGTAGGTATTAAACTCCACTAATTCCATACTCATAGATATGTAAAGAGGTTTTAGTTACAATGCGTAAGTAATGAAAGTAAAATGCTGAAAAGGGAAGATAGGTATTGGCTTCCTTGATTTAGGGAGGCGATAGACAATAGCGGACCCCTAAGGGACTGCTAGTTAGGTACCGGGCAGTAGCTATGCCCAATACACCCGTGTCGGGCAGCTAACCCTCTCGGGCGACAGGCGTGATGGCCAGGGCGTATCGGGTAGAACTCCCTACCCGATACGGCCGTGTCGGGCAGCCAGCCCTCTCAGGCGACATGCCATAATGGTTAGTCCGTATCGGGTTTGGTATCGTGTTGGGTTAAGAATCACTTAGGTTCTCAGGTTCCTTGTATATAGAGGGGCGAGCCGTCTCGGGTAAAGGCCCATCTAGGGACCCGGCAGGGGTGGCCTTCCTGGTCATATCGTGCTGTTGCGGCTATCGGGATGGGTTCTAAGTGAACTCCTCCCGCCCCTCTTGGGTTGGGGATATGCTCACCTAGTATCGCCCGACACGCCTTGTAATGTGACACACTAGCTCCTGATGTCTTTCTGAAGTTAGCTCTCGTGGGGTTCTAACCTATCCCATTCGAGTCTTGTGGCTGCTATTTATAGGCAGCAGCTGGTAGAGGTTGCAGTCCTTGTGGAGCCACATGTCCTTCAATGACTTTGTTTATGTGGCTTCGGGGATGGTTGACATGATGTCACCCGGCACAGCAGGCGTCGCGTGCCGGGTTGCGAGCGTATCGGGTGATCCTGGCAGGCAACAGCTTCTGATGAGTAACTCACATCGCGCGACACGCTTGTATCGGGCTGATGAGTCGTGGCGGGCAAAGCTCCATGTTGGGTAGATAGCGTACCGCTCGTTGGGGTTCCTCGCGTGACATGCTCATATCGGGTTGCTGTCATATCAGACAGTGACCGCGACGGGTAAATGGGTGTGTCGGGTGACCAGTAAAAGGGCCGTTGCAGGTGCTCGTTGTAGATGGGTCGGGACGGTCCTTCTTGCGGACTTTGGGTGGAAAAATGAGGGAAATCTTTGCAAAAGACGGGAAAAGATTCAGGAGCATAGTGTGGGTTACTTTTGTGCAATAACAGGTTAAACAGAGAGGAAAATAGTTTAGAAGGAAGGTTTGACAACTAAATATGGGCCCTAAATAGCCATAAAATGGGTGTTATCAACTACCCCAAACTTAGCATTTTGATTGTCCTCAATCAATCTGTATCTATTTTAAAACTTTATTTGTGATACTTCTTCAAAGCCATGCATAGTCTTCAGACAAGGGGTTTGAAGGAATTTTTGAGATTCCCCTGGGAAAATTACGTCTGACTACAGACAACAGACTTTATTTTTCCTTCCTTATTTAAGTAAAAAAATTCTCTTCAGCCTCAGGGAGACTTTTGGTGCATGGTTTCGAAGTTAGATTTCACACCAAACAACTTGGGAGTAGAAAGTTGGGTTTTTTGGGTAGGCTTAAGGATTTTTGCGTTTTTCTTGTTTCCCATCATTCCATCTAGGTACGGGTCCATTAACGAGCAAGTGGTCCCTGCAATCCAAGCTAGTTGACTTTAGAGCAGTGATTTCACATCCTATGTACCATTGCCCCGGATCTACCATACCTAAAGATGGGTACTTTTGGAGAGACAAGTGTTTTTTTTTTCATTTGTCACAACTTTAATGCTTTTATTCACTCTCATAAGGCTTTTCTATCTTTTTGGATTTTTGGTGGGTAGGGGAAAAGATGAGTTTGCTGTTTGGGTAGCTTTTTCCTTCACATGCACATCTCTTAGCTGTTGCGAGATTATTTTTCCAAATTGGCATAGAAAAGTTGTAATCCTTGTCGTTTGAAATCGCATTTTCGAAAGGAACATAACAAAAGCGTGCACTGCCTTAGACACAGAGAAGACAAACTGGAAGAAGTCGTATCAACTTTTTACTGTAAATTGTATTTTTACAGTTGTTGAGAGGCAAGCAGTTGTATATGTGCTATTTTGTGTCAAACATGTATGTATATGTATACAGGATATGGGAAAGAAGAAAGACAAGAAGGAGAAGAAATTTTTAGGTACCTCCCTCACTGATATAGTACCCCCCTCCAAACTTACCCCACACTCTGTCCCCAGAGTTATAAGATAAGTAGGAAAGGGTAGACATAGGTCAGTGAGGATTTTAGCTGGTGTCTGCGCCTTCGTTAGATAGAAGCTCCAACACATACTCTCCGCGTTTGCTGTGGTAGTGGATGTGGTGGAGCTTGTCAGGTGTTTGTTGTAGCGTCACCGAGCTAGAGATCCATTCTAGCACGTAGATGTTGTAATCGTTTGATTGTGGAGTTTGTTGTGGACTGCTGTGGCAGAATTGGAGCTCGTACCATTTGTTCTCCGTGTTCTCCAGGAATAGCTGGATCAATGTCGCCACCTTGATGTAGTATTTCCTTGTTAAGTGCTCAAGGGGTGTCAACGGAGTTGATATACACTACACTAGATGATCTTTGTTGTTGTCGGAGCTGTTGTAGAAGATTGCTGCTCGCGGGCGAGTGTACACCATCAGGAGCGTCCAATGGTTGTAATGCAACATTGGAAAGAATATGATATGCGGCATGCTGCGTTGTATCTCAGCCAGAAACAGTTGTTTCACTCCTGATTCATCAGCTAGGCAGATATTGTTGAACACCATTAGGTGGGCGATGTAGGCGTGTTCAAACTTCTTCTGTAAAATCTGGATGTAGGCTGACACCACCGACAGTGCTAGACATCTCCTGCCTTTACTAAGTCTTGAAGGTCATCGAGAGGGATTATGACATTGTCTGTCTCATAAATGACGTCTGTGGGGGTAGAATCAACTAGCCTGAGGAGGATTTCGTTGACTTGTTCCTGAGTCAGTGAAGCACACGTGGAACAGTCAAAATTGCTGATCATCATTTCTAAAACGGCAGGCGAAGCGGAGTTTTCATTGGTGAGTATCTCTCGCAGAACGTCCATCCGCTTGCCTTCCTCATAGACGTCTATGACCATCTGGGCTTCTTCTCCTGGAGGGATGCTGGGTTGTGATGATTCAGTTTCTTGGTCACTGTCCAGCAGCTTTTCTGGTACGCCTGCATCTAGGAAATAACATATGTCCTTGATCAGCAATAACACGTATGTGCTTCTGAGCTGATAAAAATTCTGGCCTTGGAGGTGTCTTATATATCCAAAGATGTTGAGCAGCTCCATGGCACGAAGGGGTGCTATATCCGCTTCCCATCTCTTCTTGGACGGGGAAATCTCCAAGGGAGAAGAAGTTCCAAACGTCGTTGTGGCGTTAGACTCCTTGCTTGATGGCGCGGAGAAGATGCAGCGGGAGAAGCCTGAGATGCTTGTCTTCTGGGCGTACGAATATGTGTCTTGAGCGTGGGACCTTTTTGGTGCAGTAGTTGAGGAGTTGGACGTCATGGCTGCGGAGGTCTACCACACAGAGGAACCCATTTCTTCTATGCTTGTAGGGGGCCAACACCATGTTTGGGTTGTGCTCTTCGATGTATTGTAGCAAGTTGGCCACCTGGATGGAGTCGTATGCCCCTTTCATTAATCTTCTTGTCAAGGCTAGGGTGGCATTGTAAATTGTCTGACGGCCTGTCCTGGTGCCTATATTCTCGATCATAGCACCTTCCAGGACCCGTAAGAGGATCTTCCCTACTACGGATGGGGAGAGGAACATGATTTTCGGTGCTTCCTGTCGTACAGAGAAGTAACCGTCGCTCCAGACGACGTCCTCTCCATCTGCCTGCAACCTCAGGACCGCATTCAGAAGCTTCTGGTCTCTGATCGTTAGGTAGCTGATGGCTTGTCTATCGAAGTCGGCCATCTCGGAGGGAATCTCTGACGGTGTATAAAATGCGTCTGTCGTCGAACTCCTTGCTCTAGGGGGTGCTTGTCATTGACGGAATATATGTTGCCCCCTTCTCCCTCGGATTCACTCAGAAGAGCCCTCTGCTAGGCTGATGGATATGTCTGCGTCTTCAGCTTCTTCTAGGGAGGGCGAGGGAGCAGCCATGTCAACGCCGTGGGTGCTATCCTGTCCTGCTGGAGCCCCGTCGGCAGTCTTGTTTGTCGTTTCTTCCTCCGGTGTTGTGGAGGGCCCGCTGGAGGAGGAAGAAGATGATGTTCCTAAAGAGGATGTCGAAGATGAGGGCTGAGAGTTGGGGCTTGGAGGTGATGGGGACCTCCTTGGTTGTCTTGAACGGGGGTGGTAGTCCCTCCGGTTCAGTGATAAATATGTTTTTATCACTTTTATTTGCATCTTTTAGATATCTTTTTATGATTGTTTTGTTATTTATTTTCTTAGTTTTATAATTAATTATATTATATTATATTTTTCTCTTCAAGAAGAATTTTAATCATATTTTCGTGGATTTTGTAGGAAATGAGATAAATATTCTTGGAGTATAATTGTACAATTTACAACAGTCCTGTAATTATTGTATATCTGTCACCAAAAGTGCCATAACTCTTGCATCCAAAGTCCAAATTGAGTGTACAAGTATTCATTGGAAAGGAAATTTAATTTCTTAAAAGAATATCCTATTATTTGGACCGCTTTTGTGTGTTTTACAGGAGTGAAATGCGTTCGAAATCACTGCTGCGGGAATCTGCATTGAAGAGAGTTACATGGTCAAGACAATTAAAGTTTATCAAATTCCTATTGACCAAATCTTGAAAATTCAAAAGGATAGCTCCCTCTATTTTCCCCCCATCTTTTTTTGGATAGCCTACCCCTCCTTCTCCTATAAAAGGAAGGGAACTTCCTCCTCCCAAGCATCATCTTTTGTATCATCTTTTGTATTGGAATTCTGAGTATTTGTTCTCCTATTATTCAAGCAATAGAATTTCTTCTTAGTGTTCTTTAATTCTTGCAATTTATATTCTTGCAATAGATCTAGTTGTTCTTCCTTTCTTCTTCTTTCTCTTCCGTGGATTGGAGCAAGGGTTGAAGAGATTGGCCATTTAATTATCTCTAGCCTAAGGATTTTCCTTTAGTAAGACTAGACTATGGCCATTTCGCTTCTCCCCTCCGCCTCCATGTTCTCCACAAGCATGAGTGAGTAGACTTCTATCGAGGTAAGGGGAATAACCCCTTAGCCATAGTTTTAATGACTTTTTCTTAAACGACTAGATGGTAATCGCTTTTAATTAATAGTTGATCTTCGGATCTCACGTTAATCCGGATGGAAATGACCATGGAAATCCGGATTTAGAACAATAAAATCGATTGCATAGACGTTTTGATATGACTGTGGATTTTTGTATTTAAGGATGATAAACTAGAAAGTATGAGCACCAAGACCAATGGGCTAATGTGGAGTTTATCTCTTGTGAGTTTTTAAATTTGCAAACCTTCATCGATTCGTCGCTTAAGAATTAGTTGTTATCGCCTAGGCTAAGGTGGTGAAAACCCCTACGAGCCTCGATTCTCTCTCTTTGATTTCAACCTCCGTTGATTTGTTTTCTTTACTTCTAGTCTTTTTCCATTCACAATAGTCTACTTGTGCTAACAATTGTTTCTTTTCCTTGTGACAAAGGCAAATTAAATTCTTGTTATTACATTGTTACTTTGTGTTTATTTCTTATTTTAGTGTAATCAAACAAACCCCCAACTGGACTTTTACTTTTTACTTTAATCTAAAGAAAAATATCAAAAACAAATAATAAGGTACTTTAAACTTTGGGTTTTAAGAACAATCTCTAAAAAGTTGTCATGTGGGATCGACCCTTCTATACTACCCTTAAAATCGGAAGTAAAAAAGGTTTAAACTCTAGGATTAACCATCTTAGTGATTGATATTACAAAGCGATGTTTATCAATTTGGCGTCGTTGCCGGGGACAACGGATTTGTTTCTTTCGAACCCCAAAATTTTTGAAAAAAACTTTTTTTCCTTTTCTTATGCCTTTCGAGTAACATTCTGGAAGTGCTACTCTTCCTTCTGCCGAGTTTCCATTCCGGCAGTCCATTTTTTCTGCAAATACGCTAGTTTGTAAAAAAATTGTAATTTTAGTTAGTTTTGTAAATTTTAACCTTGAGTCATAATCCCTTAGATTTTTTTTATAATTTACGGTCTTGTAAAAAATCTTTAGCTCTTTTTTTGAATTGTAAAAAAAAAACCTTTCAAATGGAGTGGGCATTGCAATATCCCCCACAATGTTATTATTGTGGTCATTACCACCACACATCTCTTGCATGTCCAACTTTATCCCATAGCACCCCTCTTTATGAGCCCTTTCATCCTGGTGGGTACAATATAAATCCTTATTTTTATGAGAACCATTATGGTGAACCTTGCTATCGATATTCTGAGAGAGGGTATGACCAAAAAAACTTTGGGGGAAACAGACCTATTTATAATACCCAATATAATCCTCAACAAGAAGAGAAACTTAGGTCCCTAGAGAAGATGGCAGCAAAACTCATAACTAGCCAAACCTTGATGGCCACCTTGTTGAAAGCCCAATCCCAAAACCCAGATGTTCCAAATATGTTCCCCCATGACTCGGTGACACCTTGTAATATTGTATCTTCCCATCATGATGAGAGTAATGGAAATAACAATCCACCATTTTCTGAAGATTATTATGAGGAGCAACACCACAACCAACATACTGGGTACCATGACCAAGATCCTTATGGGGGGAATGGTGAGGATGATAATTTTTTTGGGATGTATGAATCTAATAATGAAAATCAAGTAAAAGAGAGGCTCGGGGCTTTAGAAAAAATGGTAGTAGAAGGACAGAAAAACCTAGAAACCAGCCAAGCCCTTTTAGCATCCTTACTAGAGGCCCAAGCACAAAAATATGTGGAGGAATTAGAGCAACCTAAGATGGTTCTTCCCGAAGATGATGATGATGATCTAATTTTTATGTCATATACGCCGGATTGTAAAGAAACAATACATACCATTGGGTCATATTTCTTATGCGATGAGGATGTTGGCATTCCTACCCTTCCCTTGAAGACTTTATTACTCGAGTATGAAAATTCAATCTCAGAGAGTCGTCCTAAAGACCCAACAACCTTTCCCATCATTTGTAAAAGTCCAATTGTTATCGTGACCAATCCACTCTGGTAGGACTATTCTGGATAATGAGCAGCCCACCTCCATTGATGAAACGATTCCTTCCATTCTGCCACAACCAATTCTCATTCTACATAAGGATGATATAGAAGGGGAGAACTCCTTATAAGAAATATATATACCCCCTTCTACTAGGTTGCAAGGAATATATCCCCATTTTTATCCTTGAAGAACCCTTGGGAAATCCTTGCATAGAGGAACTACAGTCACCTGCAATATCAACCATGAAATCCATCTATCCCAAGGTTGATTGCATGAATTTTGAGGAGATCCAAAATATGTATGATGCTGATTTAAATTCGTGTGCCCCTTTCATATTACCACCAATTTTACTATATGTAGATCAATATGACAAAGGGAAACCAAAGCCTGATCCCCCACCTGATGTTGCAGAGTCGACACCATATGTGCCACCCACTGAACACCCGCCAATCCCCCTCAAGCCACTCACATTTATGACATTTCCTTTACTACTAAAGGAATCTGTGTGGATCCTTTTGGAAGGAGTGCGAGGAAAAAGACATTATGAAATCCTCTTTCAACCTCTACGATCACCCATCAATTGGGTGTACCATGAAGCTCCTTTGTTCAAAGCTACAACCATCATCAACATCCCCTTCATCTGGACATTTCTTGAGCTACCAGGACCTCTCGGTGATCCCAATGATTTTCTTCCCTCCATCCTGGATTTGTAATTTTCTCGGGACGAGCAAAAATTTAAAGTCCGGGGTGGAGGTGGGTGGTACGTACTCCTTCCACCTACACTATCTTATTTTTCTGAAATTTTTCATTATGTTATATAATTTAGTTTTAATTTCCTTAAAAAATCACAAATTTTCAAATTTTTTATTTTGGCCCTTATCTAGTCGGCCATGTTTTATTTCTTTTGTTGCAAAATGGCCTTTATCTAGTCAACCATTGAGTAGACATATATCATTGTACCCCAAATTGAATTTAGTAATTTTTTTTGCAAAGACTATTACAAATTGCCATGTCTGAAACCACCATGTCACCTAGGATCCTTAATAACGTCACTCCTCGGAATAGTTGGCAAGTCATAAGGAATCGATTAGAAACCAACATAATTTTTCCTATATTTAAACAATGGATTATCTTTTTATAAAATTTGTATGATGTGATTTATAGGAATACTCTAACTAGAGAAATGACACTCTCTGACAAAAATATATGAAAAAAAAATTGAAAGTTATAAGCACAAGAACATCTTTTCCTTCCCTCTATTTTTCTTCTAAAAAAGAGAAGGAAAGAATCACCACCAGACAAAAATCAAGTCCGGGGTGGCATGCTTCCCAAAATGAAAACTCCATACCCCACAAAGGGGCGTACCATCAAAAGATGCCAAAAGTGCACATGAAAAAAAATTGTGACCAATGTAGCCACAACTCCATAAATTCATATCCTGAGTCGAATAGAGGAGGGATCAATATATTTTCATCACTTCTTTCTTTATTTTCACACCCCCAAATTCGTCCTATTCTTGTGCAATAACTTAAAAAAAGAGTAATAAAAAATTGAGAGTGTCAAAGTGAAAGTAAGAGATACCTATTTTTCTACAAATTCTTATTTTAGAAGCTAGATTTGACAATTGTTTTGATAGGGAATATAGAATTTAATGCTATGTGGTTCTAGGAGACCGGGTCACTTGGCCAAAATTTGGAGGTGAGGATTGTACTGATGTTATTAGGGTGAGGATGACATATTGGGAGTATAAATTGGACTTTATTTGTGATTTTACTTGCTTGAGGACAAGCAAAGATTCAAGTTTGGGGTATTTTGATAAATGTGTTTTCATCACTTTTATTTGCATCTTTTAGATATCTTTTTATGATTATTTTGTTGTTTATTTTCTTAGTTTTATAATTAATTACATTATATTATATTTTTCTCTTCAAGAAGAATTTTAATCATATTTTCTTAGATTTTGTAGGAAATGGGATAAATATTCTTGGAGTATAATTGTACAATTTGCAGCAGTCCTGTAATTATTGTATATCTGTCACCAAAAGTGCCATAACTCTTGCATCCAAAGTCCAAATTGAGTGTACAAGTATTCATTGGAAAGGAAATTTAATTTCTTAAAATAATATCCTATTATTTGGACCGCTTTTGTGCATTTTACAGGAGTGAAATGCGTTCGAAATCTCTGCTGCGGGAATCTGCATTGAAGAGAGTTACATGGTCAAGACAATTAGAGTCTATCAAATTCCTGTTGACCAAATCTTGAAAATTCAAAAGGATAGATCCCTATCTTTTTCACCCCTATTTTTTGGATAGCCTACCCCTACTTCTCCTATAAAAGTCAGGACACTTCCTCCTCCCAAGCATCATCTTTTGTATCATCTTTTATATTGGAATTCTGAGCATTTGTTCTCCTATTATTCAAGCAATAGAATTTCTTCTTAGTGTTCTTTAATTCTTGCAATTTATATTCTTGCAATAGATCTAGTTGTTCTTCCTTTCTTCTTTTTCTTCCGTGGATTGGAGCAAGGGTTGAAGAGATTGGCCATTTAATTGTCTCTAGCCTAAGGATTTTCCTTTAGTAAGACTAGACTATGGCCATTTCGCTTCTCCCCTCTGCCTCCATGTTCTCCACAAGCATGAGTGAGTAGACTTCTATCGAGGCAAGGGGAATAACCCCTTAGCCATGGTTTTAATGACTTTTTCTTAAACGACTAGATGGTAATTGATTTTAATTAACAGTTGATCTTCGGGTCCCACGTTAATCCCGATGGAAATGACCATGGAAATCCGGATTTAGAACAACAAAATCGATTGCATAGACGTTTTGATATGACCATGGATTTTCGTCTTTTAGGATGATAAACTAGGAAGCATGATCACCAAGACCAATGGGCTCATGTGGAGTTTATCTCTTGTGAGTTTTTAAATTCGCAAACCTTCATCGATTCGTCGCTTAAGAATTAGTTGTTATCGCCTAGGATAAGGTGGTAAAAACCCCTACGAGCCTCAATTCTCTCTCTTTGATTTCAACCTCCGTTGATTTGTTTTCTTTACTTCTAGTCTTTTTCCATTCACAATAGTCTACTTGTGCTAACAATTGTTTCTTTTCCTTGTGACAGAGGCAAATTAAATTCTGGTTATTACATTTTTACTTTGTGTTTATTTCTTATTTTAGTGTAATCAATCAAACCCCCAACTGGACTTTTACTTTCTGCTTTAATCTAAAGAAAAATACCAAAAACAAATAATAAGGTTCTTCAAACTTTGGTTCTAAGAACAATCTCTACAAAGTTGTCCTGTGGGATCGACCCTTCTATACTACCCTTAAAACTGGAAGTAAAAAGGATTTAAACTCTAGGATTAACCATCTTAGTGATTGATATTGCAAAGCGGTATTTATCATTCAGCCTCTCTTCAATAGCGTCGAGGCGTTGGAGCGTCAGCTGCATTATGTTGTTCAATGCTTCTAGTTGGCTAGGAAGGCCAACTAGAGTTAGCAGTTGACACTCCTGCTCGCTCAGCCTCCTCTAGAAAACATTGAACTTGCGGGTTAGGGAAACAAAAGTAGTTGAGTGGTTGATCATTACCTCCCGCAAGTTGTCAAACTCTTGACCGAGGGTTTGCTTCAGTGATCGAGGGGTTGCAGTTGATCGGCCTCTCATCCTCGTAATGCTTCTCGCGTGGGAATTTCGGCCCGAAGAGTGTGTGTCTTCAATCGGGGCCGAATCCATCTGAATTGTCCGCGAGGGCGTTGCTTTAGGGTGGGGCGTCGACTCCTTTGTGGCTGCCTCTGCCTCGTCAGCTTTTGGTGGTGGAGAAGGGCATGGGACATCTACTTCAATTCCTCTCTTTGAGACTTTGTGGACCAGGACTATGCCTTCTTGCACCATAAAATGACATTTCTCCCAGTTGAGGACTAAGTTCTTCTCTTCACAACGTTGCAGGACTAATGATAGGTTTTTCAAACAACCATCAAATCTTTTCCATAGACAGAAAAACCATCCATAAAGACCTCCACAATGTCCTCCAGAAAGTCTGGGAACATCGAGATCACGTAATGTTGGAATGTTGCAGGAGCATTGCATAATCTGAACGACATTCGTCGAAAGGCATATGTACCATATAGACAGGTGAAGGTAGTTTTCTCCTGATCATCAGGTAGGATGGGAACTTGGTAAAATCCAGAATAACCATCCAAGAAGCAAAAATATTCGTGATGCACAAGTCTTTCTAGCACTTGGTTGATAAAGGGAAGAGGGTAGTGATCTTTCTTCATTGCTTGATTAAGCTTTCGATAATTGATACACATTCTCCACTTGGTGACAGTTCGGATGGCTACTTCATCTCCTTTATCGCCTTTCACAACTATCATCCCCCTTTCTTTGGTACAACATGAATCGGGCTCACCCAATTGCTGTCGTTGATCGGGTATATAATGCCTTCATCCCTTAGCTTGATGACTTCCTTCTTCACCACTTCTTTTAACATTTGATTCAACTTCCTCTGGGGTTGAACCAGGGGTTTTGTTGACTCTTCTAGATTTATGCGGTGCATACATAGAGCAGGGTTAAGTCCCTTGATATCATCTATTGAATATCCTATAGCTTGCCTATGGAGCCTTAGCTCCTTAAGAAGTCTTTCCATTTTCTCTTCAGTCAGACTGGCATTGACTATGACAGGATTCCTTTCTTCAGGATCAAGAAACTCGTACTTCAAACCTTCCGATAGTTGTTTTAGTTCTGGGTTGGGTTTTGGTACTTTCTCTTCTTCCGTCGTCAACTCTAGAGAAGCATACTTGACTGTCTCAACAACTTCCTCTTCGTCGCTTAGATCTTCTTCATCTTGATTTAGGTATTCGAGGATCTCAGCAACCTCAGGGTCATCGATTTCTGAATCTTCTTTGTTTAATGCCCTCATAAGAGGGTCTACCACTACTGTGTCTTCTTCTACTTCTTCACAATATTGGTTGTAGCTATCCACAAAGTAAGAAGATTCGAGTGGGGATGCTCCTTTCATTACATCTTTCACATTGAAATCTATGTGATCATTTCCGACCCTCAGAGTTATGATGCCTTCAGCGACATCAATCAGTGCCCTCCTGGTCGCCAAGAAAGGACGTCCGAAGATAATAGGGCATTTAGGGTCTTCAATAGTGTCAATGATAACAATATCACATGGGATGAAGAATCTCCCCATACGAATCATAACATCTTCAACTACTCCCACTAGCCTCTTGAAGGTGTGGTCTGCCAACTCGATTCTCATATTAGTCCTGACCATATCAGTCAGTCCTAATCGTTGCGCGAGGCTTAAAGGCATTAGACTGATGCCAGCCCCCAAGTTGGAGAGACCTTTCCTTTTGATTTTATCCCCTACAATAAAAGGTATAGTAAAGGCTCCAGGGTCCTTCTTCTTGGTAGGTAGTTCCACTTTTATGAAAGCTGTTGACATACTGGCAAGGTGTACAATTTCAATCCTTCCTCATCTTCTTTTCTTCGTGACTAGATCTTTGAAGAACTTGGCATATGTTGGCATTTCTTCTAAGGCATCCAGAAATGGCACCTCCAGGTGGAGCTTTTTCACTGACTCCATAAACTTCTCGTACGTCTTTTTGAGGTGTGCCTTTATAAGTTTGTACGAAAAAGGTAATCTCGATGAGTATTGACTTCTTTTGGCGAATATTTCCTCCTCAGGTTCTGGTTCTCTAACTTAAGCGTGTTGGCTCTCTCCCTTGGTTGGGTTCTCTGTAACACTCTCTGGCTCTGGTTCTTCAAGTCTTGTCACCTCAGGGCACTCTATTGTCTTTCCCGATCTAAGGATCGCCATCTTGGTAGATTCTGTGTTAGAAGGAATATTCCCCGAAGGGTTCTTCACAAGCTCGGCCAACTGAGCGAGCTGCTAGTCTATCTGGCGTTGATGTGTTTGCATATCCACCATTTGTACCTGCATAGTGTTCAGAATGCCAGAGTTGGATAGTGCACTTTGTTCAAGTTGATTGTTTATCGTGTCATGTCTCTTGAAAAAATCGAATAGTTGGCCCACTAAGTCAGGCTGACTAGTACTCCTTGTCTGACTCTGTCCTTGAGCTTGTCCTTGTCCTTGACTTGTGTTAGCAGCTTGGTAGTTTTGATACTTACCTTGACTTTGATAATTAGTTTTGTTTGTCTGGAAAGTGTTTATCTTGGTGTGCTGTCCTTGTCCGCTCTTCTACTCGAAACTTGGTGGTTGCTTGGGTGGATTATTCAATTCATGTGATTTTTTTGCAACATCTTTGTTTCCATAACTGAATCCTGGGTGATCCGGTCTCTTAAAGTTAGCATAAGAGACATTTTCAACTTCCTCCTCCTCAGATTCGCTTTCACTTGATTCTTAGGTTCGGATGTATATGCAGTTATCTATTATGTGCCCACCTTCGCCGCAAGTGACACATTTCATCACTTTTTCAACGTGCTTCTTTCCCTTTCCTCCTGATTCCTTCACCTGTTTGACATCCATCACTATCTTTTGTATTTGAGATGTGATTGCTTCAAGGGCCTTTGATTCAATCGACGATCCTTCATTTGTGGCTTTTTTAGCATATCCTCTGTTGGTCCTATCATAATCAGTCCCGACTTGTAACTCAGCTATGTTTTCGATAATTTTCTTGGATCTACTGGGCTTTTTTACCGAGAAAGTCGCTTCCTACTGATGCATTTAGCGAGACTCTCTCTTCAGGGGTTAGACCATTGTAGAATGTTGTTATTAAGAATCCCTTCTTGTAATTGTGGAGAGGTAAGTCTCTCTGGTACTCCTGATATCTTTCCCAGGATTCATGCAGATTCTCACCTAGTTTCTATGTGAAAGACGTGATCTTCTGCCTATTACAAATAGTCTTCTCGGTGGGTTAGAACTTTTTCACAAAAGCATCTGCCAATGCGTTCCATCCATTCAAACCTTGATGTGATAGTCCAAGGTACCAGGATAGTGCCTTGCCCTCTAAGGAGAAAATGAAACCTTTGTAATAGATGACTTCTTGCGGAACTCCCCGCATTTTGATGGTGTCACAGATATTCTTAAAAGCATTGAGGTGATGATAAGGGTTATTGTTCTTTGAACTCCCTCAAAAGCTTTTGCTCTGGATCATAGAGATTACAGCCGGCTTTAGTTCGAAGTTCACTGCATTGAATCTTGGGATGATCACAGGACATCTTGAGTTGTTGGCTTTTGTAACTGTCAATTCTCGAAGAGTCTTTTCTTCCTCTTCGTCATCTTCACTGGCGATGTCCCTGCGATTGCGCTCATGGTTGTTATAGTTTCTTCTGTGCCTGTGATGATGACAATGCTCCTCGTGGTGATGATCATCTTCTGGTTGTTCTTGTTCTTCATAGAGATGATCATCATTATAATGGCCATCTTCATTGGTTCCTGGCAGAGGTGGGTGTTGTCCAATCCTCGCGTTCTGCTCATCTGCTAAAAAGGGACCTTCCACGTGAGGCGGCATGATGAAGGGGAGTTAATTCGAACAAATCACTTCTTCCCGGGTGCCTGAAAAGGTTGTATAGTGGAGTTAGGAAACCAGACTGGTAGAACAAACTAGTCTACATGAATTCAGGTTAGAAAGCTAAAAATCACTATGCTATCAAGCTTATTGCTAAGCTTGAGGCATGGGAGTATAGTAAGTGGACTCGGATTCTTAACAGTACTATTTTTCCTTGTCCCCGACAACGGCGCCAAAAAGTTGACCAGCCTAAATTGCACGTCCAAAGGGCGTGGATTACAGTAGTCAGACTTTTAAAGAGATAACCCGACTCTCAGGCCCCCGCAACGATAAATGGGGTCCGATGTAGTGATCGAGGTCGAACACATGGACAAGGTTGGTCGTGTTAAGAACGCAGAATCAACACTTCTTATACCCCAACCTAAAAGGGTGTAGAGAGATGTTCCCTAAGGAACTGTATCACAACAACAAGAATAGAAAAACAAATAAGAAAAGGAAATGAACTAAAAACAAGTATATGGGGAAAACTCGGGTTGGAGTTCACCAACTAAGGCACCTCACCAACATGTAATACTATCTCTCTCTCTTGCACTCATATCAAATTACAAGCAACCATTCAAATGTCCATTCCACTCTCTCTCAAGATGAGGATGGATCTAAGTCTAAAAGAAGTCTCTCTCTTGAGATGTCAACTCAAAAACCTCGCAGTAAAACAACTGGTTAAAGCCTTAGTATTCCAACACTCTCGTGCATTCATACCACTCCATGACACAGGATAAAAGTGATATTACTCTCTCGAGATATCAACAATCAAACATCACAAGATGGCAGCTAAGCATACAAGTGAAGCATTAAAAATAGGTGCATGTAGATAATCTTGATAAGAATATTTATATTCAAAAGAAAGTGACAATATACATGTTGGGAGAGCCTTAGTGGCTACTCCCAACCCAAGTTAAGGTGTTAGCCGCTCATGCTTGCGAACAACATGACGACCTTACATAAAGACAGATCCATGAGATCCACGAAGAGGGGAAGAGGTACAACGGGATGAAGCGATAGATCTGGAAGAGAAGAATGTGATACTACACACCACTTGTTCAGATCTGGATCTACCGCGTGGATGGCCTTCTCCTATCAAAGAAGGGGCGGACGACAATCTTCTCTCTCCTCGGCTTTCACCCCTGGAGGTCCAAGACTGATGGATGGATGGTCGGAGACGAGTCTGAAATGCAGCAACACTTCGTGGCCTTGGAATCTGATCTGTATGATATGATGATTTGACAAGACAGGTGGGGGCACTATTTATAGGCACCTTCTACCGACTTAGAACTGCGGCCGCGGTCTTTCCTTTAAGTGAAGGAAAGACCACGGTCATGGTCTCCGCTTTATTCCTCCCTGGTCGTGATCTTTCTTGGTTGTGATCTTTCTTGGCCGCGATCTTTCCCAAAACCTCGGTCGTGATCTTTGAGTGCCCGCGATCACGATCTTTAGAATAGCCGCGGTCACGGGGTTGAGTCACCGTGGTTGCGGTCTTTGAGTGACCGCGGTCACAGTCTTTAGTATCACCGCAATCACGGTATTGGCGCGACACAAACCGTGGGTGCTGTGAGAGGAGTGAGTGAGGAGAGGAACCACAGTCACAATCTCAGGATGATTGCGGTCGCGGTCTTTTGAATAACCACTGTTGAGGTCTTTTGATTAACTGCGGTTGCGGTCTCCAAGATCACGGTCGTGGTTATGTTGATTCATAAAATCATTAAACAAGGCTTTAGTCAAAAAGATGGAGAAATTATGTGAAAAGTTAACTAAAGTTATATAAAATATATATAGAAAGTATGTAAAGTACGGTGTTATCAACATGGAGAGCTACTTCGACTACCTCCGATCCTAACAAGCCCAACTATGAGCTTAGAGGCAACTTGTACTACCAAAATGACTCTTTTCCATGGCTAACCATGAGTCATGTCCAACAAGCCAGAAGGAGGATGATGCGGTACAAACCAACGACTGGGTTAAGTCTGGAACTCCAACGTGGGGCTTTTCATGCTAAAAACAAGAAACGTTGTGATCGAAAAACTAACATTGGCTATTGGATTCAAAACAAGGTAAGAAAAGGGAATTCATAACTACCTTAAATTGGGGTATAATGAGGTTGGGGAAATCTCTAAGAGTGTTCGCTGAATCATGACGATGCATCAAAGAGGTTTGAGAAGCCATGTGCTCTCATCTCAGACCACCACTAGGGTAGAGTGAGAGGTGGAGGTTTAAATGGGATTATAGGGAAATTGAGGGTAAAATGGGACTAGGGTTTGGTTGCACAATGATTGGGAATTTCTTTTGAGAAGTACTTATATAATGGTGGCAAAAAGAGACTAGAATCCTATCTGGAGCGGAAACATGGGAGGGTCTGGGGAATCTTCTCGACTGGGGTCTCTAGATCATGAAATCCCTTCACATTTGGGATTGGGTGAATCAGGGAGACTCATAGGTGGTGGAGGAGAGATATGATGCAACCAAGACATAGTAGAGAGGGGTATCAAAGGGGAGAAGGGCCATTGAGACAAAAGAGTTCAAGTGAGGAGGGACTTCGGGTTGAAGGAGACTATGTCCAGGATCACAAATGAGTCCGCTCATTGAATCTGACCTGAAATAAGATACAACAGAGCTATACAACATATTTTAATGTGCATCTGTTAAAAACATGACTTATATGAATCGACCAATTAATGATAGCTTTGGGTGTATTAGAGCTTTAAACGATATAAGGACCTTCCTAAAATTTCTATAGGGGTCAAACAAGATCAAAGTGATCTCAAATATCGACCATAAGCTAATCTCTAAGTCTAGGACATTATTAGATAATTATATTTGGGGTTTTAACAACTATTAATCCTCATTTCTATAGAGCATTTGTTCTTGACATAAATGCATCAACATATCCTTTCCTTATTTTCACATTCATGGATGGGGTCATTATGTACTTAGATTTTAACCAAGGCACATTTATGGTGTGTAAATCATTCGTGCATGATTACTTTCCTATTTAATTACCTAAGGATGAATTATTACTATATTGTATTTAGGATTGCATATGTACATTAGAGGTATTATAGATGATCCCTAATGGATTTATCTCATCATTTGTGGTCACCTAGGGTCTAATGGTCTAAGTTAAGCCAATTAGGGTTCATTTGTATTGAACATCACATTGGAATTTCTATAAAGACCTTAACCTTATTTACTCAAAATTTGGGATGTTACATAAACTATATCCTACAAAATAATTTTGTTAGACATTAATTTTTTTTGCATTATTGTGTATTGTATATCTTTCTAATGTATAGTACTTATGTAGAAAAATTATAGTAACATAATACATACAATAATAATATATTAAATATAGTATAAATATTAAATTAATACATAGAAAACATACAATACTTAAAATTAAAATAATACAGGTGGTACTGACACAACACATAGCAATAACATAATGGTATTGTATAATAATACAATAAAAAATAAAATGAAGCTATATAATACATAACAATTTTATATCATTAAAGGGTGTGCATTGTCACGTATTGTACTTTTTATATTGTATAATATACTATTTTTATGTGTATGATAGAATTAGTGTGTGTCATATTTATCATTTCATTTATTTATTCTTATTATCCTTTTATACACAATTTTTATGTGTACTATAATATTATATTTGTTATTTCTAACTGAAGTATTGTACTTTTCTTTTGGTTTCCTAATATTCTACATTTTCTATATATTAATTTAATATTTATACTTTATTTATATTTTTTATATTGTATTTATTAATTGTACACACTGTTGTTTATATTTATAAATGTTAAGTGGTAACGAACTATTAATTTTTTTGTCACTGTTATATTTTTACGTAATATAATGTATGTATAGTCATTAATATTTTTAGGCTTATTAACAAATTAAATAAATATGATATAAAATATTTGCATGGTGTCATAAAAATTAGATCAATGTGTCCCCACTGGAGACACATTGTCCTCTCAGACCAATGCATCCCAACAGAGGACACATTACTCTTAGAGAGGACAATGTATCTCCCATGGGGACACATTACCTCAAATATGTGACATTTTGGACAATATTTTCAAAAAAATGGCAAAATAATAACTAAAATCACAAAAATACCATTTCATTTTTTGACCTTGATTAGTATAAGACGACACTTGTAAAGTTGATTAATTACAAGGATACTATGTTGGCTTATCCTTGAAATTATGTTTAACGTGTTACATGAATGTATTCATCTATGTTTACAGCTTCTTTCACAAAAATGTATAACAAATATGGTAAGGGACATTTCCTTTTGTCGAATATCCTACATCAAAGAGGGTGAGCAAACATTAAGATGATTGGGAACTAGGGGTAGTGGTTTTCTCTAGATCAACCTCATGCCAATAAGTTTTGGTTCTGAATCAGAATCCCATCTGATCCCCCACATCATGCACACTTATTTTTCCATTAGCACACATGAGACACACCGACTAGGATGAGACTGACCAAACTTTTCTAGAGTCCTAATGGTGCTAGTCTTTGTAGCATTGTTGGTGCCCATATGAGTGTATGGGGGCTTAAAAGACACATTTTTGTAGCTCTAGACCTCATCATATGTGTGCTCACGACCTACACTATCAAATAACAAACATCCTAAAAACTTAGAGCTTAGTTCCTCACTAAAAGACATCTTTAAGAACTACTTAATATATAACATAATAAGGAAAGGAATATATAAAGACTACAAAAGAAATTATGAATAACGAACCTGACAATCCTGTCGCAGTTAGCGCGCACCCACGCTATGTGCCCTTTTCTTTGTAATATATGAACAGTTGATCCAACATCATTATATATGGAAAAAAATATTCTAGGATACTATTTCTGAGTTCAATGTGAAGGTTATAAAGAGTGAATTTGAACAAAAGATTTCATCATTTCAATCAATTTTGAATTTCTTGATTCATATCATCTTTTCCTCTTGGGTCATGTTTAGGACACTCAAGCATGCATTCCCGTATTTGTATACAAGTAATACAAAGAACCAAATATACAATCTCATAAATAATTCCCATAAACAAAATTGGAATGATACTCGCATAATAAAATCATTACATACAATTGTTAACTCACCAATTTGATAAAAACATTGTAAGGAGTGGGACCTGAGAGGGGATCCATTCCCTACTTAATTTGAGGAATAAACCATCTATTCCAAACACACTATAAAGTTATGTTGGAGTAGGTGTATTTTTTCTCAAATGATAGTAAACAAAAAGACCAAAGTATAGCAGTGGAATAAAATTTCATGACTAAATTCAATTGTATAAAAGTACATCATCATCTCCCATAAAGGTTTACATGAAAGTTACAACATAAGGATCTAAGTAGACGGATATCCATCTATTTCAACTCTATTTCCCCAAGAGCTCCACCTAGCAGGCCCATGTCACCAAATCCAATCTTCCAAGTCCTACACCTGGGGTTGGAAACATTCCTAGTAAAGGGAGAAAAAGTAAATGGTATCATCATAAAGGTTGGTATGTGCATATTAAATATGATTTACCAATATAAGGAATAAAGGAGGTCAAATAAACAAGGCTTCCCATTGAAGAGGAAAGTGTCACCCAAGTGGGTATCAAAAGAATATGAATTTTTAAAAGATGATATATAAGAAGAACGCTTGCCATTAATAAAATATAGAATCCGTGCCTCAAAAGCACATATAAACTTTGGACACAAAACCCAACATTATAATATCAACATACATGCATGTGAGATAAGTATAGAACCAGTAAAAATGTGAAGTCAGTGGCAGATAAGGCTCACAACCTTAAAACCTGACAGAGAATGGCACACAACCATGCTCCCTTGGCATACAAGTTGTGGTATGGGGCATACAGTCCTCCATCCCAAATATATCGAAGTGTATGAGGACTAAAACCTCAATGCTTAATAATATCTCAAAGGAGAATAAAACACCAAGGGAATAGAACCCAAATAACCAAAGTATTAAATTACTCTAGGGCTAGATGTAGAGGTAAGTGCAATTACAATCATATAAAACAATAAGATGAGAATATCCAACAATTATCATGTGGGGTTAGAGGACCCATATATAAATATCCAATCATGTCCACAATTGAGATGCAACATAAGATCATAAAGTCCACCACATGAAAGTTAGAGCATCAAATACACAAGTTAGGGTTTCCACATGGAACAAAATGAACAAGGTATAATGAGAGTCCAATAAGAATATCCACCAAATTAGGTAAACATGATAAATAAAAGAATATAACTAATCAAATAAAACATGATCAAATAAAACTCCACCATTGTTTTTGTACATTTTATGCAAATGTAGCCAGTCCCAAGCCCGAGTAAAGGAGGAGGGATGGTGGTAGGTTGATAGCCAACCATAAAAAAATTGTCACTCTTTCTATGACATGGATCCTTACAAATTTTTTAGAGAAGTATAGAGAAAGAAAAAGAGATCTTCATATGGTGTTTATTGATTTGGAAAAGTCTTATGATCGAGTACCTAGAGAAGTTTTATGGATGGTTTGGAAGAAAAAAGGTGTGTCAATCCAATACATTGACTTGATCCAAGACATGTATGATAGCTCTACTACAAGTGTGAAGAATCTTAGAGGAGAGACACCAACTTTCTCTATCACAATTGGGGTACACCAAGGATCCACATTTATCATATATCTATTCATTCGTGTTATGGATGAGTTGACAAAAAAAATTAGAACGATATTCCTTGGTGTGTGTTATTTGCTGATGATATTGTTTTGATTGACGAAACTAAAGATGGATTGAATGATAAAGTTGAATGTTGGAGAAAGACATTGGAATCAAATGGATTGATGATTAGTAGGAGAAAAATGGAGTATATGCATTGCAATCTTAATCAATCTCACAGTGTGAATAATGGAGTCAAGTTAGATGAGTAGAAATACCAAAATGTGATAAATTTTGTTACTTGGGTTTTATTATTAAAATATGTGGGGATGTCCAAAATGACACTTGTCACAAGATCAATACAATATGGTTGAAATGGAGGATTAGAATTGGAGTATTATGTGATTGGAAGATCCCTCTCAGGTTAAAAAGTAAGTCATATAGAATAGCTATAAGATTTCATAGAATAGTTGTATGACCATCCATGCTCTATGGGAGTGAATGTTGGGCGATAAAGAAACAAGGTCTCACCAAGATGAACGTGGCTGAAATGTGTATGCTGAGATGGATGTGTGGGAAGACCAGAAAAGATCGCTTGAGAAGTGACTATATTAGGAATAAAGTGGCGGTGGCGAGCAATGAGTACAAGTTGCGTGAGGGCCGACTCAGATGGTACGGAAATGAGCAACGCAGACCGACTAATGCACCTATATGAAGTAATGATATTTAGTCAACAACAATAAATAGAATAAGAGGAAGGACTAAATTAACATGGGATGATCTTATAAAGTGATATTTTGAGTCTCTACATCTCAATCGGAATATGGCCTATGATAGAGATGAATGGAAATGAAGGACCCATGTATCCAACCCCAACATAGTTGGGACAAAGGCTTAGATGATGACGATGATGATGAAGTACTCAAATAAAGAAACCTCTCAAGAGAGAGAGAACAATGTGTAAGGCACATGTCCAAAGGACCAAGAGAGGGAAATAAAAATTGGGTCATTGATCAATATAGAATAATAGGAATGTTATATGCCTCTGATGAAGTCTACATATGTCCAAGATCAAAACCCTAAGCCCAAGCAATGGTCTTTACAAAACCTATTAAATATATATGTAGAATTAGGGTTAGGTTCACATAGTTATATAAATCCTAAAATTTTCCTTTTATTTTTAGTAAATTAGGCTATCAAAACCATGCTATCATATAGTTACATTTTTCAAAGTTCATAACATATTTTACTTTATTTTCCTACTTGTAGATTAGTAATTATGATTTTTATAAAATAACCAATTTAAAAACCCATAAAAATTGCATATTTATTATTTTATTCATGTAATAAAACCTATACCATTGGATAGAAAATAAAACCATGGTTCTAAAACATATTTTATTTAACTTTTCTGATTAATAGATATTTAGTTATTAATTTTGTAAGTCTTAGCAAATAAAAAATCATTGAAAATCCACAGAATCGAAAGAGATCCACACTAGATGTTGGTTGAGCGGGCCCTATCAGTGGCCTCCACATGGAACCCACCAACAACCAGTTAGACACATGATTATCGGTGCTAACTGGGTTTGGGTTGAGTGGGTTTTATTTCGGGTCAACACTTTTTGAGTAGACCCTAAACTTGCAAAAGATGGATTTTCGGGTTGAAACCCTTGACCCTAGCCCGACCCATAAATAATTTTGGGTCTATCGGGTCTAACCTATGAATCTAATATCAAGACAATAGTTTTAAGAAAATGCTATGATTTGTATAGTCATTGATAATTTCCAAGTGTAATTAACAAATTTCAGTGTGATAAACTTAAAATGTGATTTAGAAACACATATAAACATGTTGTAGTTTGTTCGAGAGTTTTAAACACAAATTCATAATAAAATTAGTATAATAAATCATACAAATCAATACAAAACCATGTAGAATTGCCAAAATAAACTTCATGATTGATGGATTAGTAGTTTAATGGGCCATTGGGGTCTTAAAATATAGTACTTGTAATTTTATTTGAAAGTATAATTCTAAGTTTTGGGTCAATAGGGTCACTTCAAATCTAAATTTCAAACTCGGACCCGACCCTAAATTGATTTTTGGTTCTTTGGGTTTGGGTCAATTTCAGGTCCACTCGAAAAACCTTAGACCCTAAACCCGCTTAAAATTTTGGGTTCAGGTCAGGTCATCTGGGTCGGGTCTTATTTTGCCAACCCTACATGACTAGACTCAACCAAAAGACTCTATTGCCCTTGTTCTTAAAACTAGACACAAAAAAATAAAGGGTAGGCATGTAAAATAACCCAAAGGGATTGTCTCCCTCATTGGCATGTGCCACAACTGACTTTTGCAACTCCAGCCACTATTATGGTGTTGGCATATGCCCAAGCCCAACACATGAGGGCACCCCAGATGAGCTTGTGAGGTCAATGTCACCTCCCCGACACATGGGTGATCTCATCTGACAACTCCATTGATCTCATGAGAATCCTCCAGCAAAGCTACTCCATCAAAGAGATTGAGTGGTTCGTCGTTGTGTACACTAATGACCAGAGAGAGCTGAACAAATAACTAGCTTTGGTTGGTCCTGCAATGACCAAAAGGCCAAAGGGAACAATATCCAGCAACAACCACTCCAATCCAACATCAAAACCCCAGGTATAGTAACGATAAGCAAAAACTCTAAAGGTGAGGAACACATGATGGAAGCAGACTAGAAGATGATCCGAAGGCAAATTACCAAAACCCAAAACAAACTCTCAATTTTTAGACGAAGATGGAAATGTGAAACCTAAATTGATTTGGTTAAACCTGTTAAGAACCAACTCTATTTATAGAGAAAAATAGAAAAGGACGGATGGTGAGTGGATGATGAGGCTACCTTGGTTGGGAAACTCAGTGTAAAAAAGGGCTTCAAACTGTCTGCATGTGGTCTCTGTAAAGAGGGGAGAAACCAATGGGGTAAGGGTTCTAGTCAAATGCTAGACCCTTGCTAACCTCTGCCCGCAAGGTGGAATCTAGGAGAGATGCCCAGAGAACGAGGGAGTTCAAGGAAAGGGGGCTAGCACCATCGAGACCAGTTTCCATTGGAGAAGGGCTTCTTGGGGTGGCACGCTAGTTTGTTTGAGCAGTAACATGAGGTGCGAAGATCAAGAGAGGCCAAAGGTGTTTGTGGATACGAAGACAAAATTTAAAGAGGTCTAAACAAGGATGAAGGGTGCATGTTTCTCTACCATATATAGAGAGGTGGCAATGGAGAATCCTCCTAGGGTTGATTCCAAGCAGAAATAAGCGACGAAGACAAGGAATAAATAAGAAAAAGAAAGAGAGTGATCGATCAGAAAAATTAGAACCAAAAATGCAGGCAAAGGAAACTTTCAGAGGAAGAAGAAAAATCTACTAGTCATGAGATCATGATCTAACAGATAGAAATAAAATGGACTGTGGAAAACTAGCATGACATCAAGTAATTCAAAGGACTATAGTAAACCAATGGTGTTACTTAATTCGTTAAGATTATTAAGTATTTAAACTACAATTTTATTCATAAATCATTTGAGGGTTCAAATAAAGCTCAATAATACCAAATCTAGATCCTATCTAGACTAACTGGGACATGCAGAACCTATTTTTGACATAAATTTTCCTTTTTGGGGTAGATTAATATTTTATTTAATATTTCAGGGTAAAACTCATATTTTCTTATTGAAATAAAATTAGGATAATTGTTATTGTTCTAATAAATGGGAAACTTGGCACCCAAGGTAATTGGGCCCCAAGGAACACGTTATTACCATGATATTTTATTTGTTGATATTTCCATTTGTGAGTTCTAATATAATTAGATTTTAGGGTCATTTCAATATTACATCATAATCATCAACTTTTATTAAATTGTGTACTATTATCTTTACATTGTTGCCTAAATTGTTATATATTATTGTTATTATTATTATTATTATTATTATTATTATTATTATTATTATTATTATTATTATTATGCAAGAAATTCCACATTTTACTCATTTATTCTAGCACATGTTTTAAGTACAATATTCCTCTTACTTAATCATTATGTGAATATTAGATAGCCAACAAAATATATGTAACATATTTCATTAATTTATTTACATGTTGGCACATAATTAGGTCATTATGTAAATGTATTTTAATTTTATATTTGTTTAGTCAAATCTAATAAATGAAGTGTACTATCACCCTAACCATGAAATGGGATATGGTTATAGATTTGGGTTTGTTACAACACTCCACCCCTTAAAAGAATTTCATCCTCAAACTCTAATCATCTGTATATTATCACCCAGTTACTGTCCACCCCTTAAAAGGTTTAACCTAGTAAGACAAACTAAACAACATCAAAGTACTAGGATTACTTATGTATCTCTTAGTTGTCACTAGTTTATGAGTTTATGTAATACATGCATCCACTAACAGGTCATATCCAACTAAGGTTGAGCTTTAGATGCTAATGTTACTTAACCTGACAACCCTAAAGGTTCACATAAGCATATACTAAGTCATGGGGTGCAAAAGGTAGCTCTACTAAACATTTACCAGAAGACATATCTTCCTAGTCATCACTTCATATCCAAAACTAGCGCTGAGATTTGTATTCCAACTAATTCTAGGGTTACATTTCCAATACTTCATTCATCTCCTCATTGTGACTTAGTTAAAGAAAACCTCAATAAAATCTACAAAACTTTTTTTGTACTTATAGTATTATTAGGAAAAATATTTTGATGTGAAAACTTTTGCGATAGAAAACTGAATATAGGACCCAAAATCAATATGAGAAACCAAGTCACATTTTTTCCGTATAATGTCTCCTTATCAACCACTCCAATATCCACATCACACAACTCCATCCTCAAGTCAAACTTTATAACTTTCAAAGAGATATATATTACAACAAACCTACATATGATCTTTAAGGGTGTGCTCATTAAAATTCTTATGGGTACCTCAAATGATTCTATATTAACCTTTCATCATCCTATGAAAATCATAAGTCAATCCTAGGGTAAACATATCACTTAGAGGGTGGCTATGTAAGGCAAGGGTTCTAATTAGGGAGACAAATTGAAATAGTCAGAAATCTAACCACTATGGCTTTGATACCATCTTGTAAGGAGTGGGATCCTAGAGGGCATCCAATCCCTACTTAATTTGAGCAATAAACCATCGATCCCAAAGACACTACAAATATAAGTTGTACTAGGTGTATTTTTTATTTCTCAAATGATGGTAAACAAAAAGACCAAAATATAGCAGTGGAATAAAATTTCACGACTATATTCAATTTTATACAAGTACATCATCATCTACCATAAAGAGTTTACATGCAAGTTACAACATAAGGATCTAAGTAAAGGGATACCCATCTATTTCGACTTTATCTCCCCAAGAGGTCCACCTAGAATGTCCATGTCACCAAGCCCAATCTTTCAAGTCCTACACCTGGGGTTGGAATCATACCCCAACACAAGTAGAAAAAGTAAAATATATCAACATAAAGGTTGGTATGTGCATGTCAAATATGGATTGAGAAATATAAGGAATAAAGGACGACAAATAAATAAGGCTTCCAATAGAAGAGGAAAGTGCCACCCAAGACGGTATCAAAAGAATATGAATTTTTAAAAGATGATATACAAGAAGAACACTTGCCATTAATAAAATATAAAAGTCGTCCCTCAAAAGCACATATAAACTTTGGGCACAAAACCCATCATAATAACATCCACTTGCATATAATCATAGCACTAGTGAAAATGTAAAGTGAACGATGGATAAGGCTCACAACCTTAAAACATGATAGAAAATGGCACACAATCAAACTCCCTTGGCATACAAGTCAGGGTATGGGGCGTACAATCCTCCATCCCAAATATATAAAAGTACAGGAGGACTAAAACCTCAGTGCTTGGAAGGAGGGTCAAAACCTCAGTGCCTTATAATATCACAAAGGGGAATAAAACCCCAGGGGAATAAACCCCACATAATCAAAGTATTACATAACTCTAGGGCTATTGAAACAAAAAGCATGCATAAATGAAGATGCAAGTGATAGTATGGTCATATAAAACAATAAGATGAGAATAATCAACAAATATCATGTGGGGTCAGAGTACCATAACCAAATATCCAATCATATCCACAACTGAGATGTAATATAAAATCATAAAGTGCACCACAAGAAGGTTAGAGCATCAAATACTCAGTTTAGGGTTTCAACATGGAATAAAATGAACAAGGTATAACAAGAGTCTGATAAGAATATCCACTAAATTAGGTAAATGTTATCAATAAAAAATATAAGTAATCAAATAAGACAACCTCTCAAGAGAGAGAATAGTGTTTAGGGCACTTGTCCAGAGGACCAAGAGAGAGATATAAAAATTAGGTGAGTTCTCAATATGGAATAATAGGGATGCAACATGCCTCTCATGAAGTCTACATATGTCCAAGGTCAAAACCCTAAGTCCAAGCCAGGGTCTTCACAAAATATTAAACATATATGAAGAATTAGGGTTAGGTTTGCATTAATTATATTAACCCTAAAATTCACCTTTATATTATTAGTGAATTATGTTATCAAAACTATGATACCATATAGATTACATTTTATTTGAGTTCATAATATACTTTACTTTATTTTTCTAACTTACATATTTGAAGTTATGATTTTTAGAAAATCTAACTAATTAAATAAATCCATAATAATTGCATATTTATTATATTTGATTGAGGTGATAAGATTGATACTTTTGGGTAGAGAATAAAACCATGATTCTAAAATGTATTTTATTTGATTTTTCTATTTAGTAGATATTTAGATATTAACTTTATAATCCCTAGCCAACTAGAAATCACTGAAAATCCATGTAAGTGTAAGATATCCAAACTAGAGGTTGGTTGACTTGGCCCTATCAATGGCTGCCACATGGACCTGACCAACAACCAGTCAGGCACATGATTGGGCTCAGCTAAAAGACTCTATTTCCCTTATTTGTAAAACCAAAACACAGAAAAAATAAAGGGGTAGATGTGTATAATATCCTATGGGGATTGTCTCCCTAATTGGCCTATGCCACGACCGACTTCTGCAACTCCAACCATTGCTATAGTATTGGGATATGTGTAAGGTTGATGCATGAGGGCCCCCTAGATGAGCTTGTAGGGCCAATGTCACATTCCTAAAACATGGGTGATTTCATCGAACCCGATGTTGGGTTATAAGAACTCCACTGATCTCAAGAGATGCTCCATGGAAGGAGATTGAGAGGTTCATCATCATGTACATTGAAGACTAGAGAGGGCCAAACAAATAACTAACTTGGGTTGGTCCTGTGATGACCACCAGGTCAAAGGAAATAGTATCCAACGACAAACACTCCCAATCAAACATGGGAACCTTTAATATAGTGACGAGAAGCAAAAACCTTACAGGTGAGGAACACACAATGAAAGAAGAATAGAGGATGATTCAGAGGTAAATTATTGAAACTCAAAACAAACTATGGACTCTCAGAAAAAAACAAAGATGTGGAACCCAAATTGATTTAGTTAAAGTCATGAAGAACCAACAGAGAAAATGAGCAAAGGCAGGATGATGAGTGGATGTTGAGGCTACCTTGGTTGGGTAACTCGGTGAGCAAGGGTGCTTCAGATGATCTGCAATCAGGCTCTAAAAAGAGGGGAGTGGCTAAGGGGGTGAGTTTCTATTTAGATGGCAGACCCTTGCTAACCTCTATCCTCAAGGTGGAATCTAGGAGAGATGCTCAGAGAAAGAAGGAGTTCGAGCAAAGGGGGTTAGCACCCTCGAGACCAACTGCCATCGAAGAAGGGCTTCCCAGGATGACACACTAGTTTGTTTGAGAAATAACTTGAGGTGCGAAGATCGGGAGAGGCTAAAGGTGTTCGTGGATACGGAGACAAAACATGGACAAAGGGTGTAGGGTTCTCTACCATATATATAAACGTGACAATGGATCGCCCTCCTAGGGTTGATCCCAAGCGGAAATGAGAGACAAAGACAAGGAAAGAAAATCATGAATAAACATGTAAAAGAAAGAGAGTGATCAATCAGAGAAAATTGGCACTAGAAACGTAGGCAAAGGAAATGTTTAGAGGAAGAGGAAAAATTTACTGGTTGTGAGATGGATGAAATTAGAATAGAGTTTGGAAGGATGGCATGATGGTGAGTAATATGACAGACCATGGTAAATCAAATATGTTACTTAATTTTGGACTTGTTCATTTGTTACACTAACAAGTTTCAATCATAAGAATGATCTTTTACTCAACTAGCTATTTCCCGCAAGTATACGAGAGTAGTTGTAGTCGAGGTCGAACACAAGGAGTGTTGGTTAGCTAGGCGCAAGAGTTCTGATTTTCAATAATCTAAATCATTGTACACAAGATGATTGGATTAGAATAACTAAATTATAGATTTAAAACAAAATAGTAAATTATCACTTAAGAAAGGTTAAGATTCAAATTTAGGAGGATCCTAGACTTCGGATTTCACTATCACATCATAGCTTCTATTAAAATACGAATTTAAACATGTTAATTAACTTGCAAAGGAGGTTTGTAGTCATCACTCACCTCCTGGTGAAGTAATGAGGATTCTAACTCCATACATCACTCTCATGTTTGTATTTCATTTTGAATCACAAACCTTGCTCCTCAAATTAATCCCAGCCACTCTCGCAGTCAAGGACAAGTTGCCAAAAGAGTAACTCCATACTCTCAAACACATCTTCTCAGATTATGAAAGAAAGCATAAAACATGCAAGTATAATGGCCAATCACACAAACAAGCATTTTAGGTCTGAAACAACTCTTAGAACATGTAAGAAACTAACATTTAGTACGAAATTCATATGTTCATACAAGCTATGACATGGGAGTTACTCTCCCATTCCTAAGATTTGGATTCTACTCATCCATGGTTAGAGAAAGAAGGTGCAAGCATCTAGTAGAAAACATCAAAGGACATAGTAAAAGGGTAGAAAGAACTAGTATGTCTGTGAGAAGTAGTAGAACAAAGAAGAACTCTGGCTAGAAGTGAAGCTTCATCCTTGCTTACTGCACTTTCTCCAGATTTCTTCACTCCCAAGCGGATAGAAGAGGAAGAAGAAGATCCTTGCTACAAATAGTGAAGAAGAAGGAAGAAGAAGAGGGTCCTCTCTCGAGTAACCACCTCCCCTCTCCCTTGGTCTCCTCCACCTTCTCCTGGACTCCCTCCAGTCGAGTTTCCCTCTAAAAAGTCCTTCCTAAGTCATGGTAACTGTCCCAAGACGAGTTGGAGTCGTATATATAAGTGTGAGGCAGTTAAATTTGTGTTTGAGTGAAATCTGCAGGTCACACGACATGTATTTTATAAGACACGACGTGTCTTATGCAATAACTGAAGTTTGAATCGAGTTTTGGGAGGTTACATGACATGTCTTTAATAAGACACGATGTGTCTTTAATAAAACACGGCGTTTTACTGCAAATCTAGAGTTCTACATTTAATTTCTAGACTGAGATATGGGGTGTCTTTAATAAAACACGTTGTGTCTTTTTAAGACACGGCGTGTCAATGGTTGTTCTAGGCTGTTGTGTATTTTGCTCATAACTTACGGCGTGTAGGTCAGTTTTACATGCCTTAAAAAGTGGTATGTGCACAGTTTCGAACCCCAAAACATGTAGATACTTGAAGAGTGATCCAATAAGTGATAATATGATATATTCCTCATCATTTCATTGCAAAATATAGTACCTACAATCCAAACCATGAGACAAGTAAGAACAACTAAAAATATAGAATCTAGCATGAATGGGAGTGATAATTGAGTCAAAATAACATGGATATGCAACCAAACATGATCCAAAAGATGATATGAAATACACACATCAAATCCCCCTAATCTTAAACAATTGCTTGTCCTCAAGCAAAAAGAGCATAGAAACACAAGCTAAGGAATTGTCAAGTTCATGCATAAATCAAATGAACTGAAAGATGTGTATATGACCAAACCAACCATGATCAACATGTTTATACACATAGCCATCAATTCAACTTAAACACCCAAGAAAGAGATTTTTAATTCGAATGAGCCGGTCACAATTAAATGAATCAATCAATTAAACAACACTAAGTAGAACTTGGATGACCAAGCCAAACAATTAGTGGATGTGCAACTCAAATTCTCAACTATTAAGGATACAAATGATGAAATCTTAGTTAAAATTGACAATTTTAGTTGTACTCTCCTTCTTTCCCAAAAATGATATGATAATGGATTATGGGTTCCGACACTCAGCTGCTAATGTAGGCTTATGCACACATGGGATGTCAGTTGGGGTATTTTACCCTCTTTTAAGACATACCACCTAACCATCGTGGCTAGATTGGACTTACACTAGGCTTGCATGATATCTTGGTGGTTTAGCCATCTTTTATGGGGTATAAAGATGAGATAAGCCAAAAGAAATTTTAAATTTTTTCCAAAAATAGGAGAGTCAACTAAATTGCAACATTAGCTAGATTTCATTCATTTGTTTTGAAATTTTTTCATTGAAAGAGTGGTTGAAAATGCACTAAGAGCTTGGCAAGGGCATCTCGTATTCTAAATGATGTTATAAAGTTGATTTACTTGCAAAAATTGAAACCATTACATATTTTAAGCAATCAAGGATGTGAAAGATGAATGTTCAGGCTAGAAGCATAAACCAGAGTTAAGCACATGTTGATGGCTAAAAGGTTCTGTTTGATTAATGCATGCCTTTTACAATTTCTCCAAATGATATTTCTCATCAAAAGAGGACAATCAGTTAAGCATAGAAGTTCTATCCACATATAAAAGATAAACCTCATATCATACTAGATTTGCCACCAGAAGAGAAGAACTGAAAACAACAACTAAGAAAAAGATGATAAAAGGGAAATAAAACTACACTACCAACCGGTTTCTCTCCCCCTAAGCTTGAAATTTGTAGTGTCCTCACTGAATATAACAAACTCAAGAGGATTGCAACCGGATACCTGTCATGGTGAATGATGAAGATGGAGGTCCATTGCTTTGATTTGAGGCTGGAAATTGTTGTGCTAAAGATTGATGCCTCCTTGCAAATATATCTTTGATTTGGGGCAAGCGAAAGCACCTATGAGCTGTAGCAAGAATAGTCTTTTATACGCCAATACTATTTGTCTTTTCATTCTTCTTTGAAGCATCATCAAAATATGAGCTGGGAAGAGTGTTATCATTATAAAGCAATGTGTCATCTAGAGTGTGAGGAGGAAGGACATGTGGCTTGCTTAAAGAATCTAAAAGTAGATCATGTGTTGTAGCTTTCTCCCCTTGATTTGCATCTTCATAATCCTCATAGGTATCAAAATCATCATACCTTGAAGGTTATAATTCTATGAAAACACCATTCTTCAATGTTACCGGCCTAAAATATGTAGGATTCATCTCCGGTGGACTAGGCAAGAAAGGTTAAAATGCTTCTTTGCTAGAAAGAGCTTGTTGGGCAATTTGTTTCTCCAAGATGTGTGCATGAGTGGCAATATCATCCACCTTAGAAGAGATTTGGTAAATGGCACCCTTCATTAATTGTCTTTGTTGATGGAACTCCTCATTTTGTTGTATTTGAGTTGAAATAAATGTTGCAAGCATGGACTCTAATCAAGAAGTTACTTGTGGTTGTTGTGGCTGAATGAAATTTGGGTTCGCATTATTGTAGAAGCTCGGTGGAGTGTATCCCATTGGAGAATAAATAGAAGAAGCATAACATGTAGAAGATGAGTGTCTAAGCAACCCATATGCATCACAAATAATATTGGATGCTTAAAATGGTTGTGTGCTTAGCTTCTCAAACCTTTGTGATAAAGTGTGTAGCTTTGCTGCAATTATGTCTACAACATCAACCATGTGACTTTCCACTTGCATTCCGGAAGTAGTATGTGAAAAGGATGGGTGGTAGCTTGTAGCCGGACCCCTTAAGTAATTATTTTCTTCCATATCTTCAATAATAGCATAGGCTTTTCCATAAGATTTGTTCATTAGAGCTCCATTTGCAGCTGCATCAATAAACATCCTTGTATTGTACCACAAACCATTATAGAAAGATTGCAATAGAAGTCAATTGTTTAGACCGTGATGTGGATAAAGATGTTGAAGATCTTTGAACCTCTCCCATGTATCATACAAGGTCTCTCCATTCCTTTGAGAATAATTGATGAGTTGACTCCTCAACTGTAAAGTTTTGCTGGGTGGAAAATATCTTGCCAAAAAGACCTTTAGAAGCTCCTCCCAAGTGTCGATTGACTTCTTTGGCAAAGTATAGAGCCATGCCTTGGCTCTATCTCTAAGAGAGAATGGAAAAAGGATTAGGAGTATCCCATCAATAGGAACGCCATATATCTTTATGGTGCTTAGCATCTGTAGAAATTCAGCAGTGTGGAGGTTTAGATCCTCCATTAGTGTCCCTCCAAATGCATTCAGATGTAGCAATTGTATGATGGATGGGCTGATAGAAAACTCCTCTGCCTCAAATTCTAAAATATTAATAGACCCACTCATGTGCATTGCAGTTGTACCAAAGTAGTCCTTAAGAGGAAGGTCATCCTCCTTGACTAGTTCTTCATGTTGATATGGAGGATTAGGTGGATGTGGCGTAGATGATGGTGGTGTATGTGGTATGGATGAAGGTGGTGGATATGAGGGTGTGGAAGAATGTGGTATGGGTGTTGATGGTGTATATGATGGTGGTGTGGATGAAGGATGCATGGATGAGGGTGGTGCATATGAAGGTGACGTGGATGAAGGTGGCATGGGTGAATGTCATTTGGATGATGGTGACATGGATGATGGTTGTGTGGATTGTGATTCCTCCATACATGTTTGGGTCCATGAGGGTTGCAAACGATGTGTTCATTTTTTGAATGTAGAAATATGCACGGTTCAAGGATCTTTTTATGAACACCCCATATGCTCCTGCAAATAAAAAACATGAGTGAGATACAAAAACAAACATGGAAGATACAAAAAATTATGATGATCATGATGAATTATGATTTATGGGTATGATGATGGATATGAAGGTTGTGATCTAGTCTCATTTACTTATCAACAACTCTTACTCTAACAGGAATACCGATGCTCCCCGACAATGGTGCCAAAAACTTGTTGGTCTTTTACACTAACGAGTTTCAATCTTAAGAAAGATCTTTTACTCAACTAACCAATTTCCACAAGTATACAGAAGTAGTCATAGTCGAGATCGAACATAAGGAGCTTTAGCAATCAATTAAATGTAGCAGTGCTAAGGTTCAACAATATATACCATTTTAAAGGTGATTTAGTTGATTGATCTAAAAATTTTAGAAATAAGCAAACAGTAAATAGCTTACTAAAAGAGATTAAAATTCAGATATGGAAGTATCTTCGATTTAGGATTTCATCAACATATCACAGCATAGAACATGAGCATGAAATTTAAACATACTAAGCACTTGTTTTAAAGGAGAGTTGTATGTTGCACTTCACCTCTCGGTGCAAGTACAATGATCCTAACTCAATTCAACATTCCCATGTATGAATTTCATTTTGGATCACAAACCTACTTCTCAACTCCATAATTTCCACTCTCATGGTAAAGAAGGAGTTGTCAAGAGAGTACCTCCTTACTCTCCTACCTATCTTCTTAGATCAAGCAAAAGAGCATAAAACATACACATAAGGTGGCCAGCCAAACATGTAGAAAAGAAGAAACTGGTACTCACAAGGTGGAAAAACAAGCAACATAGCATTTAGTACAAAATGTTCATATTCCATACATGCTATGATATGGGAGATACTCACCCATATCCAAGAAAAGGGGACTGCTCGTCCATAATGGTGTACAGCAGAAAATGCACAGAAATTTTAGAGTTCAACATGAATTAGAGAAGGAAAAGCTAAGAAAACCCAAGGTGTAACCCAAGAGGAGTAGAATTCTGGCTTGAGGACAAAATTCCACTCCTACATCTACTCCAAACTAGACAAACTTCTCTCCCAAGAAGCTTTGTGGAGTGAAGAAGCTCTACTGCACCTTGGAGAAGAAGATTGGAGAGGAAAAGAAGAAGAATGGGGTTCTTTAGCAAGAAACCACCTTTTTCCGTCCCCAAAATTGCCCTACTTGCTCTAGCCTTGCTCTTAGATGAAAGAGTTTCAAATTATTACCAAAGATAACTACTACATAGAGTGGTTTCGTCTTTTAAAATGAAAGGAGTCATATTTGAAAATTGCTGAAACTGACAGGCACACGACATGTCTTTCTTTGGACACGGCGTGTCCTGTCTCCAGTAGTTGTTTCTGAGTGTAAAGCACACGGCGTGTCTGAATGAATACATGTTTTGTATGTTACCAGAAAGGCAAGACTCGGTTTTGAATTCTCAGGTACACATCGTGTCTTTTATGGACACATCGTGTACTTTTCTTCAGTTTCTGAAATATTAGGCCATCTAGAAATGCACACACCGTGTCTTAAATAAGACACGTCGTGTGCATTGTTGTTTCAGCAGAATTAAAGTTTTGAACGTCTGTAAGGCATGGAGAAGTCCCGATAATGATGAATTTGAGTTGGGCTATCTCCAATTTGATCATTTTGAAGCATTCCTACAATACACAGCATGTGAGAAGCAAAATAACAAAAAGGTGGCAAGAATGATATGAATAGAGGCTAAATGAGAACAAAATGAACTGAATTTGTGTGTGAAATCATGTGAAAAGTTGATGTGGAAACCACACAACACAGGTCCAAGTCACCAAGTCCAATATTCCAAGTCCTAGACTTGGGGTAGGAAGCATATCCTAGCAAAAGGAGAAAAAGTAAAAGATATCAGCAGAAAACATAGTATGTGCATAATTAAATATGATTTGAGAAATATAAGGAATAAAGTACGTCAAATAAACAAGGCTTCCCATAGAAGAGGAAAGTATAATTGGGGCGAGTATCAAAAGAATATGAAATTTTAAAAGTTGACATACAAGAAGAACACTTGTCATTAATAAAATATAAAATATGTGCCTCAAAAGCACATATAAACTTTGGGCACAAAATCCATCATAATAATGTCAACTTGCATGCATGTGAGATAAGCATATCACTAGTGACAATGTAAAGTCAGTGGTGGCTATGGCTCATAACCTTAAAACCTGATAGAGAATGGCACACAACCAAACTCCCTTCGCATACAAGTTGAGGTATGGGGTATACAATTCTCCATCCCAAATATATGAAAGTGCAGGAGGACTAAAACCTCAGTTCCTAATAAGATCACAAAGGGGAATAAATCTCAATGAAATAAAACCCAAATAACCAAAGTATTACATTACTCTAGGGCTACTTAATCCCAAAGCATAAATGCAGAGGCAAGTGAAGGTACGGTTATTAAATAATAAAATGAGAATATCAAACAATTATCATATGGGGTCATAGGACCCATAACCAAATATCCAATCATGTTCACAACTGAGATGCAACGTAAGATCATTAAGTCCACCGCAAGAAGGTTAGAGCATCAAATACTCAAATTAGGGTTTCCACATGGAATAAAATGAACAAGTTATAACAAGAGTTTGATAAGAATATCCACTAAATTAGGTAAATGTGATCATAAAAAATATAAGTAATCAAATAAGGCAACCTCTCAAGAGAGAGAATAGTGTTTAGGGCACTTGTCCAAAGGACCAAGAGAGAGATATAAAAATTGGGTGAGTGCTCAATATAGAATAATAGGGATGCAACATGCCTCTCATGAAGTCTACATATGTCCAAGGTCAAACCCTAAGTCCAAGCCAGGGTCTTCATAAAACATATTAAACATAAATCTAGAACTAGGGTTAGGTTCACATTAATTATATAAATTGTACCATTTGCATTTTTATTATTAGTGAATTAGGTTATCAAAAGCTATCATATAGATTACATTTTTCTGAGTGTGTAACCTATTTTACTTTATTTTTCTGACATGAAAAGTAGTAGTTATGATTTTTAGAAAATCTACCAATTAGATAAATCCATAAAAATCATATATTTATTATATTTGATTTAGGGTATAAAAATAAATATCGCTGGATAGAGAATAAACCAAGATTCCAAAACATATTCTATTTAAGCTTTCTCATTAGTAGATATTTAGTTATTAATTTTATAAGTCCTCTCCTATCAAAAACACTAAAAATCCACATAATCCGAAGATATCCACACTAGAGTATCGTCGAGTTGGCCCTATCAATGACCACCACATGAACCCAGCCAACAACCAGTCAGGAACATGACTGGGCTCAACCAAAAGACTCTATTTCCCTTATTAGTAAAACCAAAACATAAAACAAATAAAGGGATAGGCATGTAGAATAACTCGAGGGGATCATCTCCCTCATTGTCATGTGCCACAACCACCTTCTACAACTCCAACCTCAGCTACAGTGTTGGGCTCTACCCAAGCCTGACGCACAAGGACACCCCAGACGAGCTTGTGATGTCAACATCACCTCCCAGACACATGGGTGATCTCATCAAATGCAATGTTGGGTTATGATAACTCCACTAATCTTAGGAGAATCCTCCATCAAAGCTGCTCCACAGGAGGACATTGAGCGGTTCACTTTCATGTATGCTAAAGACCAAAGAGGGGGGAACAAATAATTGACTTTGTTTGGCCCTGCGATGACCACCAGGTCAAAGGAAATAGTATCTAGTAGCAAACACTCCCAGTCCAACATCAAAACCTTAGGTATAGAGACGAGAAGCAAAAATCCTAAAGGTAAGGAACACACAATGGAAGTGGACTAGAGGATAATCCAAAGGCAAATTACTAAAACCCAAAACAAAAACTTGACTTTCAAACGACGATGGAGATGTGGAGCCCAAATTGATTTAGTTAAAGCCATGAAGAACCAACTTTGTTTGTAGAGAAAAAGAGCAAATTGGGATGATGAGTGGGCGATAAGGTTACCTTTTTTGGGTAACTCGGTGAACAAGGGTGCTTCACAAGATCTAAAAGTGTTCTCTGGAAAGAGGGGAGCGGCCAAGGGGGTAAGGGTTCTAGTCAGATGGAATACCCTTGTTGACCTTTGTCTGCAAGGTGGAATCTAGGAAAGATGCCCAGAGAACAAGGGAGTTCAAGGAAAGGGGGTAGCACCCTTGAGACTAGCTGCCATCAGAGAAGGGCTTCCCAGGGTGGAACACTAGTTTGTTTGAGGATTAACATGAGGCGTGAAGATCAGGAGAGGCCAAAGGTGTTTGTGGATAAGGATACAAAATTTACAGAGGTCAGAACATGGACGAAGGGTGCAAGGTTCTCTACCATATATATAAATGTGACAATGGAGCATCTCCTATGGTTGATCCCAAGTGAAAGGGAGAGACAAAGACAAGGAAAGAAAATAGTAAATAAATATGGAACAAAGAGAGATTGATCGATTAGAGAAAATCAGAACCAGAAATGCAAGCAAAGAAAACATTCTAAGGAGGAAGAAAAATCTACTAGTCATGAGATTAGGATATAACGAATGGAAGTAAAATAGACTTTGGAAAGCTAGTGTCACAATAAGTAATATGAGGGACTATAGTAAACCAATGATTTTACTTAATTTATTAATATTATTAAGTATTTAAATTAAAAAATCCTAAGTTATTTGGGGGTTCAAAGAAATCTTAAATTATACCAAATATGGATTCTAGACTAACTAGAACATGTAGAACCCATTTTTGACATCAGTTTTCCCTTATAGGGTAGATTGCTATTCTATTTAATATTTTGGAGTAAAACTCATATTTTCTTTTCTAAATAAAATTATCATAATTATTATTGTTCTAATAAATGTGGAACTAGACACTCGAGGTAATTGGGACCCATGGAACACGCTTTTACCATTATATATAATTTTTTGAGATTCCTTTTGTGAGTTCTTATGTAATTAGATTTTAGAGTCATTACAATATTAAATCATAATTATCAACTTTTATTAGATTGTGTCCTATTATCTTCACATTGTTGCCTAGAAAGTTATCTATTATTATTATGCACGAAATTTCATATTTTGTGCATTTAACATATTTAATCCATTAATTCCACTTTAATTTAAATGATTGTACATGAAAATTTCAATTGTTATTCTAGCACATGTTTAAAGTACAATATTCCTCTTACTTAAACATTATGTGAATATTAGATAGCCAAGAAAATATGTGTAACACATTTCATGAATTTATTTACATGTTGACACATAATTAGGCTATTATGTAAATGTATTTTAATTTTATCCTTGTTTAGTCAAATCTAAGAAACCAAGTGTACTATCTTTCTAACCATGCAATGGGATATGGTTATAGATTTTCATTTGTTGTAGACCTCATAAGGGTGGATATAAAAGTAATTGTAGGAGTTGCCTCTATCAAACACCACATGGAAGTCTCTTACCATCGAGGGTTGCTTCCTCAACAACAACATCGCATGTGCGGGTGCCTTGTACTTGTTTTAGGGTAGAACCAAGGGATGTTGTAGGAGTCTTAGGATGATACTTCACTATTTTTTGCTCTAAAATCCCCCATCCCTCGCAACTTCAAACTTCAAACTTCAAATCCTTTATCCATGGTGTAGTTATAAATAATGTAGTAAGACATTCAACAATATTTGTCCAAAGAATTAAGAAAGTAGAAGTTTTCCTTAGTGGATCCTATGGCCTTGAATTTTGTAGTAGCCTTAAAGATATCCAATATAATTTTCATATGCATGAAAGTCACATACATAATGTGGTTTATCACATTGATTACTGCATTATCATAGGCTAGAAAGGGTCCCCTAAGATTATAGGAACCTTTCTATATCCCTTCTCTGTGTCAAGGACAATGAAATTTGCAGGAAAGATGTCTTAGGTGTTATCATTAACTTTTACCACATCATCTACTTGGCCTTTAGGAATCAACATAGATCAATTATCCAAATGAGAGTACAATTGACTGGCTCTAGTTGTCCTAAGAATAGCTTAAGATGCATGTCACGTGCATGAAATTGACTCTAGAGCCAAAATTAAGAATGTCTTAATCTATGTAGTACCCACCACTGTATAAATGGATGGTGGGAAACCTGGGTCTTTCCTCTTGGTTGGAGCGGCATGCTGATATCACTGACTTACTCTGTGAGCTTTACCTTTTTAGGCATCCTTCCAGTTGACTTTCTTTTGAAGTTACATATGTATGTCCTTAAGGAAAATGACATAAGAGGGAATCTGCTTAATGGAATCCAGTAAGGGATTATTCATTTGAACATGCTTGAATGGCTCAATAATGTCCTCGACGTACCTCTTCTTCCTCTTAGATGAATAATGCTCATGTAAGGTATCATGATATGGTAGTTCTTGCACCTTGTGCACTTCTTTTAGGGGGAACAATTTGACCAACATGTTGGATCACACTATCAACATGTGTGTTGTAATAGAGATGCTTGGTGTCATGGTATCAATAAAAAATCTTTCATGTATCACAATATTAACAAGACTCTTTTGGCATCACGATATCAACATGACCATCACTCACGGTATCACTTCCCACTTAGCTCTTTGTCTGTCCAAGAACCATCCACTCCTTGATATGGTCACCACACTAACTTACTCATGGGGAAGAAGAGGAACTTGTTGTTATTCTCATATAAGAGTTGGTATTTGATGTTTTTGTTATTGAAGCAGATTTCCTTGTGGCATTTGTTAAGGAGATGGATGGACTTGTTCTTTATGAGGAGGTAGCTAAGTAAATCAATAGTTATATGGTTTTTCTAGTGGTGGAGGACCGTGAGGATTAGGTGGAACTTGATATTGGAGAATATATTGCACTTTCATTTGGGGTTGGAAATAGGTGTTCAGCATGGCACCCCTTGGATTGCTGACATTAGAGTTCACAATAGTTTGAGAGGGAAATATCTCCTCCTTACAATGAGCAATAGTCAATGACATGTCCAATATTTGTTTGAGTCTATTAATATTTTGAACTTGGCTTGATACATCATTCTTTACCTTATCTAAACTAATCAATCTTCATAGGACTTCATCTTTGAACTTAGCTTCATACCTTTGGCCTTGTGACTATCAAGGTTGTTCATGCACGTGTTCACCTTGTAATTTTTATGAAAAAGCAAGGTGATTCTTCCACTCGGGAGTATAAAATTGTGACATGTGGCCTTACAAGTTTTTATTGCCAAAGGATCGTAGGGCCTTCACTTCTACATCTATAGTTTCAATAGATTGAACTGAATTGCATGAAGTATCCCCCTTGATTCTTCATTAGATTTATCATATCGGTAAGAATATTCATAAAATGATCACTAAAATCATTTGGGGATGGAGGTGGTGGATTAGGAGTGACACCAACATTCCCGTCATAGTCATTTGTGGAACTAGATGCACGATGCTTAGAATTTTTATCCAAGTACTCAAAGAGAGGCCAATATTCTTAAAGTTTTTCCATACACTTTTTGGTACATGAAGAGTCAACTATTGTTTGACTCGATTGAGATAACCCCATATGAAAAGATTGCACTAGTTTTCACAAGGGTACCTCATGGTTGGAACAACCCCTCAAGTCTTTTAGAACCTCTACCAACTCTCATGAAACTGTTTGTGGCTAGTTGACTGAAAGAATTTATGCATATCCTCATCTTAGTGAGATAGAACTTATTGAAGAATTCATTCTTCATAGCCTCTCAAGTCATTATATCAATCTTTGAGGAATATCACTCCTTAGCCTTGTCTTTTAGTGAAGATGGGAAAAATGTGAGATGGACTGAATTCTCTTTAGATGTTAGAGTCCAAGTAGAACAAATCTCAAGAAATGCATCGATACTCTTGTATGGGTTCTCATTCTCCTGGATAGAATGTGAGAAGAAGCCTCACTAGATCTAGGGGAATTGGGAACACTTGTCGTGGCTTCTGATTCGTTCTAGTAGTAATGGTGAAGTGTAATTTTTTGATGTGAAGTACATTGCAAAGAACATGGAGAAGGTGGTGGATCATGAAGAGCTTCAGGCCCTTCCTCATTATCACCATGGGGAGGTGGTTTTCCACCTAGGTTATCTGTAACTTCTTCTTCTCTTTCTTAACTGTGATGGTTTGTTCAGCTTCGCCTATTTATCTTTGGATCTTCACAGAAAGATTGAATAGATAGAGTGCACTTATAAAACAAGCATTGTTACATTCATGTAACACAAATAAGAAAAATAATATAAATTATACATCTTGAATGTAAAATTAACACAAAGAACAAAAATACTAATAGCGAGGCCAACTAAACAAAGTAAAAAAGAAATTAATAGCTAGGTATAAAACACCACTCTTGGGAAAAATGCTAAAAAACTTGATGTGTGTACAATGGGCTTATGTACCCCTAATTAGCACACTCTTATAACATGATCCACAAGAGTACACAAGATTTGTATTGTAGTACATTATAGGAAAGTCAGGGGTGGGTCAATAAGGAGAAAATAAGGCACTAGAGCTAAGTTATTTCTTTATGTTAGTTGAATAGAGATATAGGAATTTAATGATATAAATGTTGTCTTTGGTTAATTAAATAGATGCTTCATGCAGTTAATAAAGGGAAGACTAAAATGTGGATTTTCTCAGCTATTAGGAATAATGAACTAAATAAGAGAGAAATTAACCATGAAGTAAGCAATTGAACCACACTATACTAAACAAGGCAAGCAACTACAATAAACTAGCAAGAGTAAATAAGGCAATTATCTAATAGAGTAAACTAAGATTAAACCAATCAATTAACAAAGAAACCAATCTAATCAATCACAATTAAGATTAAGTATTTCCAATAAGAAATATGTGTCATTGTAAGCAATTTGAACTACAAACAAGAGAGAGACTAAGCTAGATAATACCAAGCAATCAAGGGTTTATTAATCGATGATGGGAGTGGTCCATTTGGGGATATGTGACTATCAACCATGTGTAGAGTCATATTCATAAGCACATCCTATAGTAATCATGCCAAACCAAACAACATGAAAAGGTGATGTCATAATTTCTACCCTATTAGCTTGTCAAGGATGGTGTAGAGGGTACATATGGAATTCCCTATCACACTCTATATCCTATCTTGTGAGGCTCAATATATTAGTTTATAGGTATTCCTTGGCCCAGACAAACCCTAGTCTAGGTTTCTCAGTGTGGTTCCCCTAGTGCACCTGTTGACAAGGGTTGTTATAAGGTGTATGAGAAGGGTATTTCATGTTCTATTACCCATCATTCAATTTCTAACATGAGGGGAGGCATGCGTAGCTACTTACATCTCCCATCAACATTTAATAGGAGAGGTGGATAGAAGGGTAGAGAGGAGAACTAACTAAGGGTTTACAAATGGCCTTAGGAATTTCTCCCTTCCAAGCCTTCCCCCCCCTCTTTCAGCTATATCTTAGGTGGTTTGATAGCTCAAAAATGAAATTAGAAGAGAGATGGAGAGAGAAAAACATTGAAATAACATCAAAAACCATATGAAACGTTTATATGTGAATGTTTACCAACATGGTATCACAGCCATGTTTTAACACCCCAAACAATCCACAAAGAGGGATATACTTAGTGTAATAAAATACATAATAATAAGAAGAAGAAGAAGAAGAAGAAGAAGAAGAGAAAAGACATGAAGGTTGATTTACATGCTTCTATCTTCAACTCCAGTAGAAATAGGCAGTAACTCCTCCCTCCACTACAATAGAATGGCTTGGAAATGGAATAATATTGGTCAAACCCTAAGAGATCTAGAGTTTTGGGTTGGAAGATGAATGGTGGGAGAGTAAATGAGGTAGGTGGTAGGTGACGAATAGAGATCCTATTGAATGCTATCATCCTCTCCAAGACACCATTAGACCTTTTAGAGGAGTCTTAGGAGTCTAGGGTTAATTGGTAGTAATATGGTAAAATAAGTATAGATCAACATTAGGGGGGCAGAGTCGTTCACCCTACCCCCCCCCCCGACCATAGTCGTGGGGGTGAAGGGGTGGGATACTTGTGGTAATGAGAATGGGAGTGGTGGTCGGTTAGGTCAGGTTAGGGAGGTTTTGGTAGAGTTTTCTACGATAGGTAGAACAACCATTCTATTTCCAGAACAATTATTAAAGGTGTCCGGTGGAATATTTGTTCTAATGAGAATGGTTGTCGTGGATATGAGTAGGTTGACATGAAAAGTTTGGTGAATTTATAATTTTTCCACGACTGTTCTGAGGATAAAATGACTACTACGGAGGCTGATTGGAATGGACATTCCATGAGAATGCCATTGCAAAAAGTGGACAAGTTAACATGGATGAAATGGAATTTTGAGGAAGGTCGATCTTCTTGAGTAAGACCCTTTTACATGCAAAACAATTTTTTGAGGCTTTATCTTGTAGCTCTTGTGTCTTGATTTCTTCAAGAATGGTGTAACTTTGCTTTTCAATGAACCTTAGACACTTAGAATGTATTGAAGTTGATCTTGCTACTTCTTTGGAATCCTCCATATGTTTTGAAGCATTTGAAAATAGCCTTCATATCCTCCTTGCATCAAAGATCACTCAAGTATCTAAAAAATAGTATAAAAGTCTCCATAAGTATATTTGACATAAAAATAATTTGTTGGTGTTAGAATAATAAGTATTTATTATTCCCTTAATTCATTATTCTTTATGTCCTTGTATATTCCATGTGTATATGGGATTAGTCCCACAATGTGTAAATGGGTATTGGACACCACCCGTGTCCATATATACAGGTGTACCTTGTCAATACTAAAAGAATCTCATTACGCATTTTACTCATCTTATTTACATGGTATCAAAGCCACTGATACCATATTTCTCTAGAGAGGGATTTCTACAACAGTAGTCTTCATCTCTACCGGTCTTGATGGCATCCTCACCAGGCTCCTCCATTGTGTTTGTCTCTCCTTCTCCATCATGGAAATCATTTCTATCATGGAAGTCCATCTCCTTCTCCATCGTGGAAGTCATCTCCACCGTGGAAGCCATTCTATTTCCATCATAGATATCACGATCCAAAGAGTCTCCATATCCTTCCCAAAATCTTCACCATCATCATAGTGATAGATAGATCTGTGCCTAGGAGGTTATCTCACCAAGAAAATCCTTACAAGGTGCGACTTTTGGGGAGGAAGACCTAAGATGTTCGAGTCGACGATGTGACACACGTCATGTTATCAACAACCAATGATTCATCCAGTTCTTCAAAACACGTCATGTATTTTCCTGTACACACCATTTAAGGCACCTGCCAAATCTCTTCTTTCTTCAAGAACACCATGTGTTATTTCACACATACTGTGTAAGGTATCTTCTTCCATGTTTTACCTCCTATCTTCATCATGTCAGAAAAGAAGGAAGTGATAACTCCTCTCCTTATTCAAGATCAAGTCATCACTAATCAAAAGCTTAATTAAAAGAACTTCACTCAATGGAGTCAATCGGTGACAATCTGGTTCAAAGGGCAAGGAAAATACAAACACATCACAGAAGATCCCCCTACTAATAACACTCTGGAACAATGGGAGTAGACTGATGCTAATATTCTCTCCATCTTGTGGAATTCCATGGAGCCACAAGTAGCTGATCTCACCAGTCACTCTGAGAGATGCAAAGATGTATGGGATCACCTTAATCTCATGTACGAGTCAAACATCTACCGCATGTACTTGATGACTGTGAAGTTGTATAATCTTCAACAAGATGACAAATCTCTGACCCAATATTTTGGGGAGGTAACTCGCATCATTAATGATCTCCATTCTCTTCTTCCACTAACATCGGACCTCAAAGTACTCCAAAAATAGAGGGATCAAATGGTTATCATTAAATTCTTGCCTGCACTTCGATGTGAATACAAAGGAGTATGTAACCAAATTCTTGTTGAGTCTGAGCTTCCCAATTTGGCAGAAGCATATAAGTGTGTCTCCCGTGCTTTCATTGAACAAGCTCCACACTCTACCTCAGACATATCTACCATGGTCTCGACCATGAAGGGTCACATTAACACTGACCCTACTACTCGTGGACGAGGACAAGGAGGATGAGGAGGTCATGGAGGTAGGATTTTTGGGGTACGTGGATGCCCATAATGCTATCATGTGTCAAGATCGGGCATTACAAAGAAACTTACTATGAGCTTCATGGGTATCCTCCCAAAACCACATCTGCAAATGTGGCATCCACTGACAACACTTCAGAGGACACCAACCATCAGATTCAGGTGACAGATGAGGAATACAATCAATTCTCTCAATACAAAGCTTCTCAACAAGCCTCGTCCTAAGTTGCTTAAATGGCTTCCTTTGTGCAACACCCAGGTGGACCTACTGCATGCATATCTCAATCTATTAATGTGGGTTCATCTTCTTGGGTTCTTGATTCAGGTGCAACAGATGGATCCAAAATTACAGTACATGGTACATGGATTATCAAACCTATACCTACATTCACCTTACAATAAAAATTACTTTCTCCTCAGTTTCCTTTCAAATTACAATCCATTAGAAAATTAACCCATTCTCTTCAAGCCTGGTCGCTCTTTTTCATGGGTCAAAAGTGCAAAACTTTTTTCATATTCAAAGATATCAGACTTTAAATTTATACCCAACTATAATAGACATCTGCAACTCAATACAAAGTCTTTTGTAGTAGTGTGGGGTCAAACACATGGACAAGGAGAATACCATAATAAAAATGAAGAAGTCTTATCTTAGTTTAGTCAAATAAAATAAGTGAATTTGATGGCCTAGTTAAGGAATGAGTTTATCTAATCAAGAAATAAATCTAAGTTATGGAAATTAAAGAAAAGAAATAAAGATAAATTGTGAAATGATAATAAAAGGGACCCAGATTGGGTTTCACCAATTAGACCAGCCACGACCATGTAAAACATTCAGTCCTATTTTATATACATTCTTAACTTAATTTGCATACAACCATAAAATATATTTACTCCTTCCTTCTCTCGAGATCTAGGTAGATTTTTATGTAGAGGTATCTCTCTTGAGATAATAACCAGAAGACCAAGGAAAACCTTATGACTTTTTCTATAGCAACTACTCACTCTCGTATCTTGTTACTAACCTATACTCTTGATCTTATTGAAATCGTTCTCTCAAATAATATTCATATTAGACATTAAAAGAGGGTATCTAATTATCAAGTGATACAGTACAACAAGAGTATAGAAACAAAATTTGTAAGAACATATGTCATACAATAGAAGTATGAATAGTTACATGGTTGGGAGGGTCTAACAACTACTCCCACTCCAAGTTAAGGAGTGTACCAGGAATGGCACAGAAAAGAGACATATTACAACTTGAATAAGTCATGATAAAGAAAATAAGGCAAAGAGGTCAATACAAAGGTAGATCGAGTGATCGATCTACCAACCTTTCAACTTGATCAAATAAGAGGTTGATGGCTAGCTATTGATAGCCAACGGTCGATGGCTTTGCTCCTTCATCTGATTCAGGCTTCATACAAGTAGGTTTGTTGATCTATTGATGGAAGTGAGTTGAGCCACCAAACAAGAGGTTGATAGATCTAGATTGGTTGATAGCTCTCATCCTTGGGCTCTGAACTTGGTGGTAGCCTTTCGGCTTGTTGACTCTGAGATTCCAAGATCCATTAAAGTGACACCTAGGGGTCATATTTATAGGATTCGACTTGAGCCTTGTTGATCTCTAATTGGTCCACGTGGAATTGAGCTCTCATCTTCCTTTTTTCGATCTTGATGTTCGATGAAGTGATAGTCCAACAGGCCATCATTAGTCTTTGAGGGTGTCGATCTTTGTGGGGTCTATAGGAAACTTGTCGACGGGATTTTCGACAAGGCATCGAGGCCTGCCTCATCGATGGGATTGTTAATGATTTTTCTCAATGGATTAGAAATGATGGGAGTCTATCGATGTCAACATCAATTAGTTGAACTATCAACAAGGGCTTTTCAGGAGATTGTCAAGGCTTGCTCGATGAGTTTATCGACCCTCCCGCTTGACAGGACAGAGCTCGATGGGGTTGTTGATGAGAGTTTGATACGGCATTGTTGATTCTTTTTTAGGAAAAAGTTGAACTGTCGACCCATTTGTTCGACAGTCGGGAGGAATCTATCAGGATTGAGTGATCAATTTAGGTCATTGATGGTAACCCATCGATCTTTCCATTTTTGCACTAAATTCCTTCAAATATCATCAAAACTTAATTAAAACTTGGTATTTGATAAATTGAGAGTAAAAATGAGCAAAGAAAAACGTCTAATCATTAATTGTAACGATTTTAACTATGAAAAAAGACTATAAGAAGTGCATCAAAACTAATGTTTAACTAAATACATAGTATTTTGTAGTATTTTAGGGTCGAACATAGGGACAAGGAGAATAATAGAATAAAAATGAAACGCTCTTAGCTTAGTGATGAGTGCATACTCATCATGGAATTCAATTACCTCTTTGAAACTAATGCAACTCCATTTCACACCTTTTTACCCAAATATGAATCACAATGTGTAAAACTACTTAGATGATTCAATAATCAAGATTTTAACTAAATATTATTCATTTAATGTAGGAAAACCAAGTAATTCCATCCATACGGCCCCAAGACCGTTTGGATCCATGCGGTTTCAAGACCGTCTGGGCTCATGCGGTCCCAAGACCGTTTGCTGGAATACATGAAAAATGAATGACAAGGTCGATTGCCAAAGAAAACCGAGCGGGATGTAAACGGCATGTCCATGCGGTCTCATGACCCTTTGGGTCCATGCGCTCCCAAGACCGTTTGGGTCCATACGGTCCCAAGATCGTTTGGGTCCATGTGGTCCCAAGACCGTTTGGGTCCATGCGGTCCCAAGACCGTTTGGGTCCATGCGGCCCCAAGACCATTTGGGTTCATGCGGTTTCCAAGACTGTTTGAGGCAAGCACGAAGACCGATTGAAGAACTGAAGCCGCACATTCACGCCGTGACCGAGACCGACCTCAAGATCGATCGATGCAAACCATTTGGTGCCCAAACGGTCCGTTTGGCGACCAAACGGTCTCCAAACCATTTGGAGAAGATATTTTCAGTAACTTACCCAAACCGTTTGGGATCAGATCTGAACCTATAAATAGACCCCCATGGTCCTCATTTGGAGGCATAGGATCCGGACGCCGACAGGCTGCCAGAGTACCACCCCGATCAAGTTCCACTCCACCTACTGCTAGTGTTGCATCCAAGGAGGCCGAGAAGAGAAGGAAGACGGAGCAAGGAGCGCATCTTCTTCACCGGGCTGCGACCACTCTCTGCACCGAGCTCATGGCGGATCTCTCTTTCTCTCTCATCCTTCTTGTATCTCGCATCATGAGCGAGTAGTCCACTTATACTGGGGTGCGGGGACTAGCCCCGCTGCCCATGCAAACCATGTTCGTTTGTTAAACTTTCCATGGCAATATATATAACTCTTCATTTTGTCATTTATCGTTAAGCTCGTAGGTTGGTTATGTGCTTGTTTTCGTCTTTGTGCTCCCTATGTTGCAAGAACTTCAATGCATGGGTATGAACGTCATTTAGCAAGTTAGACTCCTTTAAGAGAACTTCCGATAGGATTCCTTGAGGTCGTAAGTGTGTGATCCGCGAGGGGACGAGCTATCTAGCCTTCGGTGACGCTTCTGTGCGCCTGACGCCCGTATGGGGGGTTCACAGCCTTAGTTGGATTTTGTATCTTTTTGTTAATCGTCGATGTTTACACGTACTATAATCGCTTACGTGCTTATCGGTTGACGCGGTTGACTCCTTGACGAGAACTACCAATGGGATTCCTTGAGGTCGTAAGTGTACGATCCGCGAGGGGACGAGCCATCTAGCCTTCGGTGACGCTTCTATGCGCCTGATGCCCGTATGGGGGGTTCACAGCCTTAGTTGGATGTTGTATCTTCAGAGCTGTAAGACATGTGATCTGGATGGTGATGAGACATCTGATGCCTATGGTGATGCTTATGCAGACCTGACGCCCGTATGGGGGGTTCTGCAGCAGCTCTACTTGGAGTGTTATATCTTGCCTGGATTGTTTGCATAGGAGTATGTTTGTGTGTGTAGCGGTGGTCAAACCCAGTACCATCCCAGCGATTCCATATTATTGATCTAAACCTATATTTAATTCCGCATTTACTTTCTTGTAATTAGTTTAATCAAACTCAAATCAACCAACTGTTCTAAATATTAGTTTTACTTGAGCTAGATTCAACTGACAAGGATTCTTAAAAACGTTGTACTTTGGGTTCGATCCTCAACTATACTGTGATAAGACCCGTCCGCTTGCGGGTGGTATCATTGCACTTGGTTTTGGTAAAAGCTCGGGGATATAAACTACGAGTGAATTTGTTAGTGCATTCAAACACCACGTCAAATTCTGGCGTCGTTGTTGGGGACAACGGAATCAGTCAGTCTAATCTAGTTCTTTTAAGACTAATCTAGGATTTTACTTTTCCTTTGAAACTATCGCTTATCTACTTGAATTTGATCTTACTTTGTGGATCTCATCTTCAAACCTTCCCAGTTTTCAGGTGCTCTTCAACGCATAGTGCATGCACCGTTCAGATAGTCCCGGACTCACTGCAAGCTTTGATCCCAAAATTGATAGAACCTTCCATCGACAGATCAGAGATAATCAGGCTAGGATGGCACAATAAGAATAAGTAGCCCGAAGAGTGGCTCAAGCCATCAATGCGCAAAGAGAGAGACTCATGCAAGAAGCCAGAGCTGCGGTTCAACAGGAAATCTTAGCAACACAAGCAGCAGCACAGGCAGTTGAACTACAGAAAGATCTTAGAGAGTTCTCTATCCCAAAGGCTGCGAATGTCTATCACCCAGTGCAACCTCATCCCATCGAGGCTGCCAACTTCGAGATTAGAGCCCACTGGATCACATTGCTTCAAAACAACCCTTTCTATGGCAAACAAGCGGAAGACAACCAGGGTCATCTTCTGAGATTCATCGACTTATGTGCTATGACAAAGCAAAATGGGGTCTCCGATGATGCCATTCGACTCCATATTTTCAAGTACTCTCTTGCTGATAGATCCATTAGTTGGTACAATTCACTACAGAGTGAAGTACCTATCACCACCTGGGAGCAGCTCCAAAACGCATTTCTGGAAAAATTCTACCCCCCATCTTTTACATATGAAATCAGGGGGCGAATCACAAATTTCACTCAAGTCCCTGGAGAAACCCTTGCCGAAGCTTGGGATAGGTACAAGGAGCTCCTATGCAAATGCCCACACCATGGAATCCCTAAGAATCAACTGATAGAAATCTTCTACAGAGGTGTGGAGGATGATGTAAAGATGTTTCTCGATTCCTCGTCTGGAGGAAACTTCATGCGTTAAAGTTACGACAGCGCATGGAGAGTCGTCACCCTGGGAGCAGAAAATCAAGCTAATTGGGGAAGATTTGTAGGTAAAGGAGTCTTAAAGGTAGCCATGGCTGAAGCTATTCCAGAATACAAGTCTATAGCTGAAACCTTGAAAGTCTTAGTTGCAAAGCAGGATCATATAGAATCATCCCTAGATGTGATTGGGAGAGGACATTCACCGACTAGGCAACATGAACAGGTCAGGTCAACTTCCCTATTCTGTGAAGCATGCAAGAGCACCGATCATTCCACTCTATCATGCAATGTGCTCTACGATGTTGTTCTAAGCAATGCTTGTGGACAAGGAGACAGCTGCCAGATGGAAAATCTAAATGCTATCAATACCATCCCTGGGAAGAACTATTACAATCCGAATCAAAATAGGAATCACCCAGGCTTCCAATATGGAAACCCTTCAGGAGCTATGAACTCACATCAATTTGGACCCAACAATCAACCAAGAGGCCCATCAGGATTCCAGTTTAACCAACAGTAAAACTTTGGGAATCAAGGAAACTTCAAAGGAAATTTTCAGAACAGGAACTACAATAATTATCAGAACAACTCTCAGTATCAGAACTTGAACCAACAACAAGGTCAAACAGGACCCATCCCTTCTGATGACAAGCTGTCAACCATTGAAAAGTTGTTGCAAACACAGCAAACGATGATAGCTAATCAACAAGCCCAACAGAAAGCTATTGAAACGCAACTAGCTCAACTTACTGCTAGCATAAAGCCACCAGCTGGAGTCTTTGCCGGTCAACCTGAAAACAATCTGAAACATCCTGAACAGTTGAAAGTTGTTAACACCAGATCGAGGAAAGATTATTCAAATCCCCCAGTAAAGACACCTATAGTTATTACTGACGAAGAAGAACCTGAGATAGTCCAGAACTCGATAACACCATAATCGCAACCAATGAAAGATAAGGCTGACAAAGAAGTGCCTGAAAAATCTGTTGATGAAGAAAATGAAATACCAGAAATGGATATTCCTATGTATAAGCCTCGTATACCTTTCCCATCCCGCCTAAGGCAAACCAATCTTGATATAAGATTCATCAAGTTCAAAGAGGCTATGAAGAAGATCCATGTCGATATTCCCTTCTTAGACGCTCTTAATGAGATACCAGCCTGGACTAAGTATCTAAAGTCACTTCTCACCAAGAAGTATATCACTGAAGAATATGAAACTGTAAAACTGGATACGACCACATCAGATATTATACTGAGCAAGATGCCAATGAAACAGAAAGACCCAGGATCCTTTGGAATTTCATGTCACATTGGTGACTCATCATGCAAGAAAGGATTGGCAGATCTTGGCGCAAGTATTTCTATTATGCCATTCAGTCTGTGCAAGAGATTAGGGTTCGCAGAGTTGCTTCCTACTGCTATGACCATTCAACTTGCGGACAATTCAATAAAAAGACCATTAGGGATTCTCGAAGACATCCCAGTCAAGGTAGGCAAGGCTGCATATGTTCCATGTGATTTTGTCATTATGGACATAAAAGAAGACACCAGATATCCTCTTATCTTTGGGCATCCGTTCCTCACCACTGCAAGAGCCCTTATTGATGTCGAAGCAGGAACCTTACTGCTGAGATAAGGTAAAGAGACTCTGGAATTCAAAGTTTTCAAAAGTATGAGAAGGCCAAGTGTACAGGAAAAAGTCTATCTGATTGATTGTGCTGAGCAAATGTCACAACTGGCCCGAGAATACCACGAGTCGTATGATCCCTTGGAAACTGCTTTATCTGACCTATTTAATGACGAACCTATTGACCAACGAGCAAAGGATTGCAATGAATTCCCCAACTCTACTAAAGAGATTGCTGAAGCTACTTACGAAGAACTAAAGACTACCGGAACTACAGAAGAAACTAGCGATAAACCAGAACATCCTGAAATGAAGCCCCTACCTGAAGGGCTGAAGTATATGTTCTTAGACGATCTCAAAGCTTGTCCAGTGATCATAAACGCTGATTTAACAACCGAACAAGAAGGGAAACTTCTAGAGGAATTAAGGGAAAGGAAGAAAGCCATAGGCTATAAGATGAGCGACCTCACAGGGGTCAGTCAAGCTTTGTGCATGCACAGGATCCCCATGATGGAAGACCATAAGCCAACCATCGAGCATCAATGAAATTTGAACCCGAATATGAAGGAAGTGGTCCATCGCGAGATCATCAAACTTCTCACAGCCGGAATAATATACCCGATATCGGACTCACCATGGGTGAGCCCAGTTCATGTGGTGCCCAAGAAAAGAGGGACAACTGTTATGAGAAATGAAAACAATGAGCTCATCCCCACTCGCACAGTCACTGGGTGGCGGATGTGTATTGATTATAGAAAATTAAACAAGGCCACTCGAAAGGATCATTTTCCTATGCCCTTCCTCGATCAAGTTTTAGAAAGATTGGCCCATCAAGAATATTTCTGTTACCTGGACGGTTACTCTGGATTCTATCAGATTCCCATACATCCATATGATCAAGAAAAAACGACTTTCACTTGTCCCTTCGGAACATATGCTTTTAAAAGAATGCCGTTTGGTCTGTGTAATGCCCCCACAACGTTTCAACGTTGCATGGCTGCTATTTTTGCAGGGCTTACTGAAACTGTTATGGAGGTCTTCATGGATGATTTTTCTGTATATGGAGACTCATTTGATTCCTGTCTTAAGCATCTCTCCATGGTTCTCAAATGTTGTGAAAAAGCACATCTGGTGCTAAATTGGGAGAAATGCCACTTTATGGTAAAGGAAGGAATTGTCCTGGGCCATAGGGTTAGCAACAAAGGAATTGAAGTTGATAAAGCCAAGATAGAAGTCATATCCAAATTGGCTATTCCCACAAATGTAAAAGAAGTTCGCGCTTTCCTTGGTCACGCTGGATTCTATAGAAGGTTTATATGGGATTTTTCCAAGATAACAAAGTCGATGACCAACCTTCTTTTAAAAGATGATGATTTCAATTTCAATGAAGGATGCGTCAAAAGTTTTGATACGCTGAAGAAAGCCCTTACAACTACCCCCATCATTAGAGCTCCCGATTGGAACCACCCCTTTGAAAGTATGTGTGATGCTAGTGATTACGCGGTGGGTGCGGTTTTGGGGCAATACATAGAGAGGAAACATTATGTGATCTATTATGCGTCGAAAACCCTCGACGAAGCTCAAAGGAATTACGCTACTACTGAGAAGGAACTTCTGGAAGTCATCTCTGCCTTCGATAAATTCAGATCCTACCTTATTGGTTTGAAGTTCATCGTTTACACAGACCATGTTGCTATTCGTTACCTTATGGCGAAGAAGGATGCTAAGCCAAGGATGATCAGATGGATACTCCTTCTACAAGAATTTGACCTGGAGATAAGAGATAAAAAGGGACGGAGAATGTTGTAGCAGATCACCTCAGTCGCATCCACACTCTGGATGCTGAAGGGATTCCGATAAATGATTCCCTACTGGATGATCAGCTTGTGAGGGTCTCGGAGGTTGTACCATGGTATTCCGACTTCGTAAACTACCTAGCTGTCGGAGTCATTCATCCCCAATACACCGGGAACACTCTGAAGAAGTGTTTGCATGATGTGAAGCATTACTATTGGGATGAGCCATATCTTTTTAAACTTTGCGCCGATGGATTGTATAGACGTTGTGTCGCCAAATAAGAAGCCCAATCTATTTTAGAACAATGCCACTCAGGACCTGTAGGCGGGCATATGAGCTCAAAGAAGACCACTTTAAAAGTTTTGCAATGCGGGTTCTTCTGGGCGACTTTATCCAAAGATTCCTATGATTTTGTCCTATCCTGTGATAAATGTCAAAGATCTGGCAATATAACCAAAAGAGACGAAATGCCATTGAACCTATGGCAAGAAGTCGAGATATTTGACGTTTGGGGAGTGGATTATATGGGTCCATTCCCATCTTCCAATGGATTCTCTTACATCCTAGTGGCAGTGGACTACGTTTCAAAATGGGTTGAAGCTATCCCAACCGTCACTAGTAATTCAAAAATTGTCATCAAATTATTCAAAGATATCATCTTCCCACGGTTTGGAGTTCCGCGAACCGTGATATCTGACGGAGGCTCCCACTTCATTGAACGAAGCTTTGAAGCTCTTCTAAGAAAATATGGTGTCTCGCACAAGGTGGCTTCACCTTACCATCCACAAACCAGTGGACAGGTAGAGGTATCTAACCGACAACTAAAGGTTATCCTTGAGAAAACCGTTGGACGTAATCGAAAAGACTGGTCGACAAAAATCAACGACGCCTTATGGGCCTATCGGACTGCTTATAAAACTCCCCTTGGTACTACACCTTTTCGATTGATATATGGAAAGGCTTGTCACCTGCCAGTCGAACTAGAACATAAGGCATGGTGGGCAATTAAACAATTGAACTTCGATATGAAAGAAGCAGGGCAAGCTAGGATTTTGCACCTCAACGAGCTGGATGAACTAAGAATGATGGCCTATGAGAATGCACGAATTTACAAAGAACGTACAAAACTTTGGCATGACGGACATCTGAAAAGAAAGGACATACAAGTGGGAGACCGGGTGCTGGTTTTCAACTCAAGATTAAGGATATTTCTAGGAAAACTCTGCTCACGCTGGTCCGGACCATACATCGTCAAAAATATCTCTCCTCATGGCACCTTCTCTTTATGGAGTGAAGAATTAGGAGAATTCATAACTAATGGGCACCGCCTGAAGAGATACTTCACCACAATAGACATGGGAACCAAATCAGTGCTGGAACTCACCGACCCAAAGGACCTACCATGAAGCTGAAGGACTCTGTCGAGCCAGCGACATAAAACAAAGGCGCTCGTCGGGAGGCAACCCGATCAATAAATCTGTTTTACTTCTCCTTGCCAAATTTTGTTTTTACCTTATAGTTAAATTTTCCTTAAATAAAATTTGCCTTATGAGATAGTTTTCTTTCAGAACACGAGATCGGAGTGGCGCTGATCAGAATGAAATCATTCTCGGCAGTCATACCTGGTGTTACCTTTCCCCTCCATCTTGGATTTAGGGTTTGCTCGGGACGAGCAAATCTCTAAGTTCGGGGTGGAGGGTGGGTGGTACGTACTTCACTTCCATATACACCCTTTTTCATATAAGTTGTCTTTATCATAAAATTTTTCAAATTTTTGAACAGATACCTGATGAAATTTTGGCCCTTGTCGATAAAAATGTAACTAACTATCTTGCTGTGCATTTTCAATCATAATATCCTCCTTATTCAAAGTAAATCCTCAACAGGACTAATTTTTGAAACTTGCCTCTTGCCTGAAATCATCCTATGAAGCTTGTGATTCCTAACATCATAATACTTTTTACAAAATGATAAGTATCTGCCAAACTGATAGGGATCAAACATGTCGTGCTTCCTAACTAACTAGTGGAACAATGGCTCAGAATCCCCACTGGATCCGCATCAAGTCATTATTTGAGAAGAGTATGACAAAGAGAATAACCCGGTTTCAAACTGTAAATCAAGTTGCATTCTGATCTGAACTCTCTTCTACACTTCTTCTATCATCTTCGTATCCCTCCATCCATCAATACCACCAAAATAGCCAAATTTGCGCCAAACCCTAAGTTCGGGGTGGCACGCCACTTCCCCCTTATCCACTTCTTCCATACCCCTTCCAATAAATAGGGGCGTACCACCAAAAATGCAATCTCGAGTCGAATAGAGGAGAGATCTGCAATAAAAGATGCCAAAGTGCACACAAAAAGAAATGCAATCTCGAGTCGAATACAGGAGAGATATGCAATAAAAGATGTCATAGTGCACACAAAAAATATGCAATAAATGAAATTGCAAACAAATAAAAATCTCGATTCGAATAGAGGAGAGATTTACTTCTTCCTTCCATACCACCTTTCACTCCTTTTTCTACCTAAGGGCACAATACATGCCCCACCATCCTGAACTACACCAGTGTCAGATCGGATGCATATTTGTTGATTCTGCAGGTATCTCTGAACTCTTACAAAACTCCTTGACATGCTTGATGCTGGAAAAAGTGGGGAGGAAGTGTTTTTAGGAAACGAACTCAGGAACGAAGCTATGGAAAGACGTGTTTAGTGGTCCCAGGAAGTTAAGGTACTCATTCATACTAAGCAGAAAGAAACATTTGTGATGTGAAGATGAAGCAATCACGCGAATAGAAAGTATTCACTTGGCAACAATTTCAAATTTTACGCCACTCGAGGACGAGCAACGACTAATTTTGGGGTATTTTGATGAGTGCATACTCATCATGGAATTCAATTACGTCTTTGAAACTAATGCAACTCCATTTCACACCTTTTTACCCAAATATGAATCACAATGTGTAAAACTACTTAGTTGATTCAATAATCAAGATTTTAACTAAATATTATTCATTTAATGCAGGAAAACCAGGTAATTCCATCCATACGGCCCCAAGACCGTTTGGATCCATGCGGTTTCAAGACCGTCTGGGCTCATGCAGTCCCAAGACCGTTTGCTGGAATACATGAAAAACGAATGACAAGGTCGATTGCCAAAGAAAACTGAGCGGGCTGTAAACGGCATGTCCATGCGGTCTCATGATCGTTTGGGTCCATGCGGTCCCAAGACCGTTTGGGTCCATGCGGTCCCAAGACCGTTTGGGTCCATGCAGTCTCAAGACCGTTTGGGTCAATGCGGTCTCAAGACCGTTTGGGTCCATGCGGTCTCAAGACCATTTGGGTCCATGCGGTCCCAAGACCGTTTGGGTCCATGCGGCCCCAAGACCGTTTGGGTTCATGCGGTTTCCAAGACCGTTTGACGCAAGCACGAAGACCGATTGAAGAACTGAAGCCGCACATTCACGCCGTGACTGAGACCGACCTCAAGATCGATCGATGCAAACCGTTTGGCGCCCAAACGGTCTCCAAACTGTTTGGCGACCAAACGGTCTCCAAACCGTTTGGAGAAGATATTTTCAGTAACTTACCCAAACCGTTTGGTATCAGATCTGAACCTATAAATAGACCCCCAGGGTCCTCATTTGGAGGCATCGGATCCGGACGCCGACAGGCTTCCAGAGTACCACCCCGATTAAGTTCCACTCCACCTACTGCTAGTTTTGCATCCAAGGAGGCCAAGAAGAGAAGGAAGACGGAGCAAGGAGCGCATCTTCTTCACCGGGCTGTGACCACTCTATGCACCGAGCTCATGGCGGATCTCTCTTTCTCTCTCATCCTTCTTGTATCTCACATCATGAGCGAGTATTCCACTTCCGCTGGGGTGCAGGGACTAGCCCCGCTGCCCATGCAAACCATGTTCTTTTGTTAAACTTTCCATGGCAATGTATATAACTCTTCATTTTGTCGTTTATCGTTAAACTCATAGGTTGGTTATGTGCTTGTTTTCATCTTTGTGCTCCCTATGTTGCGAGAACTTCAATGCATGGGTATGAATGTCGTTTAGCAAGTTAGACTCCTTGACGAGAACTTCCGATAGGATTCCTTGATGTCGTAAGTGTGTGATCCACGAGGGGACGAGCCATCTAGCCTTCGGTGATGCTTCTGTGCGCCTGACGCCCGTATGGGGGGTTCACAGCCTTAGTTGGATTTTGTATCTTCTTGTTAATCGTCGATGTTTACACATACTATAATCGCTTACGTGCTTATCGATTGACGCGGTTGACTCCTTGACGAGAACTTCCGATGGGATTCCTTGAGGTCGTAAGTGTATGATCCGCGAGGGGACGAGCCATCTAGCCTTCGGTGACGCTTTTGTGCGCCTGATGCCCATATGGGGGGTTCACAGCCTTAGTTGGATGTTGTATCTTCAGAGCCGTAAGACATGTGATCCGGATGGTGACGAGACATCTGATGCCTATGGTGATGCTTACGCAGACCTGACGCCCGTATGGGGGTTCTGTAGCAGCTCTACTTGGAGTGTTATATCTTGCTTGGATTATTTGCATAGGAGTATGTTTGTGTGTGTAGCGGTGGTCAAACCCGGTACCATCCCAGCAATTCCATATTATTGATCTAAACCTATCTTTAATTCCGCATTTACTTTCTTGCAATTAGTTTAATCAAACCCAAATCAACCAACTGTTCTAAATATTAGTTTTACTTGAGCTAGATTCAACTGACAAGGATTCTTAAAAACGTTGTCCTTTGGGTTCGATCCACAACTATACTGCGATAAGACCCGTCCACTTGCGGGTGGTATCATTGCACTTGGTTTTGGTAAAAGCTCGGGGATATAAACTCCGAGTGAATTTGTTAGTGCATTCAAACACCACGTCACTTAGTTTATTCGAATCAAATAAGTGAATTTGATGCTTGGTTAATGAATGAGTTTATCTAATCAAGAAATAAATCTAAGTTATGGAAATCAAAGAAAAGAAATAAAGATAAATTTTGAAACGATAATAAAAGGGACTTGGATTGGGTTTCACCAATCAAACCAATCACAACCATGTAAAACCTTCACTCCTATTTATATATATTCTTAACTTGTTTTGCAAACAATTGTAAAAGATATCTACTCCTTCTTTCTCTTGACATCCGGATAGATTTTTATTTAGAGGTATCTTTCTCTCAAGATAATAACTAAAAGACCAAGGAAAACTATGTGACTTTTGTTATAGCTATAGGGAAATATGGCTACAGAGCATGCATTGGAAAAAAATTATCTACATATTCGCCATAACCAGCGGATCATGTCAATAACTATAATGCAAGAAGGATGGTTTCGAGGATATACCTATTCCTGAAGCAAGTCCAGTGACAATCCTCATTGTCGTAGTGGCGTAACTCTTAATCCTAGTTGCACTGGGACTAGTCTGACTATTGTGCCTCTTGGTCTGCACCACAGACTGTAGCCACGAACATCTTCTTCTTTAATAGATCCTTTTGTCATGGACTGTTGGTTGACATTGTCCTCCTAGCGGCATACAACGGCCTCGCGCCTCTATGGTACTCCACACGGACTACCTAGAACTCTTGTCTTCCTGCTAGAATGGTTAGGAAGGAGTCTTCCCTCCTGTTGGTTTACTAGTCACCAACTTACTCTCCCATGATAATGATCTCAGTTGCTCTCTCCCTTGGATATCCCTCCCTAGTCAGGTAGGACTTGCCTGGGCTCTTGTGGTTACTACAACCAGAGAGTACAACATTTGTCATAGCAACTATTTCTCAATTATCAGTGTTATATTTTGGGAAGCACCCAATACCCCTCTATTTATAGGCAGGGTTTGGGTCCAGGTTCCCAGTCTGTGCGGGAGTGGAAGGAACTGGAAGATCTCAAATTTTCACAACAATTCTAGAATTTTTGCAACCTGTGACAGCCCAGACAGTTGTCTAGAAACCCGGACTGTAGTCTAGCATGCTAGACGGTCATTTGGCACATCCCAAACGGCTGTTTGTCTATATCCCAATTGTACACAAAATTGGCAATTCATTTCTAATTAATATCCTATATTAATTTCCTTGCACAACAAGTTATATGTAACTCAAAAGATTTAGGAAATATATAGAACCTTCCCTTAGATGAACTGGACCATCTCACCCATGTGAGAATGTTGTCTTGGTACACCTAGACGGTTATCTGATGACCCAAGTCGAGTCAGTCTGTTTAGTCAGTTCACTTCCTTAGCCAATTCGAACTCATAATAGGCCTGACTCCCCAGACGCCCGTCTCAACACTTGAGATGGGAGTTTGGCACTTTCAGACGACCATCTTGACACTTGAGATGAGTGTTTGGCAGTGTTTTCAGCCTATTTGTTGCCTAAATCAAATACCTAAACACTTTAGTACTTAATTCAAATGTCATTTGAGATCTCAACTCCTTTTCTAGGTCGAAACCTATGTGTGTGACCCTATAGGTCCCATATTATGTTGGTAGTGAATGTCCATAACAACTTATGGCATCGCAAGCAATGAGTGGTGCCTAGTCGCACATCAATGCTACCCAAGTAAATGGAAAGTTGGGAAATAACTTCAACTTACAATTTTTTTATGGTGTTACAATATTTGTATAGTTCCTTTGTCACTGATGTCCAGATTGAATTAGAGGCATGGAGCAGTCATCCTAATTATTATTCAATCTTATTTCTTGAACCAAGAGTAGACTGCCTAAGATATATGTAAGATCAATATCACATATTGACTCACATTTACATGGCTATGCATTTCTTAGTCTCGCTAATTAAGAGGCCTAGGACATCACACTCCAGTAGGAGGGAAAAATCCCATATCTATCACTTATAGTCAATCCTCATGTGTCAAAGTCACCCAATCATCACCGTTATAACAATCCATGTTTTAGGAATGTGTTTGATGATGTCAAAGTGTACCCAACAACATGTGATGAGTCCAGTGATTTTAGGTCTAAAAACCACAATCACCACCATCACTGTGAGACCTAACTATGACTTCAATGATGATGGCTTCCATGTGTCACTTTCACAGTGGGTCTGTTTGATACACTATTATCTAACATGTATATGTGTTCTTGGTTTTATATCTTTGTATTATGACTAATAAGATTTAGTCATCAACTAACTCACACTCTGATCTTATGTTTCATTGTTGTATATCACCCTTCCACAATAACAACCAATCAGGGACATAATGAGAATGTGTATATGTACTCTTAACATCTGTATGATCTCATCCATAAGGATAGTAACTTGAATACATACATCATTGAGTAATATAATTCTCTAGACATTTATAATGTTACATCATTATCTCATGATTGAATTAAACTGAATAAATTTGAAGCTTACCTTTTATTGATAATCAAATTGTTTTACATGAATGCCATTACAATCATCACATGATTGGATCTTTGGGCATACATAACCAAAAGGCTCCCACTTGCACGTAGAGCCAATTACCTATGAATCGTATTTCAAGTGATCTTACATGACCGTCATGCTTCTGTTGTGAAAGTGCCTTTGTCAAGGGATCAATAACATTGCTTTCGGTTGGTACATTGTAAATCTTTACATGTCCACACTGAATGATATCTTGTATGAGATGGAACTGCCTTTATATATTCTTTGAGCATTGATGTGATATGGATTCCTTAGCTTGTTCAATAGCTCCACTATTGTCATAATATAGATCGATTGCCTTGTTGATGCTTGGAACAAACCCAAGTTCTGTGATGAACTTTTGACCCATACAGTCTCCTTTGATGCACTCAATGAAGCAATATAATTGGCCTCTATTTTAGAATCAACAATCATTTCTTGCTGGAACTCATCCAGTTCACAGCTCCGTTGTTGAGACAGAACACAAATCCTGATTGTGATTTGTAATCATCTTGATTAGTCTAGAAGCTTGCATCAGTGTAACCCTTTACCACCAACTCTTCCTCTTTGTCATAGACCAAGAACTAATCCTTAGTCCTTCTCAAGTACTTGAGGATGTTATTCACAGCTATCCAGTGAGCATCACCTAGATCTGATTGATATATGCTCGGCATGCTCAAGGCATACAAGATGTCTGGACGGGTACAGAGTATTGCATACATGATTGATCCAATTGATGAGGCATATGGAATCACACTTGTGTGTTCCCTTTCTTCACAAGAACTAGGACATTGAGCTCTAGATATCGGGACACCATGACGTATAGGTAGGTTTCCTCTCTTTGAGTTCTCCATGCTAAACCGCTTCAACACTTTGTCATTGTATGTGCTCTGACTTAGTCCAAGAAGCCTTTTGGATCTATCTCTATAGATCTTTATCCCCAGTATGTAGGCTTCTTCTCCCAAATCTTTCATAGAAAATTTATTTCCAAGCCATGTCTTTACCTTTTGTAAAGTAGGTATGTCATTCCCCACCAATAGTTTTCCATCTACATACAATATGAGAAATGTCACTATGTTCCCACTAACCTTCTTGTACATACAAGGTTCGTGTTCATTTTGAGTAAAGCCAAACACTTTAACTAACTCATCAAGATGAAGATTCCATCTCTAATATGCTTGCTTCAATCCATAGATTGACCTTTGTAGCTTACATACTTTATTTGCATCCTATAGATTGATAAAACCCTCAGGTTGTGTCATGTACACATCCTCGAGTAAATTCCCATTAAGGAATGTTGTTTTAACATCCATGTGCCAAATTTCATAGTCATGATAAGATGCAATACTAAGCATGATCCTGATGGACTTAACCATGGCCACTGGAGAAAAGGTTTCATCATAATCAACACCTTGAACTTGTCTAAAACCCTTTGCTACCAATATGCCCTTATATGTTTGTACTTTACCATCCATGTCGGTCTTCTTCTTGAAGACCCACTTGCACCCTATAGGTTTTACTCCTTCAGGTGGATCCATCAAAGTTCTTACTTTGTTGGTATCCATGGATTCCATCTCAGATCTCATGGCCTCAAGCCATTTCTTAGACTCTGGTCCCTCTATAACATCTTGATAGGAAATGGCTCATCATCTATGACCAATTCACTTCTTTCTTGAGTTACAAGATATCCAAATCTTTCAAGCTCAATGTGTATCCTATTAGAAGTACGAGGTTCTTATGTCACTTGAGGAGTTTGAGATTCCCCAACACTTTGTGAATCTCTAGGTTCCTCTTGTACATCTAATGGTTCAAATTTTTCTTGTTGGTCTATAAATCTTTGAGTTCCACTTTTCTCTCATTGATTTCTTTGGAAATGAAATCCATCTCAAGGAATGTGGCATCCCTGGCAACAAACACTTTGTTGTCAGTTTGGGAATAAAAGTTCCTCTTATTTCTTTATATATGCAACAAAATAACATTTATCAGATTTGGGACCAAGCTTATTAGGAAATATTTTCTTGACATAAGCTTCACATCCTCAAATCCTCATAAAAAACATATTGGGACGTTTCCCACTCCATATCTCATATGGTATCTTTTGAACCGACTTAGATGGTACTCAGTTTAGTGTAAATGTGGAGGTTTATAGAGCATACCCCCAGAAGCTAGTCAGAAGCTTGGCTAAACTCATCATCAATCACACCATATCCAATAATGTGTGATTCATATCTTTCTGATACACCCTTATGATGAGGTGTTCCAAGTGGAGTCCACTGGATACAATCCCATGGGCTCAAAGAAGGTCCTCAAACTCTTAGTTTAAGTATTCCCCACCTCAATCAGAATGAAGTGCCTTAATACAATGTACTTCATTCATAAACTCCTTGAAATTTTTAAGAGTTTCTGACTTATATTTTGGTATTAATGTTATATACATCTGTCTTTAGATCTAACAAGTAAAGACCATAAGATATTGAGGCACTGTCATAAAAGATCCCATCTTTTGAAATAGAACATCGACCATTTTTAATATGAAATTCAAATGCATCCTTGTCAAAACAAGATACAGAAATGATGTTTCTATTTATAGAAGGTACATAATAGCAATTCTTTAACTCTATTACAAGCCTTGTGGGCAGACATATACAATAGGTTTCAACTGCATTATCTGCAACTCTTGTGCCATTAGCAACTCACAGTTCCACCTCGCCTTTTCCCAAAGGCCTACTTCCTTTCAGATTTGCATATGAGAGCATATGTGAGATCTACATCCGGTATATAGTACCCATGGTGATGAAGTAGATAGGTTTATCTCAATGACATATATACCTGAAGTGGAGATCACCATTCTCATCTTCTGCTTCCTGAAAGCCTTCAAGTAAAAGGGTGAGTTCCTCTTACAATTTTCTTTCTCCTTATCTTGAGTGTTTAAGACTTGGATTTGGGCTCGACCACATAACTCTTATTGGCCTTGCTTTCATCCTTGGACTTATCCTCACTGATCACCATCACGAGCTTGTCCTTCTTCAATTTTTCTTCAACATGAATCAACATGGCAAGCAAGTCTGACATTTGTCCAGCCATATTAATCACATGGTAACATGTAATAAAATAGCTATATGATTTAGGAATAGTCCTTAGAATCATATCAGAGGCCAACTCTTGGCTCAAGGTGAATTTGAGTTCTTCAAGATGATGCACTTGTCCAATCATATTAGTACATGTTCTTCTATTGAGGTTCCCTCTGTAAGCTTTGACTCAAGTAGCACCTTTAAGATAGCATCCCTTTATTTCTTATCAGGACCAAGTGTTACCTTCTAAGATGTGTCACTGTCTCAAGAACACTCATGTCCTCACATTGATCATGCAACTCATAGTTCATGCAGCTTAGCATAAGGTACTTTACTTCCAAGGCATTAGTGGCATGCTTCTAGTAAGCATCCACATGTGCCCTAGGTGCATCAAGAGGAGGTATTTCAGGCATTGGTTTTTCAAGGACGTAGAGCTTGCACTCTTCATTGAGAACCCTTCTGACGTGTATTTTACTACGCGCTAAAAATGCAAGTATACGCGTCGAGTAATATAGGCCTTTGTGAGACCCAAGTCGAACACAGGGATACGTGAATTATTGGAGACTCCTACTAACTAATTGCGATCAGCTAGGCCGGATAACAAAGTAGGGTTTGTTGTCGAAATTAAAAGAAAATAAAAATAAAACAAAGCAAACAATCGATTAAAGGTTAGTTTAATCAATTCAAAAGGATATCTTTAGGATTGCGGTTTCACCGCGGGTCAACATTGCATTAGGTTTCATATAATTCCTCACTCTTCTCTCTCTATCCGGGTAGTGGCCCAAAAATAGAATTACCCACCGTCGTGGTGTAATTCACTACTTAGGTTTAGGTTGATTCCACCGTCGTAGTAATCATTCCCCTAAACTAAGCGCATTACGAACGATCTCTCAGTTTCCACCATTAATTTTACAACTCCTTTGTCAAGGGTTTTATCGATTAATGTAGGTTTCGTCTCTTTTCAATCGTTAATCCTTTTGTCGAAGTGATTAAGGGCATTAGGTTATTATTATGGTGATCAGGCTTAACAATACATTGAGAAAATGAAACTATACCACGGATTTAAGAGAGAAAATATGAATTATTAATATAAAATTGTCATACAATGCATTCCCGGGCTACTCCCGGTCGTAAAGATGGAGGGTTTTAGCCTCTCATGTTCATCTCGCACAAATACATGGTAGAAATAGGGAAATTCATAAGAAAAACGTGAATTAAGTGGGAAAACCCCTGAACGGAGAAGAACCGGTAGATCCTTTGCGTAGAACACGAGCTTCCCCGCCTCTTGGTGGTGAAATCCGTCTTCAGTAGCATCCGGATCGACAGGGATGAGCTTCTGGCCTCCGTTCTCCTTTCTCTCCTTCCTCGACACTTGTGCAATGCAAACTGAGATGATGATCTCGTGTGGGTGGCCGTCATTAGGTATAAGTCCCTAATTAGGTCGTCAATTAACTCCAGCCGTCCGATTGAGATCAAAACGAATCCAACGCATATCTGCCGGCGTCGATACCATCGACGCGGGTCGATGGTATCGATCCAGCGTATTAGCGGCAGCCTTCTTTTCTTTTCATCTGCGTGCCTGTGGTCATCTCGATACCATCGACTTGGGTGTCGATGGTATCGACTCTCTGTAGCGTCGGTTTTGTCCTTTAGCGACGATGTAGCCTCAATGTGTCGATGGCATCGACTTGGATGTCGATGGTATCGACATTTTCCTCGCCACCAACCTGAAGGTATCTCGATGCCATCGACTTGGGTGTCGATGGTATCGACTCTGTGCTGCTCCTCTCGGTTGGCAACCTGTGGCTTGGTCGATGGTATCGACTTCCGTCGATGGTATCGACGGAAGCAGATACTTGTTTTTCCTGAAATTCCAAGACAAGACCAAATAAATCCACACAAATTATGATAATATGATAAATAATGCTCAAAATGATAAGAATAAGGGGATTTGACATAAAATGATGGCAAAGACCGAATGAGTGAATTATGCAATATTATCCATAAAAATGACTAATAAGAGCACAAAACACATAGTAAAAAGGTCTATAAATGCGACTCAAAATCATCGCATCAAACTCCCCTAAGCTTAAACATTGCTCGCCCTCGAGAAACTAATCCTTAGAATAGAATTGCAGATGTCAACTAAAAATCAACACACCAACGCAACATCCCACGTGACTCCCACTGAACATTCTCAAACCGGCCTTTTCTAACCACAGAACAGTAATTACCCTAAAGGCGACAATAATCATCAATAAAAGAAATTATCCTCCAAACAGATGAACACTATCACATAAGGCAGTTAACATAATAAAATTCTCCGATTCAGCATTGGTGCATCTTGTGATCGCCTATACTACGTTGCTCGCCCTAACTACCATCTACATGGAAGCAGTTCTCCTGATAATCATTAGTGAGGAGAAATTCACGGTGGCCTACCAATCCGAGCAACGGGTGGATGGAAATGGGTGGCTCATGGAAGAACTTGGAAGTATCGTACAGTTTCAACATGCATAATACAAAAATGTCCTACATGATGCCAATGTACATTTGAAATGCCCTAATGCCTAAAATTGGGTGAAATGATGCATGCACTAACCTTCCACCTCAAAATGAGATGGAATTCTAATTAAGCCACATCATGTACTCAATCTTCCTGTAATGCGAGTGATATCATGTTCCTTTCTCCCTCTTATTCCATTTTCTTCTAAATTCTCTTTTTTTTCTTTTCTTTTTCTCTTCATATTTTCAGATTTTCAGAATTTTTTTCTTTTTCTTTAGCCCACATATCCATAATTTCTTAGAGATAAGTGTATTGGGCTATTTTCTTCATGCTTGGAAATCTTTGCAATATATAGAAGGTATGGAACAATTTAGATCACTTTTGAGGAAAAATTAAGAGACATGGTGTGCTTTATGCATGAAAATCATGAGTGCAACTACATGGCATGCACCTAAAGGTAATGTGCATGAATCCTTATATTTTTTTCTTTTTATGCAAAAGAATGGAAAATATCAATGCAAGTCCTATCTAAATGCTATGCAAACAAGAAGGAATTAAAACTGCACTTTACTTCCAATTCTTAGGTGGATTATGGAAAAATGAAGTGGAATGATCACAAGATTAGATGACTGAACCTTAGAAAGATATTATGTGTCCCTCTTTACTTACATGTGTAGTAGTTTAGAGGGTTCTCTCTCTTACATCCAATTAAGGTCTCATTACCATTTGGTTAGGTTAGGCTCAAACAACCATTACTGTCCACTTTCATGAGTCAATAGGAGTACAGGTGTGAGATGTTGTTTTAAAGTTGACATAATCAATCATTTTCATAGGATAAGTTCCCCAAGGTCAACCAAAGCAAGCTATCAAAAGACACAAAAAATTTTAAATTTCCCTTAAATTTCCCATGAATTAACAGCGAGATGACAAACTTTTACGACATCCACAGTTACACTAGATAGCACGAGGATCCTACAAAAACTAAAAATGCACGAAACAAATAACAATGCTAAAAACTAAAAACAACAAAAGAAAAGATAGAGTTGTTCCAACTACCCCCCTAAGCTTGTATTCGACTATGGCCTCATAGTCAAAAACAAACTTAAGAGTGGAACAGAGATACCCTGATCATTCTTGTGGAGGCGGAGGTGGGTACTGTGGAGCCGTAGAATCCCAAGAAGGATACTCCCCCTGGAAGCTCGGATCATAATGGGTCCTCGGCAGAGGCTGTGGATAGCCTCCAAAGTAGCTCTGGCTCCAGTAGTGGTCGTAAAAGGGCTCCTGTTGCATCTCCATCCTTTGCAACCGGTTGTGTATCTGCTGTTGGTTGGCGAGGATGTGACGCTCATTCTCGAACATTGCCCTTTGATTGTCAAGTAACTGGTTCGTAGTGTCATGAATACCGGTATACATAGCTAGATGTTTCTTCTGTGTCTGTTGTATATCCTGCAGCATCGTGTACATGCCTTGCATTGAGTAGGCATCCTCGCCTGGCTGCGAGGGCTGTGGTGATGGCGGTGGGGGGCTGTGATGATGAAGGCACACCCGGATGCATCTGAGGACGCTTCCGTGGTGCTACTCATGCGCGAAGATGTGTGAAAGCCTCCTCTTCCTCCTCAGCCTCGCCTTCTTGTTCGTTGTTGCCGCCTTCTTCTTCATCGGATTCGATGGCTATGATCGGCCACCGGAAGTGTTGTGCGCCCTCGATGTTGAAGACGGGGTCCGACAGTGCGCATTCCTGATAAGCACGGTTGACGTGGCAGTGTGCGTACGCCAACCCATCCCGGATAAGGATAAGGTTTGAACGGTGCAGATGTTGCACGTTCACCTTACTCTTCGTGGAAAGAGGAGTCATGGACTGGAAACTCAGCCCCAAGTACGACGCCAATTTGGTGATGAGCCCACCGAAATGGATCGGCGCTTTCCTCGTACTCCTCCTTACCGCCAGGACGCGCTGTAGGAAGAACGCACCCCAGTTGCATTCTTGTCGTTTCAGGAGCATGTACAGAAAGAAGAGGTCGCTCTCCTGAAACTTGCTCAACGCCAGATCGCTCCGAGCAAAGAACGTGAGGCTCAACATCCGGTGTAGGACCCGGACGAACGGATGCTCGAAATCCGCTACCGCAGCATTGTGGTAGCTTACTGTCTTCCCCGCCGGCACTGTCACTAGCTCGGCGAAGATCTTGTCGTAGTCAGTGCGGGCATCAGGGCGTCGGTGATCATTTCGACCGTGGTTCCATTTGAAGATTTCATTGAACTGCTCCAACGTGATGTTGTAGTTGATGTTGAACAGCCGGAAGGTTACCCTGCCCTTGATCCACTCTCGATCGGAAGCAACTACGTCATTGGGCACGATGCATACGTCAAGGGATGCCATAAACTCCACCACCAACTCCTTGTAGGTGGGCCATTCGCCGAAGAATGGCTGCCCATCCGCGTGGTACTCCATCTCGTCGTCCCGTTGGCCGGTGTGATGTGCTTGTCCCGCCAGCACATAGGCCAAGTTGGCCTCGAATCCAAGCTCCTGGAGCATACCCTGGTCCACATACCGGGTCGGCTCAATCTTCTGCTTCATGATCTCCTCATAGACCTTCCTCGCCTCCGCGGAAGGGTGAACCAGGCACGGACGAGGTACTGAAGCAGTAGGAGGTGGCACAAACTCCACGATCTCCATTGTATTCGCGCGCGAGGACGATGCTCTGGCGACGTGCACCATTGTTGCAAGAAAGATGGGATTAGAAGAAGAGAGCTCGGGGAAGATGGAGAAGTGATTCTCCGCTCGGTGAAGATCCGTGCTCGATGTTGCTGCTCTTCTATCTTGGAGAGCTCGGGGGAGTGCTCGGCGCAAAGGAGGAAGTTTGCTCTGAAGGTGTGACGTCAAATGACGTTGCAATTCTCCTTATATAGACTTGGCCAGCGCCACTGTTGAGCCGTCGATACCATCGACGCGGGTCGATGGTATCGACACGTCTCGAGGCTATCCGCCTCCCTCGCGAGTATCGACGGCTGACGTTTGCTGGATCGGGAAACCCGGATTGCTGACCTGTCGATACCATCGACGCAAGTCAATAGTATCGATGCAGCACCCGGATCGTTGACGTGGACTCGCGATCGCCGTCGATGTCTTTGCGCGGATCGGTGACATGGATGTCGATACCATCGACAGATGTCGATAGTATCGACTTGACTTCATTGCGACACCGCCACTTTTTCACTTCAACCTGTGATCATGTCGATACCATCGACGAGGCCGTCGATGGTATCGAGTTGACTGAGCAAAATCGTTCTGAACTTCTCCAGAGATCTCGATGGTATCGACTTGTGTGTCGATACTATCCACAATTTTTGCGCGACCTGCCTGTAGGTATGTCGATACCATCGATGGGACCGTCGATAGTATCGACTCAGAACGATTCTTGGAGTTGTCAACCTGAACCTATCTTGATACCATCGACCAGGGTGTCGATGGTATCGACCCTGCCTCATCCTGCACATTAAACAAACGGATCAAGGTATCTTCTTTACACTAAAATTTAAACGAAATTAAAGCAATCTATGACTATAATTAAACTATCCTAATGTGTCGATGGTTGGGTTGCCTCCCAACAAGCACCCTTATTTAACGTCTTAGGCTAGACGGCTTCCGAGCATCTCATTCATCCACAAGTGTAATGAGTTTGACCTCATTCACTTTTCTCTTGTAATTTTCACCAAAGTACAGCTTTAACCTCTGTCCATTCACCAAAAACGTGGCATCTCCATCACGCACCAAAATCGCACCGTGCGGTTTTACCTCTTCCACCATGAATGGTCCACTCCACCGGGACTTCAGCTTCCCGGGATGCAACTTGAGTCGGGAGTTAAACAATAGAACACTATCTCCCTTCTTGAACGTGAACATCTCGATATGGCGATCGTGGATCAGTTTTGTGCGCTCCTTGTATATGCGGGCATTCTCATATGCCGTCATGCGTAACTCATCTAATTCATTCAACTTGAACATCCTCTTTCTCCCGGCTTCATCATAACTCAAATTCAGCCTTCTAAGTGCCCAATGGACCTTGTGCTCCAACTCCACCAGAAGGTGGCAAGCCCGGTCATACGCCAACCTAAAAGGCGTGGTGCCTATAGGTGTTTTGTACGCCGTTCTATATGCCCAAAGTGCGTCCGGTAGTAAGGCACTCCAATTTTTCCTTGTGGATGCCATTGTTTGTTCTAAAATCTTCTTGATTTTACGGTTTGAGACTTCCACTTGGCCTTGAGTCTGTGGATGATATGGGGTGCCAATGTTGTGCTTGACCCCATATTTCTTCAAAAGTGTCGAAAATTTCTGATTCCGGAAGTGTTTGTCCCCATCACTTATTATCATTCGGGGTATCCCGAACCTGCAGAAAATATTTTCCTTCACAAACATGCACACTACATTAGAATCATTAGTCCTTGTGGGGATTGCTTCCACCCACTTTGACACATAGTCAACAGCAAGCAAGATATACAAATTTGAATTCGAGGACACAAAGGGTCCCATGAAGTCTATGCCCCACAAGTCAAACACTTCAACTTCCTGAAATACATTCAGGGGCATCTCTTGTCTCTTCGAAATGTTACCTGCTCACTGACACGGGTCACATTGCCTTACAAAATCGTAGGCATCCCGAAACAAAGTTGGCCAATAAAGGCCGCTCTCCAACACTTTGGCTGCTGTCCGTGAACTTGCATGGTGTCCTCCCGTAGGCGACGCATGGCAATGGTGGAGAACACTCTCGTACTCCACCTCCGGCATGCACCTGCGTAGGATACCGTCCCTGCATTGCTTCAAAAGAATTGGGTCATCCCAAAAATAGTATCTCAAAGAATGAAAGAATTTCTTTTTCTCTTGATATGACCAGTCTTCCAGGATGATCCCGCAAGCCAAATAATTAACAACTTCAGCAAACCACGGTTCTTTAGAATTAATTTTCAAAAGTTGTTCATCGGGAAACGTCTCGGTTATGGGTATGTGTAAATCTTTTTCATCTACCCTGTCTAACCTAGACAAGTGATCAGCCACTACATTTTCAATTCCGTATTTGTCCTTGATTTCAATATCAAATTCTTGTAGAAGCAAAATCCACCTAATGAGTCTAGGCTTTGCATCCTTTTTCTCCATCAAATATTTTATCGCAGCATGATCGATCCATACAACTACCTTAGATCCCACTAAGTACTGCCGAAATTTTTCAAAAGCAAACACAACGGCAAGTAATTCTTTTTCAGTAGTTGTATAGTTCAATTGAGCATCATTAAGCGTTTTGGAAGCATAGAAAATCACAGCGGGCTTATTATCTACCCTTTGCCCCAAAACAGCTCCTACTGCATAATCTGAAGCGTCACACATCAATTCGAACGGTTTTGTCCAATCCGGCATTTGAACAACCAGAGCTGAAATCATTTTTTCTTTCAAAACTTCGAATGTGTGAAGACACTTATCGTTGAAATCAAAAACCGCATCTTTCTCCAACAATTCGGATAAAGGTTTTGCAATTTTAGAAAAATCCTTAATGAATTGCCGATAAAACCCGGCGTGTCCCAAAAAGCTTCTCACCCCTTTTACAGAATTTGGTGGGGGTAGCTTAGAAATCACTTCAATTTTCACAGGGTCTACCTCAAGACCTTTGCTAGACACCTTGTGTCCTAGCACTATTCCCTCTGTCACCATCATGTGACATTTCTCCCAATTGAGGACCAAGTGTGTGTCCTCACAACGCTGCAACACCTTGTCCAAGTTATATAGACACTCATCAAATGACGCTCCATAAACCGAGAAGTCGCCCATGAAAACCTCAAGACAACGCTCTACCATGTCAGAGAATATGGCGAGCATGCAGCGCTGAAACGTCGTCGGTGCATTACACAATCCAAACGGCATTCGTCGGTAAGCAAAAGTCCCATAGGGACAGGTGAACGTAGACTTCTCTTGATCCAAGGGATCAATCGAAATCTGGTTATACCCCGAATACCCATCCAGAAAACAAAAATGCAACCGACCGGCAAGATGTTCCAAAATTTGATCGATAAACGGCAAGGGAAAATGATCCTTAAGAGTGGCGGCATTCAGTCGGCGGTAGTCAATGCAAACTCGCCACCCGGTTACCAATCGGGTGGTGACAGGTTCATTCAACAGATTTTTAGTCACAGTAATTCCCCCCTTCTTAGGGACTACCTGTGTGGGACTCACCCACGTCGAGTCTGATATGGCATATATAATACCTGCAGCAAGAAGTTTTATGACTTCCTTCTTCACAACCTCCATCATGCTCGGATTTAAGCGTCTTTGAGGCTGAATGACTGGCTTGGCTCCCTCCTCGAGCCGAATCTTATGCTGGCAAAGTGTAGGGGAGATCCCCTTGATGTCTGCAACAGACCACCCAAAAGCTCCATGGTGGTTCTTGAGCACTATCAGTAGTTGCTCCTCCTCATCCGCACTCAAGTAGGCAGATACAATCACTGGTAACTTGTCCTTCTCAGCTAGAAAGACGTACTTAAGATGCGGGGGCAGCGGCTTCTACTCCAACTCAGGCGGGCATATAAGAGATGATTGCAGCGGTGGGGGAAGTGTACCTAAATCTTCATAGTGCCTCGTGTAGAAACATGGAAGCATCTGAAGAATTTTGGCGCACTCCTTGAGTGATTTACTCCGCATCCAATCATAGGTGACATTCAACAAACACGCTTCCAACGGCAATTCCGGATATGCATCAACAACTGAAGTAGTAATCGCATCATCCTCCCAAGAAGGTGGAATGTCCTCATTCTCGTCATTCAGAAACCCAACAGCTTTGCATAAAGAGACAACTTTAGTTTGCTCCATGATGTCCACAGCTAAGGTTCCATTATCCATCTTGCTCATCACATGAGCCATGTCCAAAAATGGTTTTCCAAGGTAGAGTGAGATGTTGTGATCCACATGTTTCACCATGTTACAATGTTCTTTTGCTTTAGTAGACGCAGTGCTAGAGGGCATGACCATCTCAAAGCGATCATCTGCAATGCCCAAGGTCAAGCGACCTCTTCCCATCTCCAAGATCATATCGGCTGTAGCTTGGAATGGACGTCCCAGTAGCATCTCATTGCCATGCTCATCCTGCATTTCCATAACCACAAAGTCAGCAAGAAAAACAAATCGATCCACCTTTACCAAGACATCTTCGCAGATTCCATAAGGTTTCACCACAGAATTATCGGCCAATTGGATAGTCATATTGCTCGGTCGTGACTCCTTTAATCCCAGCTTTTTAAATGTAGAAAGGGGCATCAAATTGATGCTTGCCCCTGAATCACATAATGCCTCTCCGAATTTAAACTTCCCGATAAAACAAGAAATGTTAAAACATCCGGGATCCTGTCTCTTTGGCGGTAGAGTGCCCATAATGAAAGCACTCACTTGCTCCTTCAGCACCACGACCTCAGTGTCTGGTATTTTCCTCTTCTTGGTGATGACATCTTTTAGAAACTTCCCGTATGACGGGATTTGCTCAATAGCCTCCAACAGCGGAATATTGACAGAAAGCTTCCTAAAGCTGTCCAAGAATTTCTTGAATTGCGCATCTACCTTCCTTGCCTTTGCACTATTCGGATAGGGGACCGGAACGGCATGTGCCCTTTGATGAGGTGGCACATATGGCGTCATTTTCTGCGGTTCCTCCTCCGCAGCTTGTTCTTCATTACCATTCACCTCTTTGTCTTCAGCTTGCCCTGTGACAGGTGTGGGCTGCTCCTGAGTGGTTGCATCTTCAACTTTATCCTGCGGTGTGCTTGTGTCATTCGTCCTTGGATTCAACACCTTCTTGCCGCTTCTCAATAAAATGGCCTTGGCTTGCTGGTTTCCCCCGGGAACATTGGTGTTCCCCGGAAAACCCAGATGTGTTGGCTTCTTCAAACTTGCAATTTCAGCTGCCATCTGTGCCATGGAGGTCTCTATGGTCCTCATTTGAGCCCCATGGCTCTGCAAAGTCTGCCCAAATTGATTCATATATTCACCCTGTTGCTTGATTTGTTGCCCGAATGTGTTCATTAACTCCTGGTTTTGCTTGATGACCTGATTGAGCAACTCCGTGCTCTTGTCCTCTGTGGCTGGTGCAGGCTTGGCGTCCGGATCCTGCAAAAAATTGTTCGGATCCTTCCATGAGAACTTTTTGTCCTTTCGCCATGAGTAGTCATTGTTCCTATACCCTTGTTGTTGCCTGATGTACTTGACTTGAGCCTCATCCTCGGACTCATTGTATTCCTTTTGCAGTAACTTCTTTGCGAGAAGATCCATCTTCTCATTTAGCTCTCTTATTGCCTTTGACTCGCTGGCGACTCGTGCTTGCTCAACTGGGCCTGTCTCTCTTTCTCCCCAGGATTGCTTTCTCGCCATGTTCTTGAGTATTTCCCAACATCTAGTGTCGGTGTTGTTCAGGAAAAATCCCGACCCGGCTGAGTTCAAATTACTCCTATCATGCTCGGAGAGAGCAAAATAGAAGATCTTCACCTGTGTCTCCTTTTCCAATCCATGATGCGGACATCTCCTCAACATAACCTGAAATCGCTCCCAGGTCTCAGAATATGTTTCACCCGCCTGTTGGGTGAAATTGTGAATCATCCTAATCATGTCGTTGGTCTTCTCAGGAGGGAAGAACCTCTCGAAGAAAACCTCCACCATATGATCCCATGATTCAACGAACTCATCATCGAGGTTATGTAGCCACTCTCTTGCTGCTCCTGCCAAGGAACTTGGGAACAGCTTGAGGTACAAAGCATGTTGTGGAAACTGGTCTATCTTCACCATATCACAGTTTTCAACGAACTGGCTGATGTGTGCAACTGGGTCCTCATTCTTCAGCCCGTGAAATGCATTTGATTTTACCAAGTTAATCAACGCCGGATCGATCTTGTATGTAGGTATGTCGATCCCTTACTTCTTTATGGGCCCCTTTGAAGCTGATGAAGAAGAAGCTTTGATCTTCTCCCATATGGTCTGTGGCTCTGCCATGTCTTTTGCTTCAGATTCAGAATTTATTTCTTCTTGGTGCTCTTGCTCGTAGTGTTCCTCGTCCTCAGGTTCCGGAGGTGGAACCTCAGGTGTGCGATGAGCGTAGTCCGTACTACGTGTATGCACCATGCAAAGTACCTGAAATGAGAAAATTGGGGTTCAGTACTATGCTTGAACGAGTATAACAATGATAGAAGAATTTAGAAATATTTAGAGTTGTTTCAAAATAAAAATAAAAATTGTGGCCTAGAGTGGCCGCTCATAGCACTCAAAGTGCCAACAATTCGCCGTATCCCCGGCAACGGCGCCAAAAACTTGACGTGTATTTTACTATGTGCTAAAAACGCAAGTATACGCGTCGAGTAATATAGGCCTTTGTGAGGCCCGAGTCGAACACAGGGATACGTGAATTATTGGAGACTCCTACTAACTAATTGCGATCAGCTAGGTCAGATAACAAAGTAGGGTTTGTTGTTGAAATTAAAATAAAATAAAAATAAAACAAAGCAAACAATCGATTAAAGGTTAGTTTAATCAATTCAAAAGGATATCTTTAGGATTGCGGTTTCACCGCGGGTCAACATTGCATTGGGTTTCATATAATTCCTCACTCTTCTCTCTCTATCCGAGTAGTGGCCTGAAAACAGAATTACCCACTGTCGTGGTGTAATTCACTACTTAGGTTTAGGTTGATTCCACCGTCGTAGTAATCATTCCCGTAAACTAAGCACATTACGAACGATCTCTCAGTTTCCACCATTAATTTTACAACTCCTTTGCCAAGGGTTTTATCGATTAATGTAGGTTTCGTCTCTTTTCAACCGTTAATCCTTCTGTCGAAGTGATTAAGGGCATTAGGTTATTATTATGGTGATCAGGCATAACAATACATTGAGAAAATGAAACTATACCACGGATTTAAGAGAGAAAGTATGAATTATTAATATAAAATTGTCATACAATACATTCCCGGGCTACTCCCGGTCCTAAAGATGGAGGGTTTTAGCCTCTCATGTTCATCTCGCACAAATACATGGTAGAAATAGGGGAATTCATAAGAAAAACGTGAATTAAGTGGGAAAACCCCTGAACGGAGAAGAACCGGTAGATCCTTTGCGTAGAACACGAGCTTCCCCACCTCTCGGTGGTGAAATCAGTCTTCGGTAGCGTCCGGATCGACAGGGATGAGCTTCTGGCCTCCGTTCTCCTTTCTCTCCTTCCTCGGCACTTGTGCAATGCAAACTGAGATGATGATCTCGTGTGGGCGGCCGTCATTAGGTATAAGTCCCTAATTAGGTCGTCAATTAACTCCAGAGGTCCGATTGAGATCAAAACAAATCCAACGCATATCTGCCGGCGTCGATACCATCGACGCGGGTCGATGGTATCGACCCAGCGTATTAGCGGCAGCCTTCTTTTCTTTTCGTCTACGTGCATGTGGTCATCTCGATACCATCGACTTGGGTGTCGATGGTATCGACTCTCTGTAGCGTCGGTTTTGTCCTTTAGAGACGCTGTAGCCTCAATGTGTCAATGGCATCGACTTGGATGTCGATGGTATCGACATTTTCCTCGTCAGCAACCTGAAGGTATCTCGATGCCATCGACTTGGGTGTCGATGGTATCGACTCTGTGCTGCTCCTCTCGGCTGGCAACCTGTGGCTTGGTCGATGGTATCGACTTCCGTCGATGGTATCGACGGAAGCAGATACTTGTTTTTCCTGAAATTCCAAGACAAGACCAAATAAATCCACACAAATTATGATAATATGATAAATAATGCTCAAAATGATAAGAATAAGGGGATTTGACATAAAATGATGGCAAAGACCGAAATGAGTGAATTATGCAATATTATCCATAAAAATGACTAATAAGAGAACAAAACACATAGTAAAAAGGTCTATAAATGCGACTCAAAATGTCCTCACATTGATCATGCAACTCATAGTTCATGCAGCTTAGCATAAGGTACTTTACTTCCAAGGCATTAGTGGCATGCTTCTAGTAAGCATCCACATGTGCCCTAGGTGCATCAAGAGGAGGTATTTCAGGCATTGGTTTTTCAAGGACGTAGAGCTTGCACTCTTCATTGAGAACCCTTCTCAAAGTCCAAAATCAATCGTGGAAATTTCTCTCATCAAGTTTGTCCTTCTTCAGGACCAATCATAAATTGAATTTGTTCGTCATTTGATTCTACAAGAGAAAATTTGCATTTGTCAAAAATCATTTTTGATTTGATTTGATTTGAAAAGTTTGATGATATTAATTAGGTCTTTAATTATTGAGATACTTTCTCAAAAGATTCATGAAAGGGTGGGGTTTAGATTTTGTCTAATCTGGGCACAAACCAGATTTGTCCCCATAATTTGTAAGGTCAAATTGGGAATTTTGTAGGTCTCACCTTAACCTAGATAATGTGTAAATGTTGGGATCAAAATTTAAGGTTTTTCTAAGTATGATGTGGGTCCACGTCTTTCCTAAACTTTGTCCAAATCACTTTTACACTCTGAGTTGATTAAAATGTATTTGGTGGGCCCATGTTTGATATCTTTAGCAAAAATTAGGGTTTTCACTCCTTATAGTTTGTCACGACTCAAATTATGTAAACAACCCCAATAACAAGGATTTGACGGGGTACCAAAATGAGGCGTCAACAATGATTCATCATCAAAACAAGGGTTTAATCAATTTAGACTTTGAATCAACATTTTCCCCCCTTTTGAAGATGACAACCATTCCACAAATGTATTGAAATATTTTTAAATAAAATTGAGTTCATTTAGTTCCCCTCAATTTGTGCTATTTCTCCTGCAATGTTATCTTCCATAACATTTATAGAAGCAAGCATTATCCTCATATATGGATTACATGTATGTCTTCTACCCTTTACATATGACATGTCTTCTCCCAATTTGTAATTTCAAAAATTGAGGGCTTTGAAGAGGACATATCTTTTCCCCATTTGTAATTTCAAATTTTGAGGGCTTTGAAGAGCTAAATCCCAACTTGTTAGAAAAAGGGAGTAGAAGAGAGAAGACTAAGGGCTTGTCCAAGAAATTTATATACATGCAATTGAACAAACCTACATGAAATTCTACCAATAGTCAAAGTAATGACTTATGCAAGCAAGTAACTCAACTTAATAGATTTGAAAATCAAGGAAAAAGCTTGATTATGTATGAAACAAGATACAAGCATAGCAAATTGTTGGATAGCAAAAGATGAACAAAACTAGAACTACATGTACAAGGCACTAGCAGATGATATCACAATTTAGAAATACTAGTAGGATGTAGGTCATAGCAAAGGATTCACAAGTTCAAAACAAGCTATGATTAGATGTAGATAAATATCCAAATAAAGAAATATGCAATTCCATGAGCATGAATGGATTTTATTCAATAGAAAATATGCATCATTACCAAAAGATGATTACTAGTAGGAAACTTAATATTTCATCAAAAAATATACAACTAGGTAGATGTAGCAAGTTAGAGCACAATAGAAGAATTTTAAATCACAACTAAGAGACCCAAAGAGATCATCATCCAAACATACATAACAATGAAAGACAAGTAATTGCAAGATACATAGATACCAATTTAGAGCAATTAGAAAGATAGAGTTGTATTCAAGATAGACCATTTAAAGCATGGAAATATGCATATAATATCAAGGTACCAAATGGAGTGCCATAGAATAAGACGATTTGTTGAGAAAGTCTTGTTGAGAGGGAAATTCTTATCTAATAAACCATCTATATATTCAATGCATATTGTTGTCAATCGAGTTTATGGGTTGAACTTCTTCACTAACAATAGTTACTGGAAAGGCCCCTAGATACTTGTCAGTCAAGTTCTTGAGAGAGAAACTCGACCGACAACAACTACTGGAAATCCAAAGGATTCTGACAACGATTGTTATCCAAAAGCACACATTTTTCATAAAAACATATCTAGAGGCATGATAAAAATATAAGCAATATCCAAATATGTATAATCAAGTTAGTAATGCACTACAAAAGCAACATTTCTGAATTCTAAGTAGGAAACTAATGAGAATCACACTATACCAATTTTTACTCAAAAACTACATGTAAAGTGTGTACAAACTTGGCAAAAACAAGCAATGATTGGATATGAGAAAGAATACCATTGCCTCTATTCTTACCATTTATTTTCCACTTGTTTCCACCCCATACACATTTTACCTTTCTTCTTTTATATAGATTGAGATTTTTTTAAAAATCAATATCTCATGTCAATCCATTTGTAGGTGATCTACAAGAAGAAAGATGAGGAGTTCCACAATCAGATTTTTAGGTCCGGAGGGTTAGATTAGAAACCCCAAGTCCTATTTCTTTTGGGTGATTTCCTAAAGGGATAATATGTAGAATAATGACCACTTTCATTAGAATAGTTGCAATTGCCCTTAGCCTTAGAACTAGAGGATTCTCCATGAAATATTGGAGGCCCTTTACCTTTGTTGTACATTTGTCTATTGTCATACCCTACATCATGTCAACCAATTTTCTTAGTAATATGGTGCAAGATACATTAAGATTCTTTATACCATTTGAGATTCTTTGCAAAGTGGATCTTGAACTATGATTATCATGCATAAGATAAGTAATAGTAGAAGACAATTGATTAATACCATACCAAGCATGCAAAAGATTGGTTTCCAAGAAAAAATCTTTAGTAATATAAGAATCTTTTTCAACATGAAGAGCAAAAACATTATTCTCTCTAGTAGTAAAACTAGAACAAGATTCAAGAACATTGATTTTAGAAAGCAAGGAAGTATTTACTTTTTTCAAGCATGATAATCTTATAAAGATAAACACTATTATCAGATTTTATTCCTTGTAAAAAAAATTCTTGTCCTCATTTTTAGTTCTAAGAACATTAATATAAAGCATGAGATAATTCACAATTTTAGCATGATCATCATTAGAACTAGGCATAAGCTATTGAGATTCCAAAATCTAATATTGTCAAGAAATCTAGTATTTTCAAGTTTAATAGCATCTACTTGTTAATATAAGCATTGTTTTCTATCTCAACACCATTATATTTTAGTTCAAGTTCTAGATAATTTCTTAGAGATTGTTAACATCATCTTACAAGAAAATTTTAGCATATTCAAGGTCATCCTTTTCCTCATGCAATTTGTCAACAATCTTACCAAGTTTATTTCTTTTTATTCTTAGTGGACTTACCATATGCATGAGTAGCATGAATAATGGCAATTAAGGATTATTTATCTAATGAGTTTATATGTACCTCATTTGAATCTTTATTTGTACTTTCCATGAGAGCAAAGTGGTATTATCCACTTTCATTAGATCTTGAGCTAGAATCTTCACTTGAGCTTGAGTTGGAGGAATCACTAAAGCTTTTGTGTCATTTATCCTTCTTCTTGTGCTTCTCTTCCCTTCTCTTGTGATTATGGGTCTTTTGGACTTGTGGGAAATCATCCTTTTTAATGACCCTTATTTCCACATTTGAACCATTAGGTGGAGGAAGAAGACTTGCCTTTATAGAATCTACCTTTAGAGTACATGGAATCTTCTCCAACTTGAGAGGATTCGTGACCTAATGAAGCATGAAAATCAATCCCCTTCTCCCTCTTCTTTTGGTTCTTTTATTCAATATCCTCTTCTTCTAGTTGTTTGAGTCTAGCTTCATGGACTTGAAGGTTTCCTATGATTTCTTCAATACAAATGCAGGAGAGGAAGTATATTTCTTTAATGGTAGCCACCTTTGTTTGCCAACAATGAGTAAGATGGCAAATACTTTTTGAGTTTGCCTTCCCTTGATCTGTGACATGACCTAGGATAGAAAGACCATTTATAATGTTGTTGATCCTTGAAAATATTTTAGCCACACTCTCCTACTTTCCTATCTTGAATCCTTCAAAGATTCCATTGAGCATATAGAATCTACTTTCCTTCACTTTCTTCAACCTCTCATAAGTGACACATATATTTCTCCATATCTCATAGGCCGAGTCACAAGAAGAAATTTGGTTGAACTCAGTGGGGGAAAGAGAGGTATACAGGATGTTAATGGCGCTTGCATTCAAGGTTGCTTTCTTTAAAAGCATCATCCTTGTCTTCTAGATTTGCCTCTGGTTGTTTGTATGGAAGGTCCACCATTCTCCATATCTCAAGACTTGATCCTTTAATGTGATATTGCATTATTCTCTTTCAGGTAGAGGAAGTTGCTCCCATCAAAGATTGGAATGTTGAATTAGTATTTCCCTCATTGATTGTCACCCATCTTCTCCTGCTTATGGAAGTATTGCTTGGAAAAGACCTTGATCTGATACCGATTGTTGGATCTATAAAGGGCTCCTGAGGGGGTTAATAGAGCTACAACCACTTAAACAAAATTCATTAGACCTTCAAGTTATTTTCCAAGATAATATTACAAGTATGAAATTTGATTGCAACTAAACAAGCATAGAAAGGGAGAGACAGATTGAACAAGCACCAAGCAACACAAGTTATTTTCAATGGTTCCAACCTCCAAACTAGGAGATGTACATCCATTACCTAGAGGGGTCAATCTATAGGATTTTCAACCATGTCTCACTCCTTATATTTGATTATAAGAATTACAACATGAAACAACCCTTTATTAGGTCAAGGGATAAACTAGCATTCCTTTCAAGATCAATGAGCCAATAAGAATTACAAAGGACTTAGCTATCCGTGACCAAGAATCTTCTGCCGTACCAAGAACTTACTTATTCTTGCAACAAGTCTTTGTCCTTCTCCAAGGACTTACCCCCTCTTTCACAATGAATCTTCAAACCTCAAGTTCTTACCCACTCTTGTCTTGGATCTTCCACCTTTGACTTCACCATCACCAAGGAGAAGCTTTTCACTAAGGGAAACCTTACCTTTATCTTCTTCACCTCTCTTAGCCAAGAGAGAGAATCTTCATATTCATGGTAGAAAAAGAGATTGGAAGGTGAAGGAAGTGAGAGCCTCACAAGATATACATGTACAACTAGCTCTCTTACAAATCTTCTACTCACTCTAGTGGATGTAGAAAGTGATTAAGCTCATGAGAGTGGATGGAGGATCTTAGAGGAAAAATCTCTCTCAACTATTGTATAGGGATCTTAATAGTGCTTTAATAACCATGGAATGAAGCCTAAGGGGTCCTATTTGTTGTTAAGGATGCCTCGTAGCCGTTATAATCATTTAGAACAAATAGTCATTTTAGGTAGACTCTAATAGATAGATCTCACTTTGGGACTCTCTCTAATGTCTAGTTTGTCAGTCGAGTTAGGTCAAAAAACAACAAGACTTTTTTTGTCTTTCCAGCTATGTTGGTCATTCGAGTTACCTTGGGACCAAAATCGTCTGACAGAGGGTGCTGGAATGTGGATGAACAATGTTGTCAGTCGAGTTATACCCTAGAGTAACTCATCCAATTGCACTTGCTATTTTGAATGTTTCAAGACCCTCCCAAGTTCATATTAATTTATCCTAATTTAATATATATCACATCTGAGCTTAATTACAATTCATGCAATAATTACAATAGATTTACATCAAAGATCAAAGAAAAAACTATCTATTCTTCAATCTTGATCTTTGTGCTTGTATAGATTGATTTCTCCAAGTTAGGATGTGGAATTTTAGGCATTTGGAGTGTATCTATATTATCTGAAATCACCAAAGTAGAAGCAGTAGACACAAATAAGTGGAATGGCTAGTCATCATCAAAACAAGGGTTTAATCAATAAAAACCTTGAGTCAACACTAAGCTCTATAATGGCCATGTCCATGTGCTGTAGCGAGCTTTGTGGTCTTTTTTTGTAGAAGATTCATGCCCTGACTTCTGTTGGTCAATGTAGGGTTTTCCTATTATCAGTCTATACCTCTTGGCAACGATCGATGACTTTTGTTCCTTTGCCCTTATAGCCATGTTTGTAGTTACGTTCAAGCTCCTGAACTCCGCATCACCCCAACAAAGGGTTCATGGGATAGTCTTTTCCTAGGGAACCTATAAGCATCTCAAGTCCTCATTAAGTTTCTTGATGTTCATACTTAAATTTGAATTGAAGTACCCTAATGGAGCAGGTCCCACCTCCTGTCATTCCATGGAAAAGGAACTGAAGAAACAAGGATCTAGACCTACCTCTTTACCCCAATTATCCAATTATATGTGTGACAATAACATGGGTCTTCTCAAAATTTTGATGTATTCTTTTAATATAGTTGTGTTGGTTTAATTAAATACATTTGACTATTGTACCCTATCACATGGTCTAGATGAGATGCTTAATGTATGGGTAAAATTGTCTTTCCACATGAATTTCCCTCAGAGTTTTGAAATGATTTTAACTCCTTTTCCTCTTCCCCTAATACCCATATCTAATCATTCTGGTGTTAGAAAATTATGCACAAATACTCATTGGAAGGTATTGAGATAAGAAATATCCCTAACCCATAATTAGACCCAAGTCACATCCCAATTCCCATGTTTGTTTATAAATCCTAAACCTATTTTAATAAAATGTTATTGATTCATGGTTATTCTATGTGTAATACATTAGGCTTTATCTAAGAATCAAGATACTTCTCGTGTCCTTCCTCAAATCTAGGTGTGTGGTCTTGTGCACTAAATATTATTTAAGGTTCATGGATTCATTATTTGCTTATGTAATCGTGATGGCTCTTTTGAAGTACAATTACACTAATGTTTAGTATATGCTTATGAAAATTGTACACTTTCTAAGAATCAATGTTTTCTACTATTTGTGATTCTTTCAATTAGCACTATGTACCACTGCCATGATAATGACCAAGAACTTGTGAAATTATTCCTCTCAATCATGTAATATGATCCTTAAACATCCTTATGTGAGCCTTAACCAGCCTTATAAGCCTTAATCAGTCTTATGAGCTATGTGGGATCCTTATGTGTCCCTTAACCAACCTTATTAGCATTGTAGGTGCAATCAAGAGGGTGACTATATCAACTCAAGTTAAAATATATGTCATTATGAAATCATGTCATTATACTTAAGTTTCCATGAAATCATATTAGACCATGTCAATTACTTAAGCTTTGCAAGTTACTTCACATCACATAAGTTATATGTTATTTTCATGCTGTAACTACTTTGTGCCACTCAAACAAGTTTTCACATTTCTTTGCATGGCAAGTAGATATGTATTATGCTAGTGAAGAACTCGATCTTTCAGATCTAGATCTATAAAGGCCACAAAGAAATCTGGACCCAATAGATCTAGATTGTCCACCAAGCAATAACTTTTGTCATCTTGTATAACATGTTCTTCAAGAGCCTCAACATGTGTGCCTTAACCTCTACTTTATCCAAAAAGATGAGGGAGATTATGGTGCACCATCTTGGCCACCATGCCAAAATGTAACATGAGTTACCGACATGTCAAGAGTCCCAAAACTCCCTTGCTTCTCTTATCTTGGGAAAAAATCCTTAGAGTTACCTCCTCTCTCCAAGAGGGATGTTTTATAGCCAACTTGTCTCACAAGTTGTCTCAAGATTTGTGTCTCACCCTTTGGGACGTGCCCCCTTTATATAGGAGATTCATGGGATTGGAAAAACCTAATTCTAATATCTTTTCTAATATCAATCTTGAAACCATTTTAATGCTGAAAACTCAGACATGATTTGTGATCGACCGCTCACAAAAATTTAAATTTAGATCTGAATTGTTTTCCATTTTAGACTTTCTTGTAATATTTTGATCACCTAATCAGGTGGCCTGATAGGCAATCACATGCATCCATTAGAAATCTCAATTGATCAATTGAAAATCAATTGATCTATTAACCCAATAAATATGATTGATTGATCGAGCATTCTGGTCACCTGATCAAATTGTAAATTAGAATGTTTATGATTCATAACCTTTCTAATCATATGTTCGATTTAGAACATCAATTCCTTTATGCAACCTTATACATGTAACTCGGTAGGTTCCTAATTATGTTGGTAGTGATATTCAGAATAACACAAGCAAAGACTAGTGTCTAGCCACACATCACACCCATGTAAAAGGAATGAGTTGGAGAACAACTGCAACGTGTAAAGCGATCAGTATTTCCTTGATCATATAATCCCTTTATAATAGATATCCATATTGAAGTTGAGGCACAGAATGTTATCCTCTTAATGATTCAATCTATGGTCCTTGAACTAGAGTAGACTATTTGAGATAATGTGTGCTCATTATCATATATTGACTCACATGAGCATGTCCATGCATTCCTTAGTCTCACTTATCAAGTGACTAGGTCTATCACTCCAAAGGAGGGACAAATTCCATCTAGATCACTCACTGTTTGCCCCATGTGTCAACACTTAACCCAATCATCACCTTTTTAGAAACTCATATTTTAGAGCATGTTGGCTTATTGTGAAAGTACACAGAACGGCATGTGTGATTGCAATGACTTTTGGCCTAAGGATCAAGTCAACAATGTCACATTGAGATATGACTCTGGAAGGTCATATCATTACTTCCATTATCAGTCTCAAGGGGCTTATGTTTAGTACAAATTGTTCTCTAGCAAGTACCCATGCATATGGGTTGATATCTAATAGCATGACTAAAGATACATAGTCATTACTTGCCATACATGCTAATCCTGTGTACTGTTGTTTTCCTACACTATACACAACTATAGCTGACTAGGGAAATAATAAGAATGAATACTCTTATTATATATATGATCTTAAATTTAGGTCATTAACCTAAAGCATATTTCATTAAATAAGAACATATTTAGGATAGTATTAAGTTTATATATTATCTGAATACTAAACATACATAATAAGTGGAGTTGTCTTTTATTAATAATCAAACCAAGTAAAAATATCCCTTTTACAATCATCACATGATGGTTGTCAGGGCATATAACCAACAATCTCCCACCTTCACTAGAGCCAATAACTCATGAACCTAAGTCCAATAGATCTAACATGACAATCATGTTTATGATGTGAAAGTGCTTTAGTTAGAGGATCAACAACGTTGCTTTCAGTTGGTACTCTATAGAGATTTATATTTCCTTGTTGTACAATCTCACGTATGAGATAGTAATGCCCGAGTATGTGCTTGGAATGTTGTTGTGATCTGGGTTTTTAATGCAATGAATAATTATCATTTTTATAGGCTATTTTACTATGTATTTTGTGCACTTATTGCTCATTTTGATATTATTTGTGCATGATTTAGCATTATTGGCCTGTAACACTTAATTGCATCACATATTCACTATTTTTACTATTCCATACTGATCTATCATTATTTTTCGAGCTTATGTTCTTTCTCGTTAAATTTCAAGAAAATTAACATGAATTGAATCAACTCAGTACTACCAACAGGTCTGTTGGTGGTACCAACAATGGAAGAAAAGGAACATGGATGAATCGGAGAAACTTGGTGGTACCGACAGAAGAGTCAGTATTATCAACATTGCAACATTAGTTCTATTAAAGAATCTTGGTGCTACCGACGCCCAAGTCGGTGGTACCGACTTGAACCAGAAATTCAATAGATGTTATGGAAAATCTCGATGTTGTCGATGCTTGTGTTGATAGTACCCATAGTTCACAAAGGATCATGAAGTTGAGAAGGCCTTAGTACTACGAAAACCCTATCGGTAGTATTGACTTGTCAGGATCAAGTCAGATTAAAGATCACAGTTAATCCTATGGTCATGACTTAATGATGCCCTAAGTCAATTATATGGAAAGGGAGGAGTGCGGTCAGACCTAGGTATCACATTTTTTCATTGCACAACAAACGAGAGTCAGGAGAGAAGAAAGGAGAGGAGAAAGCCACGTTTTGGGAAATTTGGGCACATCCGGTGGACATATTTGCAGCCAGAAGATAGCAAATTGACACGTTTGAGAAAGGGAGTCATCCATACCGTCTTCTTTAGGGGTTACTTTAGTTTTATAATGTTTCCCATGTTTTTCTTTTCTTCTATCATGTGTATGATAATGGAAATAATGTGGGGCTAATCCCATTTGTTCCTTAAGATCCAGGAGTAGCCTGATTTTGTATTGTACTTGACGTTATGAATTAATATCCATATTTCTCCTAATTTTTGGACATATCTCTATGATTGATTCATGAATTTTCTATGTCTGATCACCATAGGTATATGGTTAATTGCTTAATAGAGGGATCAAGGGTTGGAAAAGTTGTAGATTTACATATCTTAGACCGTTCTTCAAGAGAAGGTATACGGTTGTAAAGGGAATAACCCAGAGAATTCATTAAAACACCTAAATAATAATTAAATCTCTATGAGAGTGGAGTTTGTATTAGATTAGGCAGTGAATCACGATGCGAGAATGGGTAATTCTTGCTACTGGTCCCTTGGTCTAGGGTTAGGAGAAATATATATTAATGAAACAATGTTAATTGATGAAATGTGGTGAAACTATAATCCTAAAGAATCCATTCACATTGTGATCACATACTATTAATTTTAGTTTTATTCTTGCAATTTAGTTAATTGGTCAACCAATAACTATTTTTCATAGGTCTATCTAATCAAATCACGGTTACTAGTAGTTGTTAGACTCATGTTTTCCCTGTGTTCAATATCCAGGCCTATATTACTTCTACACCTGCACTTGTGTTCCGTACTTATAGTAAACACACATCAAGTTTTTGGTGCCATGGTCAGGGAAAATGGTGTGTCAAACACTACGAGTGTTGTGATCAGACACTCTAGGACACATATTTTATTTTTCTTTCCACTATTCTTAAAATTGAATATTCAATTATTCATTTAATCACTGGTATCCAATACTTACAATGAGCTTACTATCTACAGGTACTAGTGCATGGTGCATACAAGAAGCAACTGACTATAGAGGGTCACCACAGAGTGCATTCCAACAAAAATATTGCATAGAACAAGGAACTATGGTGATTATGTGGGAGGACTCATTCCAACTCCACCACCATAGGCAGTGCAACAAAAATAGCTAGAAATGGGTCATGGTAATTCAATAGCTGAGGAGCAAACTCTCTGGGATAAGACGAAGGCATCTTCTACCACAGACCAGTTGGGACCAAACAAAAGGCAGGATATTAATGTGGGCAGTTACAAGATAGATCCTGGTCTGGTGGCACTGGTTAAATCACAAGCATTCCATGGCCACAGTATGGAGGACCCAACTGCACCCATCAACAACTTTGTAGGGAGCTATGACATGATGAATATTGACAAGGTTCTAGCACTGTAATATAGTTGAATTTGTTTCCTTCCTCGTTGGTAGATAATGCAAAGTCGTGGTTCTTAGCCTTCCACCATAGTCAATATAAACATGGGATCAGATGGTTGATGTCTTCTTTAAGTGCTATTTTCCACCCCATAACACGAATGAGCTAGTTGGGAAGATCTATAATTTCAAGAATCATGTAGAGGAGTCGTATTCTGAAGTGTGCGAGAGATTCCAGAACATGTTGAGGAAGGTCCCTCATCATGGGATTGATCTGTACGACCAAGCAAAGACTTCTACTATGGGCTGCATATAGGAGAAAGAACCTCATTGGATAATGCAAGGTTAGGATTTTCCTCAACAACAAGGCGTCCATGTGTCATGAAATTCTAAGGAACATGGCTAAAAATCAGTCATGGGGAGAGGAAAGAAAAACTTCGGCAACTGTTAAAAGTCTTGGAGAGTTAAAGTCATCACAACATTGAGTGAGAAGTTGAACAACCTCGCAAGGAAGCTTGAGCAAAAATCTAGCACCTCATTTGGAGGTAAAGAGGAAGATTGTATGTACCTATGTCTAAAGTATCGACAAGATAGGGGCCCCATCAAGATCGATAAAATTGAAGACATGCTAGGTAGGCTAGTGAGCCAGAACGAGACCTTACTGGACCATACTAAACGGGTGCAACAAAATCATGAGGTGCAGATCCACAACATCAAAAATCAACTTTCTCAGCTAGCAGCAGAGGTGGCTACCATAAAGAAGCCCATGTAGCACGGATTTTCTACGAATACAAAGACAACTCCTCAACATCACCAAATTAAGTTTGTCTTTTTTATCAAGGAACCATAACATCTTACTGAGGAGTCACCAAAGTAGCACACTCCAGAGCTATATTGGGTGTATGTGACTAAGGTTCCATTTCCCCACAGCCTATATAGAAAACCAGGAGTATGTAGAACACCAGTGCAACATGCTCACACATGCACCTCAATAGATACATGATCAGTGGGAAGTGACAAGGATACCCCATCTTGACTGGTAGTGCAAGACAAAGAACTTCAAAGTTCCACTAGTGCTATGTCATCACATCCAGATCCAGAAAAGGTTCCTATAGAAGAAGAACAAGTGAAGGTTCTACTCCGTATGACAAGAAGGCACCCACAATTCAACAAGAGCAGCCACTGGTCATTCCATCCATAGGAGATGTGTCAAATTCTATTCCAAAATTTGTCCTAGAGGTGATGTTGAAGCAAGCTTACGGGAGGAGATCCCTAATGTGCCATACATTCCACAACACAAGTGTGTAGAGAAGCTACATGTTCAATTCTCGGATAGTCTGAAGCCGAGAAAAGAGGAAAAACATTGTAAGAAGTTCCTGGACATCTTCTGAAAGCTGCACATCAAAATCCCACTTGTGGAGGCGATAGAACATATTCCTACATATAAAAGATTCTTGAAGGACGTCCTCAATAAGAAACATGGATAAAATAGGCATATGTCTTATGTGTCATATGAAGTGGTGAGTGTGATGATCCAAGGACGATTGACGATGAAGAGAAAGGACCCAAGATGTTTCTACATTTCCTATTCTATAAGCAACAAACATTTCCAACAAGCATAGTGTGACTCTGGGCCAAGTATAAATATCATGCCTTTTACTACCTTGATTGAAGAAACTGATGAAGACAATCATGACAATCCAACTGGCGAAAGGATCAATGGCGAGGCCTTATGGGATATGCGAGGATGTTCTAGTCAAAGTGGACACATTCATCTATATTGTTGGCTTTGTAGTCATAGATAGGCACAAGATGTCGGGATCAAAGATCTTGTTAGGAAGGTCGTTCCAAGATATGACTGATGTGATCATTGCCATGAGTAGAGGTTACTTTCCACTCAGGTAAGACAATGATAGACTCGAGTTCATACTGCTAGATGATTCTTTACCTCCATCTCGTGACAACCCAGGATGAATAAACTCATCATGTCGAGCCTAGGACATTAAACAAGGATGCTTATGGGAGGAAACCCATTTTCTTTTTTGTTATTTACTATTTGTCTAGGTTTTTTATTAGTTACATTTCATATTTTCTTGTTAGATTTTAGTTGATGTAAAAAGGTACCTTGATGCTCTTATTTGGTGTGCAGTCATAGTCAAATTTGGTACCACTGACAAACAAGTCGATACCACCGACCTCTAATCAAGTCAAAGTTTGTAGAAAGTCGATGCTACTAACACTGAAGTCATAACCACCAAATTTTCTAAGAAAAATCACTAAATTCTAGGAAAGAAAGTCGATACTACTGACACCCAAGCAGGTAATACTGACTTTTCTCAGTAAAAGTCACAGAGATACAAGAAAAGGTTGTTGATACCACCGACACTCATGTCGGTGGCACCAACTTATCAAGCTCAAAGAAGGTAGAGAATGTCATATCTTGGTACCACCAAGACACAAATTGTTGGCACCAACAAGAGGGATATATGCTAGCATAACTTGATCCACAAAGCCAATTATCATCCACTACCACCCTTCAAAGCAACTTGTACCCTTGTTCGACCTCTAGGTTTGGATTTTGACTATGAGTACATAGTCAAGTTCAGGACTAGGAGGGTGTTGGAATGGCTTTATCTTTATTTTGTTCTTTATTTTGTTTGTTTTTTTTAATTTGTAGGATCCACAACTATATAGTGTAATTGTGGAGTTCAATTTTAATGATTTCATCTATCATCAAGGAATGTGGTTTCATGATTTTGCAATAGAAATAAAAAAAAGCATAAGCTAAGTTTGCAATGGCTAAGGAAGAATCACCTAGAGGAAGTGTATGGGTTAGTTAGCTTAAGAGCGTTTGATATGAATAGAAGTCTCAATTATCCATGAATTGTGGATGACGATGGGGATTGGGCCTAAACTGACCAAAGAATAATGAGACCTTAAATGGAAGTTTTAGAAAGAAATCCTAAGGTTACCCTATATGCAGGCTAATACTAGAGGGACATATGATAGTTTTTAAAAGGACATTGTCTCTCAATCTTGGGATTCTATCCATTTCCCATACATTTGATCCACCACCTTAAGAAGATCTAGTAACCCAAATTATTTCTTTTTTATTTCATTGCATAGCATAATAGGTGACATGATAGTTAGTTTTCGTTTGATTGTATTAGTTAGAAAATGAAAAAAAGAAGAGTTTTTGTGCATATCAATTAGTTGCATAACAAATCCATGTAGATTGCATATCTTTTGCATCATGCATTCTTACATCATGTAACCATGTTATTTTCTTCTGAAATTAAAGTGCAGGGATACACATCCATATCCCTCAAAATAATATGAAAAAAATGTGATTTGTTATAGTGAAGCCCGAGCATAATCTTCAATCATGATAAAAAAAAAGTAGTCCAATGAAAAAATGAGAAAAAATTAATTTTATGAAATAAAGAGGGAGAAATGGATGCCCTGAGCTCAGTTTTGGTTTTTCTTCAAAAAAAAAGATGAAAACATCTACATGATGTATTCTTTTGTTTCACTCTCATCAATATGATGATACTACCAATGCATGCATCATTCCACCCAGAACAATAGGAATTATGATTCATGCATCTCTTACTTCCTTCACTTTGTAGGTTCATCATGTTTGTTTTTTCATAAATGATTCAGAGGTTACTTATGATTTTTTATAAGCCACCTACATCATTCCATTCATTGCTCTTATTGGTAGGACAAATATGATTAATCTCCTCATTCATTCTTACAAGGAGAACTGCTTCCAATTAGTTGGTAGTTAGAAAAGAGCAATGTAGATAGGGAATCACATGATGCACTAGGAGAATGTCTTCTTGACTATGATATTAACTGCTTTGTTGATAGTGTTTCACTGATCTAAGGGTGGACATCTTTAATGAATATTCAAAGAGTAGTTTTTTGTTCAGTGGTCAGTTAGGACTAGTTTGGGACCGCTAGGTGGGGGTATTTGAAAAATGAAGTTTAGATTCCTAGTCCTTTTGTTGAATTGTCTCAAATAGATTCGAGGGTGTGTTTCTCGAGGATGAGCAACATTTAAGCTTAGAGGATTTTGATGCATTGAATAATTGATGTTTTTCAAAGGCTATTTTACTATGCATTTTGTGCACTTATTTCTCATTTTGTTGTTATTTGTGCATGATTTAGCATTATTGGCTTGTGACACTTAATTGCATCAAATATTTGTTATTTTTACTGCTCCATACCAATTTATCAATATTTTTGGGAGCTTATGTTCTTTTTTGTTAAATTTGATGAAAATTGGTAAGAATTGAATTAACTCGGTACTACCGAAAGGTCTATCAGTGGTACCCATAATGGAAGAAAAGTAACAAGGATGAATTGGAGAAACTCAATGGTATCGACAGAAGAGTTGGTACTACCGACATCACAATAGCATCACTCTAAAAGAATCTCAGTCCTATCGACGCCCAAGTTGGTGGTACTGATGTGAACTAGAAATTCAACAAGAGATGTCAAAGAAAATCTCGGTGCTATCGACACATGTTTCGATAGTACCAATAGTTCACAAAGGACTGCAAAGTTGAGAAGGCCTCGATATCACTGACACCTTGTTGGTAGTACCGACTTACGGCAATCAAATCAGATTAAAGATCACAGTTAATCCAACAATAACAACTTAATGATGCCCTAAATCATATCTATGACTAGGGATGAGTGTGACCAAACCTAGGTATCATATTCTTTTCCATTGCACAATAATTGAGAGCCGCGAGAGAATAAAGGAGAGGAGAAAGCCATGTTTCGGGAAATTTGAGCACTTATAATGGATAGATTTGTAGCCAGAGGATAACAAAACACCATGTTTGAGAGAGGGAGTCATCTAGACCGTCTTCTTCAAGGGTTACTTTAGTTTAATAATGTTTCCCATGTTTTCTCTTTTCTTCTCCCATGTTTATGACGATGAAAATCATGTGGGGCTAATCCTCTTTGTTCTTTAGGACCCGAGAGTAGCCCAATTTTGCATTTTACTTGACTTTATAAATAAATATCTATATTTCTCTTAATTTCTAGACATATCTTTACTATTGCTTCATGAATTATCTATGCCTGATCACTTAATTATTTCATGAATTATCTATGCATGATCACTTAATTACTTTGAGAGATGGATTTGTATTAGATTAGGTGTTGAATTACGCTACGAGAGCAGGTAATTCTTGTTATAGGTCCCTTCGTTTAGGGTTAGGAGGAATAAATATTAATGGAATGATGTTAATTGCAATGTGAACCATGGTGAAACTATATTCCTAAGGAATCCATTTATAATGTGATCATAAATTGATAATTTTAGAATTCATTCTTGCAATGTAGTTAATTGATCAACCAATCATTCTTTTTCATAGGTATAACTGATCATGTCATTGATATTATTAGTTTCTAGACTCACCATTTTTTCATGTTCGATATTCGGGCCTCTTTAGGCCTATATTACCTCAATACATGCACTTGCTTTTCCTACGTGTAGTAAACACACATTAGTTTCTCAACTTATGTGATGGCTCCATTTTTTTTGTAGTAAGACTCTACTATGACTTCAATGGTTGGAACCTCCCCAAGCTCACTCATGATCTTCTTGATCCATACTGCTTCCTTTGCTTCAAGAGAGGTAGCAATGTACTCAACCTTTATTGTGGAATCGGTCCTAGTTTTCTTCTTGGAGTTTTCCAGCTTACAACTCCACTATTTAGATAAAACATGAATCTGGATTATGATCTATAACCGTCCTTGTCTGTTTGGAATCTTGTATCAATGTAACCTTTTACAACTATCTCTTACTCACCACCATATATTGGAATTGATCCTTAATTCATTTAAGTACTTAAGGACATCTTTGTATCTATCTAGTGACCATCACCTGAACCTGACTGGAGCCTATTTATCATTCTCATAGCATATGAGACATCCCGATGTGTACATGTTATTGTATACATGATAGATCCAATTCCTAAGGCATATGGAATCTTACTCATGTGTGTCCTCTTTTCTAAAGAACTGGGACATTGAGTTCTAGAGAGACTTATTCAACAATACATGAGTAAGCCTACTCTCTTAGAATTATGAATGCTAAAACTCTTTAGAACTTTATCAATGTTTGTACTTCAGATTAGGATAAGAAGCCTTCTAGATCTGTCTCTATAGATTGTTATTCCTATAACATATGATGCTTCACCTAAGTCATTCATGGAGAAGGTATTTCCATGCCATGCTTAACCAATTGTACAATATATATGTCATTTTCCATAAATAGTATGTCATCCATATATAATATGAGAAATACAATCATGCTCCCACAAACCTTCTTGCATACACAAGGTTCATTTTCATTTTGCATAAAACTAATTTGTTTAACTATTTCTTCAAAACAAAGATTCCAACTCTGATATGCTTTATTTAATCCATACATTGACCTTTGTAGCTTACAGACTTTATTAGCTTCATTTGGAATGATAAAACCTTTGGGTTGTGTCATGTACACATCTTCTAGAAAATCCACATTTATAGAAGTAGTTTTCATGTCCATTTTTTAAATCTCATAGTCATGATAAGTTGCAATGCAAAGCATGATCTTGATGGATTTACCATGATAATTGGTGAACAAGTTTCAACATAATCAACACCTTGAACTTATTTGAAAGTTTTTGCAACCAATCTACCTTTGTAGGTTTGTACATTACCATCCATGTCAGTCTTCTTCTTGAAGACCCATTTGCACCCTATGGGTTATACCCCTTCAGGTGGATCCAGCAAAATCCATACTTTATTGGTATACACAAAGTCCATCTTAGATCTCATGTCCTCAAGGCATTTATCAAAATCTAATCCCTCAACATCCTCATTGTAGGTAATTAGTTCATTGTCTTAGATGACCAACACATCATCTTACGGAGTTGTGAGAAGTCCATATCTCTCAGGATCAAGACATGCCCTACTAGACCTTTGAGGTTCCTATTTTTCAATGAGGACTTGAGGTTCTGGTTCCTCTTGTTGCTTATCTACCTCCATCATTTCAATCAAATCTTGTTGTTCTTGAACTTCTTCAAGTTCTATTACTCTCCCACTAATCCCTATGGAAATAAATCCCTTTTTGAGGAATACAAGATCTCTGACAACAAACACTTTGTTGTCAGATGGAGTATAAAAATAGTAACCCTTAGTTTCCTTAGGATATCCAACAAAGATACATTTATCCGATTTGGTTCCAAGCTTTTCATATAACTCTTATTGACATAAGATTTACATCCCCAATTTTACGAAATATATTTTGGGATGTTTCCCATTCCATATATGATATGGCATCTTTTCAATAGACTTGGAATGTTACAACCCGTTCCTAGCTTTACTGGTAATCCTAGAGATTTAAGATAATCTTAATGCTTATCATGTTTTTTTTAGTAATATTTTATCTTGTACTTTATATTAACTTTGGTAATCCTAAATACTTGTTTGGGAAACTCATAATCATGACTTAAGCATACTATAAAGATCCGAGTTGGGGTTAATATAGTATTAACCCATATAGATGTGCAAGAAAAGAGTTAATGATATTGGAGGAAATAATTAATAAATGATTTTTAATTTGAGAATATTATAAACATAATATTTTATGATTTTATAAAATTCAATTACAAATCCAACAAAAAAATAATGAACCAAATCGGAGTTAAAATGGGTGAGTTATGCCATTTTTAGTAAACATATACTGAGCACCGCGACCGACGCTGCGTTAACACCGTGACCCGCGACGCTGCATCGATACCGTGACCCGCGGTCTACACCACGACCGCGACGATGCGTCGACACCGTGACCGCGATCGACGCCGTCAAGAACAGCCAATCGTAAAACGATCATATCTCAAGCAATACTTATCCGTTTTCTACGAAACAAAGTGTGTTGGAACCGCAATTCGATCATTTATCATCCCATACCACTTGCTCTATGAGAGGGCGACCTAGAGGGCGATTTATAGGGTGATTTTTGGGGGAAAACGTTAAGAACAACAGAAATCAAAAGGGGTTGGTACAAATCTGACTTGGTAAGTAGTTTTAATCCTTGATTCTTCCTTCTTTCGGTTTCCCTTGCTTGAGATCCCTAATCCAGCGGTTTTAAGATTTGGATTAACCTCTGATCTTATCTTCTAGCTATAGCATATCTTCTTTAGGGCCCAGAAACACATTAAAGGGGTTGTTTTAAATGAGATCTTGAGGTTTAAAGCTTGATCGTGTCTTGTGTGAGCTAAGATCCGAGATTAGTTGGTGAAAGGGCTAAGATCAGTGATCTTGGACGAATTATGTGAGTAGATAATCATCTCTTAACCTTGATTTAAAGCATATCAATTCAAATAATAGTATCTAGTGTTTGATTCTTGCTGTATGATATTTGTGATGCTTGAATAAACGTATGTGGTGAAAATCAACAGTTGAAATGTTGTATTAATCATATTAATAGTGATGTATTACTATGTTGAAAGTTGTCTTGTAAATTGTCGTGATTCGACCGGTGATGAATGTGTAAATTCAGTCATCGGAAAGACAGGGTGCCCTAGTTCATGTTTTAAGAGTTGGAGTATAGTTGTGAAATATATGAAACTGTTTAGTGATTTATTATTTAAATGAAAGACAGTTAATTGTTAGAAATAGGATAATCATTATCTACGATGATGATGCATGTTATATTAACTAAACATCACTAGACATTAGATGCCATGGATACTGTAGAATCCTCACATGATGAGGCCTACAGTGTGGGGAGGAAATGGTTTCCCGACTGGAGGTAGTTCAGATCGAGGTAAGTCGGAGCGTACCAGTAGGGTGTGGGGGTTTGACCAGTAGGACAAACTCCTTACATTTGTATGGTACCCAACACCAAATGGGGATGCTGATGGTACATATGCTACATGTTGTAGTAATCAGTGGTCAGTAGGTCCACTGATGCACTTTAAGCCTGAGGGCTTTGACTCACCGCCTGAGTACCCAGGTTGAGAGGTGGAGTCTGAGGTATTCGACCTCTCCCATTAGCCGCCAAGAGGTAGATGTGTCGATGCCAGCTGCAGATATGGTATTGAAATTAAAGACTTAGGAACATGGGCATGCTTCTAAGTCTTGTACAGTGAGATCGTAGCTTGCTGTGATACTTCTACATGTTGTGGTACACCTCATGTGGGTCCAAAGGCATAATAACTGGATTTGAAATAATGTAATTAGTTAGCTTATCCTTTTATTACATTCAATATGTGTACTACTGCCATGATGAGTGAATTATAATTTTAAACTGCCATGCTGAATGAATTACAGTTCTAAACTTCCATGCTTACATGATTGCATTTAAGTTCTATTACTTGTAAACATCATAAATATCTTGGTTACCTGTTGATTTTCTACTCACTAATCCAGTAGCTCACCAACCTACTGAACAATTTTTTAGGTAAAGGATTATCTCTTCCTGAGTAGTCAGAAGCCAACTTTAATCAAGATTAGCTCAGAGGTCTTGAAAGAAGAGTAGTTAGAATAGTTAGAGGGTCTCTTATCCTTCCCCTGGATCCTGGGATAGAAAGAGTGAGAAAAGAGAGATGTTTGAAATGTAATGTACATGATGTATATTAAGTGTGAAAATCTTACTTCTATGTAATAAGACAAGTTTTGTTGTATCTTGTTGTTATGTTTAATCAAGACTTATCGTTCAGTAAGTGTTATTATAATATATTTAGAGAGAAAAAATATAGCGGATATTTCATCAAAATTATGCCCTAATCTCATGATTAGTGGTAATCATGGGATGCAGGTATGACATGGAAGGTACTCAATCAAGTGTAAGTGCGGCGGTTTCAAGAGCATGTCCCCAAATGGAAATTGAAAAATCATCTAGATTAATCATTGATCATACCATGTCTAACAAGGTGCCATTCCTTCTTTCTAAAACATCATTATGTTGTGGTATTCTAGGTAGAGTCCATTGTGATAGAATACTAGAATCCCTCAGATGGACATCAAACTCTTATCTATGATATTTTCCACCTCGATCTGATCAAAGTGCTTTAATTCTTTTTCCAAGTTGGTTTTGTACTTCTTTCATGAACTCCTTGAACTTTTAAAAGGATTCTAATTTGTGTTTCATTACATACACATATCCAAATATACTAAAGTCATATGTAAAAGTGATGAAGTACTTATACCCATTTCTATGCTTTGTGCTAAAAGGTCCGCATACGTCAATGTGTGTGAGTTCTAATAAGTCACTAGCTCTCTTAGTGTTACCAGTTGAAGGTGGTTTTTCATCTTGCCCAATAAACAAGATTCACATGTCTCTATTGATTCAAAATCAAAAGTGTCTAGATAACTATATTTATGGAGTCTAGAAATGTGCTTCTCATTTATGTTCCCTAGACGATATGCTTTGTTTTATTCTTTGAGTTTTAACTTCATGTTATTTATGCTATATAAATTTGTCTCCAGATCTAATAAATAATGACCATAAGACAAAGGGGCACTGCCATAAAAGATATCATCTTTAGCAATGGACGTACGACCATTCTTTATTAGAAAATCAAAATAATTCTTGTCCAAACAAGATATAAAATAATGTTTATATGTACATCAAGTAACTAGAAACATTTCTCTAACTCTGTTACAAGCCCATCAGACAGGGACAAACAATAGGTGCCTACTATATTGGTACCAACTCTTGCTCTATTTGCAATGCATAGTTTCACCTCTCCTATGTTCATATGTCTACTTCTTTTTAGATCCTGCATATTTGAGCACTCGTGAGATCCACATTCGGTATCTGATATCCATGCAAAGAAGTAGATAAGTTTATTTCAATAATATATATATACCTAAAGTGGAGATATCCATATTCTTCTTCTTGTTCTTTAGTTCGTCAAGGTAGAAAGGAAATTTCTCTTCCATTGTCCATCTAGGTACAATGATGACAATTTCCTCCCCTAGCCCCTCCTCCTTTTGCATTAAGTGCATGAGCTTGTTGACTAACTTTAGAACCTTTTTATATTTTCCTTTGCCATTTATTTTCCCTTTGTTGACCATTTGTGCAAAATTGGGTTCATCTTTTATTCCCCCTCCGCAACTCTCAACATGCCAACTAGCTTAGTTAATGGTTTATCCAAATTTTTCATGTGGTAATTCATGACAATTTCTTGTATGAATATGGAAATAATTATAGGATTACATGTGGGCAATTCTTGACCAAAAGAAAATCCCAATCTTGCAAGACATTCTCCCTACCCAATTAACTTGAGTTAATGGGGTCCAACTAGATCAGCTTCTTCGATCTTACACTTAAATAAGACATTGGAGACATCGTACCTTTCTTATTCTTGATACATGTTCTTGAGATGTTGTATCATCTCAATAAAATCCATGATCTAATGTTTCTTCTGAAGCTCATTGTAACGTCCCCGGATTTCCACTTTCTCAAAACCCCATGGGGATGAGAAGACAAAATCCAAAAATGTTAACCAATTCTATCAAAGAGCATTGCGGAGGCAATATGCGCATTCATGAGCATTCATCCATAACATACTCTATAAAATTTCTCAACATTCAACATGTATATTTACAACATGAATTGTTACAACTTACATTTGCATAATTTAAAAGGAAGTTTTACAAGTCTTCGAACGTGTATGCTAACTAGGATCTGCACAATAGGTACCAACTGTACAACTGCTCACTCCCAACTTTTTCTCCCATGCTAACTCTGAACCTAAAACATACGTGAAACAAGGTATGAGCACACAAGGTGTCGAGTACATGGGTAGAAAGATACATATATTTATGGTTTTCATAATTTGGAAAGATTTGTATAAAGAAAGAAAGAAAATCATAGAAAATATTTCTTTATTAAGTGAAATATGCCAATTTTATTCATTTTTTCTAGATGATTTGCATTATCAAGGTGGACTAGTACCAAAACATATATATTGGGCCCATCCTCATGTACCAAGTATTCTAAGGAAACTCTTCATACACTGTGTGCTCTAGGGAGGTGTACTAGTCAACATTAATCCATTCCCTCGTAAGGGGGATAATGAAGACCTTAAATAACTACAAAACATCTACTCATCATTTATGTTTTCAAGTGATAAAACATTGAGTACTATATAGTGCTACTACATCCAATATTTGCAATTAGAAAAGAGCATACACACATATCATGATTTCAACCAAGAAAACCATAGTCATATACTTAAATAAACCCATGTACCTGAGTTCAGAGATTCCTTAACATTGAAGTTCATCTACTACTCTGGTCATCACCTGCTTAGTAACAATTAATCATCATTAATACAATGTTCACTATTACTAATGATATTTAGGTCCAATTTTTGGTTTAGGTAGATGTTACTGGTCTGAAATATGTCTCTAGTATTTGTATACTGGTTAGGATGTCATTTTTAGGGTCTAGTCCAAATTTCTTTTTTTCTAATGATTGGTCTATTTTCTATGATTCATAAGGGATTTAAATCATCCAATTAGGCAATAATGAGAAAAGGTCACAATTGCTCAATAATATTAAGATCAGAGTCCACATTTAGTTTCTAGATGATATTAGGGTTCAAACTTATTTTTATCAGACTTAACCTCAGCCAATTTTTAATTTTACCATTTAAATGAAGCATTCTCATCTAAATTAAATATCATCAACGTAAGCATCTCAAAAGTCTGATACAGGAATTTTATAAGAAACAAGTCATTTTTCTGAGTCTAAGGGTATTTTTCCGGCATTTATAGACTGAATAAGCTATTTATTAGGAATTTTCTATGTTTCTATGAATTTCTGATGATGTAAATAGATATTTACCTTTTTAGGGAATTCTCCAGCCATCATATCTGTATTTTTGGGTGTCAAATAGGCACCATAGGGCTTAAAGGGAGTGGATGTGGTTTACACTCATGGGCTGGTTGAACCGACCGATCTAGCTTGATCTAATCCCAGCACAGACTCAACTCCCTAATTTCCTCCTCTCTCATGATATGTCTCTCTCACTGCTTCTTCTTTTTTTGTTGTATCTTCCGCCATAGAGTTTGTTGGCGACGATCAAAGGGATGCATGAGCGTCAGTTCCTGTGGTACCTCAAAGCTTATGGGTCACCTTTATAGCCTCCTCAGCAAGCGTCAAAGGTGTGGAGGTGCTTCTAGCTCATTGCCCTATTCCATTTTTAAGTCATGGCAGAGAATACGGTCGATTGGGGGTTTTGGTCTCCTCCTCCATTGCTCGCACCTTGGTCAGGGGGAGATCCACACGGGTTGAAGTTATGTATCGTCAGTCTGCCTTGGGATTTCACCCTTAGCCGAAACGCAACCCAGATGAAGGAAGCTTGCCGATTGCAAAGACTTTCTTCTTGATCACCATGGTGAAACACAAGTGATGTGTTTTTGGAATCTCCTCACCAACACTCACCTCACCCCACCAATGAGTCAGGAGGCCATGAGATCGTGCTCTGAACTCATCCACAATCTTTGCCGGATGTGGGGGTGCCAACAGGTCCATATGTGCAGTCATCTCCTATGATCACAGATGATGAGCTCTGAGGTTCATGGTCACCCTCACAAACTAGGTTCTAGGTAGATAAATAGGATCTAAAGGTTCCCTAGGAGATATCCATCCCAATGTAAAACTCCTGCACCACTTCCTTCCCCTTCCCTGCCTTATGATTATGTTGTAAAATCTAGAGGAGAACAGAAAGAAAAGGAGGGTTCAAACTTGCCTAATACTCCACAATAATAGCAGTCTAAGGGTTTATTAAGATTTGGAAGAAGTGGCAATTTCAAGTAATCCAATGGATGTTCTTAACAACCCTTGACCAAGTCAAGCATTGATGGCCTGAGTGTGTTGGGTATGGCACCACAATCCCAATTTTTATGGAGCTTGAGGGCAACTCATATGCCATCATATATGCATCCAAGGGCAAAGCCCATCATTATCATGAATGTATTCACACTCAGTATAGAAGCACAGGGGACTTGCTGTATTATTGGCATCATATAATCCAAATATTGATTTGTTTTCCTAAATAGAGCCCAATCTTAAACTCCAATATCTTCTAATTTCATTTATCCAATTCATGTGAGAATTTAGGCAAAGATTACACTTAGATTCTGACCAAGTTTCTCACTAAAAACTAAACATTTGATTGTCTAACTTAATAGATCAAATCACCTCATAATGGCTCATATATATAGGCATATTAAATTTCAATGCATATTGAATGACTTCTACTATGAGCAAAATAACTTTATGAAGTCACACTTCCACTCCATTGTTACGTTGTTTGGATCCATATATGTCGTTGATTGAAAGCCTAACTTTGCAAGTACTCATGTCTTCATCATTTAATCATATTGATCATCACGGTTAGCGTAACTAATCTTAGCTAAAATAATTATCTTATACTAGACCTTCAATCATATTTCTTAGATAAAAAAAAATCATTTTTTTATAAACAACTAAAGCATATTCGTGAACCTCAAATACTATATAGAGAATTGAACCCTAAAATCAAGGTCACCACATTCACCCCACCTTACATGGAATTTCGTCCTCTAAATTTAATTGGCCATATATTTCAAGGTGATATCAAGAATTCAAGATTCATATAGTCACCACTCCTAGGTTACAAGATCATCATAGTTCCATATATATCCTAAGTTGTCATCTTAGGTTCATAGTATCTAAGGTGTACCCACCCCACCTTAAATAGGTTGAGGTGTCATTTTCTTTTGAAAGAATTGAAACATAACTTAATGTCTTAATTATAACATAACATTCTTATATTTCAAGATTTATATCCTCATCGTCCCTTAAGGATAAGGGTTTGTTCCTAGTTTTGAAGTTGATAAGGAATTGCCCATGGTTTCATCATTCACTGTACTCACCAATGTAAGGTGGTGTCATTATTCCATGAGTACCCTAAGCATAGAGGTTATATTTCCATATTCAATGCTTAGAAGGCATTTTTCAAGGTTTTTATTTCACCCCACTAAATTATGCAAGGTGATATAAAGATTTCATGTATACCAAAATCATCACACTTAACATTATTAATGTGGTCTATGATCAACATCATTTATGATTTCATCGAGAAATGCTTTCTTATATACTTAAATATTAGGGTTTCAACCTATTGAGTGAGTTGTCCTCAACTAGAAGCTTATATTTATAAGGATTTATGTTAGGCACTATATTTTGTGATCATTTAATCTATGATCAAAATACATATTTATTTTGATCTCATGATTTCAAACTTACATCTATCATGTATGATATGAAGGGAAAGAGAATATACTAAGCCAAGATTATCATGATTTCAAACATGGATACTACATGTAAAATGTAGGATGAGAATATAGAATAGGTCAAGCTTCTATGAGTGACTCCTCGTATATAAATCATCTACATAGCTCAAGTGAGGTTTCTAGCATCATATATGAAGAAATAGAAGAAGAAGGGATGGCACTATATAGTTTTGAGTATCTTATGCACAAGGCATTTTATTCTTAGAACCAAATTTCAAATATCACCTCACTTACAGCTAATGATGAGATTCACAAACATATGTCACTCAATCTAGGACCTAATTCAATCAAAAGGATTGACTTTCTCATTATGAGTCACCTACCAAACAATTTTTTTTACCCAACTCTCGCATATAGGATTGAATCATGCAAAAGGACTCAACTCATCTACTCAGGAATAACTCAACTTAGGACACATCATTTCACATATATCTCATATTTTCCATATATTTTAGGATAGGTCCTATGACCCTCTCCTTGTGGGTCTCACTCTCTCTGGAGTTTACCACATATCTTGTCTTAACATTGGAGGCCTTCCTTTGTAAAAGAACTTGACGCTCATGCATATTCAACCTTATCTTAACTTTGCTCATCTTAAGTGAGAGAAGAGTATGTAATTTCATCATCATGACTTAGCTTAGATCTTCAAAATTGGATTCAGCTCATATGCAACTTCAGCGTAGATCTTCAAAATTGGATTCAGCTCATATGCAACTTAAACCTATATAAGGAAACTTACACCATTAGAGATAAAAATCAGATAAGGCTACACATGCATATTTCATATATAAATCAATCATTTACTCTAATTTTTATATATCCAATAAGGCTCTAGACATCTAATCTAGATCAACTCTCTCTTCTAGACTGATGTCACTCCCTTTCACTTAGGTTGCATGCACACCTACTATTCTCTTGTGTGAGAGACACATTTTCATATTTACATATATATAATAAAATATTATATAGTTTTTCTTCGAGAAGGCAAACGTCAGGGAAAACTATTGAGGCTCGAGTCAATTGGAAAATAAAACCAAATCAGCAAAATGAGTGTCCCACACACAATAGATAGTCGAGTGACATGTCACCTAGTGAAATGGTGAGAATGGGGTGTAGACTAGTGTAGCTACCCAATACATATGAGATCAATATGGAACGGGTTTCACACGCTTGTCTACACCTAGTTATCGAACATCTAAGTTCTAACCTAGAGGCTAAGTCAAACCTAGTTCCTATGGAACAACTTGCTATGTTTCTTGGGTTTAAAGTAAAAGGTGAAATTTAGTCTTTATATTTCTTGGTGAGAAATTGTCAGGTGCAACTATTGTTCATGCTCTGATGCCAACTGTAACGTCTCCGAATTTCCACCTTCTCAAAACCCCATGGGGATGAGAAGACAAAATCTGAAAACGTTAATTAATTCTAACAAAGTGTGTTGTGGAAGAAATATGTGCATACATGAACATTCATCCATAACATACACCATAAAATTCTTAACATTCGACATGTATATTTACAATGTGAATTGTTATTACTTACATTTTCATAATTTAAAAGGAAGTTTTACAAGTCTACGAGCATGTATGCTAACTAGGATCTACACAATAGGTACCACTTGTACAAGTTCTCACTCCCATCTTTTTCTCCCATGCTTGCTCTGAACCTAAAACATACATGAAACAACGAATCAACACACAAGGTGTCAAGTACATGGGTAGAAAGATACATATATTTATGGTTTTCATAATTTGGAAATATCTGCAGAAAGAAAGAAATAAAATCATAGAAAATATTTCTTGATTAAGCAAAATATGCCAATTTTATTCATTTTTTCTAGATGATTTGTATTATCAAGGTGGACTAGTACTAAAGCATATATATTGGGCCCATCCTCGTGTACCAAGTACTCTAGGGAAACTCCATGTACACCTTGTGCTCTAGGGAGGTGTACTAGTCAACATTAATTCATTCCCTCGTATGGGGGATAATGAAGACCTTAAATAACTACAAAACATCTACTTATCATTTATGTTTTCAAGTGATAAAACATCGAGTATTATATAGTGCTACTACATCCAATATTTGCAATTAGATGAGAGCATACATTCATATCATGATTTCAACCAAGAAAACCATAGTCATATACTTAAATAAACCCACGTACTTGAGTTGAGAGATTCATTATACATACAAGTTTGTCTACTACTATGGTCATCACCTGATTAATAACAAAATGTTCACTATTATTAATGATATTTAGGTCCAATTCTGGGTTTAGGTCAAATCTAGATGTTACTGATCTGAAATAAGTCTCTAGTATTTTTATACTAGTTAGGATATCATTGTTAGGGTCTGGTCCAAATTTCATATTTTTCTAATGATAGGTCTATTTTCTATGATTCATAAGGGATTTAAATCATCTAATTAGGCAATAATGAGAAAAGGTCACAATTTCTCAATAATATTAAGATCAGAGTCCAAATTTAGTTTCTAGATGATATTAGGGTTCAAACTTATTTTTCTTATATTTAACCTCAACCATTTTTTATTTTACCATTTAAATGAAGCATTCTCATCTAAATTAAATATTATCAACTTAAGCATATCAAAAGTCTAATATATGAATTTTATAGGAAACATGGAATTTTTCTAAGTCTAAGGGTATTTTTCGGGCATTTATAGACTGAATAAGCTATTTATTAGGAATTTTCTATGTTTCTATGAATTTCTGATGATGTAAAAAGAGACTTACCTTTTTAGGGAATTCTCCATCCGTCGGATCTGTATTTTTGGGTACCAGATAGGCACCACGTGGCTCAAAGGGAGGGATGTGATTCACACTCATGGGCTGGTTGAACTGGCCGGTCTAGCTTGATCTAATCGCAGCACAGACTCGACACCCTGATTTCCTCCTCTCTCGCATTCTGGCTCGCCCACCGCTTCTTCTTTTCCCACCATCTCTGCCGCCACAGAGTTGGTTGGCGGTGATAAAAGGGATGCACAAGTGTCGGTTCCTGTGGCACCTCAAAGCTTCTGGGTTGCCTCTTTAGCCTCTCAGCAAGCGTCAAAGGCGTGGAGGTGTTGCTAGCTCGTTGCCCTATTCCGATTTGAAGTTGTGGCAGAGCAGGCGGTCGGTTGGGGGTTTCAGCCTCTTCCTCCATTGCTCACACCTTGGTCAGGGGGGAGATCCACACGGCTTGAAGTCGTGTACTGTTGGTCTACCTTGGGATTTCACCCTTAGCTGAAATGCAACCCAGATGAAGGAAGCTCACCGACTGCGGAGACCTACTTCTTGATCACCGTGGCAGAACACATGATGTGTTTTGGGAATCTCCTCATCAACACTCACCTCGCCCCACTGATGAGTCAGGAGGCCACAAGATCGTGCTCTGAACTCATCCACGATCTTTGCCAGATGTCGGGTGCCAAGGGGTTGATACAGGCTAAAAAAGATGCGGAATAATGGATTAGGCACACAAAAATGATATAAAAAACAAGAAAACACAAGATTTATGTAACCACGGGCTCAAAGTCTGACGGAGAAAATCCACCACTAATCAAAAAATTACAATGTTCGTCTCAAGTTTAGACTCGAAACTTGAGGAATATAGAGTAAAAGGAAGAGATACAAAATAATACTGAACTAGTACGTTACCACACCAAACGGCCTTCCGAAAAAACACCTCTTTGTAGAGAATACCCAGACAGAATTAGAACATAGGTTGTGATGGAGAACTTGGTGAAGATCAGGGAAGAGAACCAGAGCGGTGCCACCTTCTTTCCTTTCTCTTATTTCTTCTTCCTTGACTTTTCTCTCTGTCAGGTCAACAAAGAACAACGGCGTCGACTCCTCTCTTTTCTTTACGTCACGAACAGCAGTAGATTAGAAGGTGGTTGGGTTTTCTTTGAGGGTGTCTTGTATATCCTTAGCGACTACATGCATGGGGTTATAAATACCCATCCTCGCGGCTACTGTAATGCCCTAAAAGGCTGCCTGATTGGGGTTGGAAGCTAATAGGGTTGTAGGCCCAACAATCTCCCCCTCCAACCCAAAGGAGAGACTGTCATCTTGACTCCTTAGATGGAGTCCAATCCGGCGAGCTCCTTACAAGTAGCAAGCTTCTTTGTAAGAATTGTCTTCGTCAACATGTCAGAAAGATTGTCGTTGGTGTGGACTTTCTTCAGCTTCAACTGGTCATCACTGATAGCTTCATGCAACCAATGGTATCTCAGATCAATATGCTTTGTCCTAGAGTGAAAAGAAAAATTCTTACTCAAGTCCATGGCACTCTGACTGTCACAGTAGATAACATGTTCATCCTGTGTCAGACCCAGTTATTATAAGAAACGTTTGAGCTAAATCATTTCTTTCCCTGCTTCACAAGCTGTAATATATTTTGTCTCAGTAGTAGATAAAGCAACACACTTTTGCAATTTAGACTGTCAACTAATAGCCCCCTGCAAAAGTGAATAGAAACCATGAGGTAGACTTCCTGTGATCAAGATCACCTGCTAAATCTGTATCTATGAAACCTGTAAGAATTGGTGGTGCCCCTCCAAAGCATAAGCAAGCACTAGATGTGCCTCTCAAATATCTGAGTATCTATTTTACAGCATTCCAATGCTCCTTACCAGGGTTAGATAAAAATCTGCTAGTCACACCAACTGCTTGTGCAATATCAGGCCTAGTGCACACCATAGCATACATAAGACTTCCTACTGTAGAAGAGTAGGGTATGTGAGCCATCTCTTGCTTTTCCTGCTTAGTAGAAGGAGATTGTTTTCTACTCAATCTGAAGTGACAGGCTAAGGGAGTCTCAATTGGCTTCTCCCCCTTCATGTTGAACCTGTCAAGTACACGCTCAACATATTTCTCCTGTGACAACCAAAGTTTCTTTGCTTTCCTGTCACACCTGATGTCCATGCCAAGAATCTATCTGGCTGGTCCCAAGTCTTTCATGTCAAAAGAAACAAACAATTCCTTCTTCAGCTTGGCAATCATCTGAGCATCCTTGCCAACAACCAACATATAATCAACATAAAGTAAGAGAATAATAAAATTGTCACCTGAAAATCTCCTGAAGTAAACACAATGATCTGCCTCTGTCTTGTGGTAACCTTGCTTCAGCATGAAAGCATCAAACTTTTTGTACCACTACCTTGGTGCTTGTTTCATCCCATAGAGACTTTTCTTCAATCTACAAACCATGTGTTCTTTGCCTTTCACTACAAATCCTTCAAGTTGTTGCATATAAATATCTTCCTCTAGCTCACCATGGAGGAAGGTTGTCTTCACATCAAGCTGCTCAATATCAAGGTCCAAGCTAGTTGCCAAGCCCAAAACTGTGTGAATGGAAGTCATCTTCACCACTAGAGAGAATATCTCATCAAAGTTAATGTTCTGCTTTTTCCCAAAGCCTTTCACCACAAGTCTAGCTTTGTATCTCACAGTGTTATCACTCCCATCTTTCTTTAGCTTAAAGACCCACTTGTTCTTTAAAGCTTTTCTGCCTTCAGGAAGCTTGCATAACTCATAGGCATCATTTTTCTTCAATGAGTTCATCTCATCTTGCATTGCATGCAGCCACTTATCTTTTTCTTGATGAGACTTTGCTTCCTCGTAGATTTCTGGCTCCCCCTCTTCTATGATCAATGATCATTCTATGTCAGAATATTTAGTAGACGCCCTTTTCTCTCTAGTAGACCTCCTCAGTTGTGGACCTGCTGGATCTACTGGTTGAGGTTGCTCCCCCTACTCAAGAACCTCCTCATCATGGACGTTATCCATACCAGGATCATCATTTGCCATATCATCATGTGGGATCTCATCATCCTCAATATGGCTTGCATCAACATTCTGCTAGACTGGAGAGGGAATTGACACATCAATCACAGTATCATCTTTTACCTGCTCATGCTCTGTCATCACTGTATCAGAAAACATCTGGTCCTCAAAGAAAATCACATCTATGGATCTGATTATCTTCTTATTTTCTAGATCCCAAAGTTTGTAACCGAACTGCTCATCACCATAGCCAACAAAAATACAAGGAACAAATTTGTCATCAAGCTTCTGCCTCTGTTCCTTAGGAACATGTGCAAATGCCTTGCACCCAAACACTCTAAGGTAAGAATCAGAAGCTAGCTTCCCTGTCCACACACTCTCTGGAGTGTAAAAATCCAAAGGAACCGATGGCGAACTGTTAATCAAGTAGCAAGCAGTGTTTACAGCCTCTGCCCAAAATTCCTTAGGTAGATTTACATTCTTCATCATGCATCTAGCTCGCTCCATAATGGTTCTATTCATTCTTTCAGCCAAACCATTGTGTTGTGGGGTACCGGGAACAGTCTTCTCATGTTGTATTCCAGATCCTTCACAGTAAGACCTGAATTCCTTGGAAGTATACTCACCTCCATTGTTAGAACAAAGACACTTGAGCTTTTTACATGTCTCCCTTTCAACCATGGCATGGAACTTCTTGAAAGTGTCAAAGACCTGATCTTTCCTCTACAAACAGTAGACCCACACTTTCCTAGATACATCATCAATAAAAGTAATAAAGAATCTGCTTCCACCCAAGGAGTTGACTTCCATAGGACCACAAACATCAGAATAAATCTTGTCTAACACATTAGACAATTTCTCAGAGTGAGCACTGAACTGGACCCTTTTTTGCTTCCCAAGCAAACAACTTTCACAGGGGTCAAGAGTCACATTTTTACCACAGGGGATCAAATATTTCTTTGCAAGCACCTATAAGCCTTTCTCACTCATGTGTCCAAGCCGCTTGTTCCATAAATCTGGAGAACCTGGATTGTCCACAACATTGGCACTATCAATGCAAACCTTTATATTCATCCTGTACAAAGTGCAACAAACTTTTCCTCTAGCCACGACCAACTGTCCTTTGGTAACAACGGTTTTTAAGTCACCAAAATGATATTTAAAGCCCTCAATGTCGATACCATAGTCGGAAATGATGTTATAATCAACTTCAGGAATATGTCTAACATTCTTCGGTAAGATGGTATAACCCAACTCGGTCTCAATGCGCACCTCACCAATCCCACGAATCTTCGTATAGATTTTAGTAGCCATCTTTGTCATTCTAAAGTTCCCAGACTTGTAGGAGCAGAAGAAGTGTCTGTAAGGAGTGATGTGGTATGAAGCACCGGTGTCCAACACCCACTCAGTGTTGTCGCTGATATGTAGACAATGTCCCATGGCAACTCCACATGTGAGTACCTCTTCGGCATCTGAATGACTACAACTCTATTTTTATCATCATCTGTCACCTTCTGCTTTCCTTCTTTAATTTCCTTTCTGCGCTGCCTACAAAATTTCTGTATATGACCTGGCTTGTTGCAGTAATGACAAACTACCTTACTTTTAGACTTTGACATGTGCTTTGACTTTCCTCTATCACCACCTTGGCCAGGACTCTGACTCCTCCCCCTATCCTCAGCAACAAGGGCATGTGAAACTGACGTCTCTGCTGAGCTGTGTCGTCTCGTCTCTTCATTCAGCAGGGTATTGGACACCAAGTCCAAAGTCAATTTCCCCTCTGAGCAGAATTGCTAACAAAAATCACCAAGGTCTCCCAGCTGTCAGGTAAAGAACCAAGAAGTAGAAGAGCCTGCAACTCATCATCAAGTGGCAAACCCATTATGGCTATCTGATTCACCATGCTCTTAAAATCATTCAGGTGCACTGATATATTGTCTTCTTCCTTGAACTTCAGATTGACGAGCTTCTTAATTAGAAACGTCTTGTTCCCTATAGTCTTCCTCTCGTACAACGACTTGAGCTTCTTCCACAAAGAGTGGGCACTGGTCTTGTTGGCGATGTGGTGGAAGAAAGACTCATCAAACCAGCGTCGGATGAAGCCCATGTATTTTCTGTTCATTTTTGTCCAGTCCTCCTATTTTGTATCTGCTGGCTTGCTCACATCTCCCTGAACCGATTCATAAAGATCATTGCAGTAAAACAAATCCTCCATCTTTATCTTCCACGTCGGCCAGTTTGATGCCGTCAATTTCACCATATTATTTGCACCGTCCATCTAGTCCACGTAGCCACACGCTCTGATACCAATTGAAGGAGTTGATGCAGGCCAAAAAAATATGTGTAATAACCTGCACGTATGGACTAGGCACGCAAAAATAATATAGAAAACAAGCAACCACAAGAATACCGAGATTTACGTGGAAAACCCCCCATAATGTGTAAGGGAAAAACCACAGGGTCAAAGCCCAACGGAGAAAATCCACTAATCAACAGATTACAATGTTCGTCTCAAGTTTAGACCTAAAACTTGAGGAATACAGAGTAAAAGGAAGAGATACAAAATAATACCGAACTAGTACGTCACCACACCAAACGGCCTTCTGGAAAACCACCTCTTTGCAGAGAATACCCAGACATAACAAGAATGTAGGTTGTAATGGAGAACACGGTGCAGGCTGGGGAAGAGAACCAGAGTGGTGCCACCCTCTTTCCTTTCTCTTCTTTCTTCTTCCTTGACTCTTCTCTCCATCACGTCAACAAAGAACAGCGGTGCCATCTCCTCTCTTTTCTTTGCGTCATGAACAGTAGTAGATTAGAAGGCGGTTGGGTTTTCTTTGCGGCTATCTTGTATATCCTTAGCAGCTGCGTGGATGGGGTTATAAATACCCATCCTCACAGCTATTGTAATGTCCTAAAGGGTTGCGCGGTTGGGCTGGAAGCTAATAGGGTCGTAGGCCCAACAAATAGGTCCAGTTGTGTGGTCATCTCCCATGATCACAGTTGATGGGCTTGAAGGTTCATGGTCACCCTCACAAACTAGGTTCTAGGTAGATAAATAGGATCTAAAGGTTCCCTAGGAGATATCCATCCCAATGTAAAACTCTTGCACCACTTTCTTCCCCTTCCTTGCCTTATGATCATGTTGTAAAAGCCAGAGGAGAACTGAAAGAAAAGGAGGATTCAAACTTGCTTAATACTCCACGTTTATAGCAGTCTAAGGGTTTATTAAGATCCAGAAGAAGTGGCAATTTCAAATAATCCAATGGATGTTCTTAACAACCCTTGACCAAGTCAAGCATCGATGGCCTGAGTGTGCTGGGTAATGGCACCGCAATCCTGATTTTGACAGAGCTTGAGGGCAACTCAGATGGCATCATATATGCATCCAAGGGTAAAGCCCATCATTGTGCGTGGATGTATTCACACTCAAGATAGAAGCACATGGGACTTGCTATATTATTGGCATCATATAATCCAAATATTGGTATAATTTCCTGAATAGAGCCCAATCTTAAACTCCAATATCTTCTAATTTCATTTATCCAATTTATGTGAGAATTTGGACAAAGATCCCAATACTACTACACTTAGCTTCCGACCAAGTTTCTCGCTAAAAATTAAACATTTGATTGTCTAACTTAATAGATCAAATCACCTCATAATGGATCATATATATAGGCATATTAAATTTCAATGAATATTGAATGGCTTCTACTATGAGCAAAATAACTTTATGAAGTCACACTTCCACCCCATCGTTATGTTGTTTGGATCCATATATGTCATTGATTAAAAGCCTAACTTTGCAAGTACTCATGTATTCATGATTTAATCATATTGATCATCATAGTTAGCGTAACTAATCTTAGCTGAAATAATTATCTTGTACTAGACATTTAACCATATTTCTCAAATAAAAGAAAATCATTTTTTTGTTGATAAATAACTAAAGCATATTAATGAACCTCAAATACTATATAGAGAATTGAACCCTAAAATCAAGGTCACAACATTCACCCCACCTTACATGGAATTTCATCCTCAAAATTCAATTGGCCATATACTTCAAGGTGATATCAAGAATTCAAGATTCATATAGTCACCACTCCTAGGTAACAAATCATCATAGTTCCATATATATCCTAAGATGTCATCTTAGGTTCATAGTATCTAGGGTGTACCCACCCCGCCTTAAATAGGTCGAAGTGTCATTTTCTTTTCAAATAATTGAAACATCACTTAATGTCTTAATTATAACATAACATTCTTATATTTCAAGATTTACATCTTTCTCATCCCTTATGGATAAGGGTTTGTTCCTAGTTTTGAAGTTGATAAGAAATTACCCATGGTTTCTTCATTCACTGTACTCACCAATGTAAGGCGGTGTCAGTATTCCATGAGTACCCTAAGCATAGAGGTTATATTTCCATATTCGATGTTTAAAAGGTATTTTTCAAGGTTTTTATTTCACCCCACTAAATTATGCAAGGGGATATAAAGATATCATGTTTACCAAAAGTATCACACTTAACATCATTAATGTGGTCTAAAAATCAACATCATTTATGATTTCATCATTAGAGAAATGCTTACTTATATACTTAAATATTAGGGGTTCAACCTATTGAGTGAGTTATCCACAACTAGAAACCTAGATTTATAAGGATTGATGTTAGGCACTATATTTTGTGATAATTTAATCTATGATCCAAATATATATTTATTTTGATCTCATGATTTCAAACTTACAACTATCATGTATGATATGAAGGGAAAGAGAATATACTAAGCCAAGATTATCATGATTTCAAACATGGATACTACATGTAAGATGTAGGATGAGAATATAGAATAGGTCAAGCTTGTACGAGTGACTCCTCGTACATAAATCATATGTATAGCTCAAGTTAGGTTTCTAGCATCATATATAGAGAAATAGAAGAAGAAGGGACAACACTATATAGTTTAGAGTATCTTATGCACAAGGCATTTTATTCTCAGAACCAGAGTTTATATATCACCTCACTTGCAATTAATGATGAGATTCACAAACATATGTCACTCAAGCTAGGACCTAACTCAATCAAAAGGATTGAATTTCTCATTATGAGTTACCTACCAAACAATTTTTTTTACCCAACTCTCACATGTAGGATTGAATCATGCAAAAGGACTCAACTCATCTACTCAGGAGTAACCCAGAGGTAGACAACACACCATACTTGGTGTGTCCACACTTAGTTGAATAAGGTAAACATGTGTATCACACTTGTATGACACCTTAAAGTTTAATATTATATTGACAAATATATATACACATACATATATATCCAATCACAATTACATATATATTATTATATGTAGCATATAAAATAACAATTACCACATGTGGTAAAAATATATATGACAAATAGTACAACAAATTGAGCTAACAAGTTTCGTACAAAAACAACTAATACATCCACATTTAGATGTAATCCTAGTGCTACCCTTTTTAGGATTCCATGTCACCCGATCAAGCAAGTTGATTGGTTGATCATAAGTTCCTAATTTGGATAGATCTTGTGTTATTGTTGATCCATTGCCTCTCTTGATCACAAACCTTACAAGGACCATCCTCTTCAGCATGGGCTTCTAATATTCTTCTTCTCTCCACCATTGTCCACCGATGATGTTTTCACATCATAATATTCTAATAGCATAACTAAAAATTACATGGAGAATGAATAGAGAGAGGCATGCCATATAAGTCATATACATGTTAGAATATGTTTGATCAAAATAAAAACAAAGATATCACATGTTTCATATCACAACATAATGATCTAATTTCCATATCCACGTCCATAAAAAATTGATTTTCAAGGCGTTGCACAAATATATGTGATATATATACATATCATATCATATACGATATTAGGTGATTTATGGATACAAGATATCCAATTTATTCGTCCAATGAATCATTTGAGGTTCAAGACCCAATCCAACATTAGAAGTGTACAATGTGGCTCTGATGCTACTATAGGGTTTTAGGGAAGGGGCGGATCAAAATAACAAAATTCTTCCCTTTTTACCCAAGTCGTTGGATCCGTCCTAGCTACAAAAAATTAGTGAATAAAAGGCATAAGAGGGCATAAATGTGATACCTTTGTGCACATTACTTGTCCAACAAGTAGAAACATCTTTTGTTTATGAATAAGTCAATCTTTCCGGATCTATATCTAGAACGAAAACCAAATATTTTGGATAGAACACCAATAGATTTAGATTTTCCACCAAGCAAAAACTTGTTGTCGTCTTGCAGAATGCATTCTCCAAGAGCCTTTGCACGTGTGCCTTAGACTCTACTTCATTCAATTTCATGTGTGCCTTGGCCTCGACTTAGTCCATGCAGATGAGGGAGAGCATGGTGCACCACCTTGGCCACCAAGTCGTAGCAGAACAAGAGTTATTGATATGCTAGGCATCCATATATTGTGAGTGGTATAGTTGTAATTTGTCCCTCCTTTGGACTAATATACCTATCCACTTGATAAGTGAGATGGTGAAATGCATGTCCATGCTCATGTGATGTAATATATGATATTGAGCTCACATTATCTCAAATAGTCTGCTCTAGTTCAAGGGACATAGATTCAATGATTTTGAAGATAACATTCCATGCCTCGATTTCAATGTGGATATCTATGATGAAGGGATTATATGGTCATGGAAAAACCTGATCGATTTTCTTGTTAAAGTTTTTCTCCAACTCATTCATTTTACTTGGGCAGAAATGATGTACGTCTAGACAACAATAGTTGCTTGTGTAGTTTTGAGCATCACTACCAACGTAATTACGAACACACTAGGTCACACACTTAAGAATGCATAAGGGTATTGAAGTTCACATCAAAACATATGATTAGAATGGTTTTGATTAAAAAACATGTTAATTTACCTTGTGATCAGATGACTAGTTGTATGATCAGTTGATCATATTAATTAGGTCAATAGATCAGTAGATTTTTAATTTATTGATTCAGATTTCCATTGGAAACATGTGTTTGGCTGATCAAGCCACTTAATTAGGTGCTCACAATATTATAGAGGAAGTCTAAAATTTGAAAATACATTAGATATAAATATGGGTTGTCATGGTCATATAATTAGCTAATTTGATTTGTTGATCACAATACGTGATCGATTGATCACAAATCATGTCTTAGTTTTTAGCATTAAATTGGTTTTAAAATTTCTATTAGGAAAGGGATTGGAATTTGTTTTTTCCAAGCATGTGTCTCTCTTATATAAAGAGGGCACGCCCAAAAGGGTGGAACACAACTCTTAAGAGAACTTGTGAGACAAGTTGGCCATCAAACTTCCATTTTGTACAGAGCAAGTAACCCTAAGGATTGCTTCCCAAATAGATTTTTTTCCCTTTGTCACATTGTACCCAATCACCACCATTTTGGCAACTTATATTTCAAATTGTGTTGGGATAGTGTCAAAGTACACAGAATGACATGTGTTACTGCAGTGACTTTAGGTCTAAGGATCATAGTGACCATTATCACATTTGGATATGACTCTGACATGTCATAACATGACTTCTGTGTGTCAATCTCAAGGTGGGCTTGTTCAATACAACTTGTTATATAACAAGTACCCATTCATATTAGTTGATATCCAATATCATGATTAAAGAGACATAGTCATCACTCACAATACATGCTAGTTATGGATATTATTGTTGTCCTATACTATCCACAATGGTAACTGACTAAGGACATAACAAGAATGAATACTCTTGTTATACATATGATCTCAATTTTAAGTCCTTTACCTAAATCATATGTCATCATAAAAAATTCTTAAGACATTATTAAGTTTATTCATTATCTCAACACAAAATAAACATAATAAGTGGAGCTGCCTTTTTAATGTTGAGTTGTAGTTGCCTTTTATTAAAAATCAATCAAGTGCAAAATATCACTTTTACATTCATCACATGATGGCTCTCAGGGCATATAACCAACAAGATGGTGGGTCAAGGAGGATTAGGACTTTAGGCTAAGGACATGGAGGTCTTAAAAAAAATCCATCAGTTCCCTGGTGGGCTGCCATTATCCACCTAACTTTATTTTATGTATTGTATCTAGTTTGTTTATGTATAGCCTTTTGAATAATGCCATAAGTTTGTATTAAGTTTCCTATTCATGAAAACTATTGAGAATGAGAAATGAAATGTGGTATGTGTTGGTTAAGCTTTCAATTATTCTATGTGTATGATATTCAATGTGTGTGACACCCCCATCAATATTATAAGTTAGGAATTGACGCTTTCACTCGTGTGAGTGTGTATAAATTTGGGTTGTTACAAATAGGGTTAGGTTTAGTTAGGATAGTAGATTGGATGCAACCTAGTGAAATTAGGGATCAAAATACTTGGGAGATCACAATGAAGATGAAGGGAGTGATATTGTGGTAATTCACATGGTATACATTAAGATATATGGTGAGAGAAAGCGATGTTATATTTTAGTGCATATGAATATGGGGTCAAGAAGGAATAAGACTCAATAAATGTTAGATAAATCTCATTGAAGTCCTAAACAGATATAACTTCTCCCAATAGTTCAATCATAACAACAAAAGATGAAACAATTTAAAAATAGCATATATCATTTGTATTCCATTACTATCATGTCATGTTTTAATTTACCACTTTCCATTTTTCTTTAGGTGTTTCTTAGTATCCAAGAATTACAAAAACGTCATACTAGAACTTTTTTGAGGGTGAAAAACATATTTTCTGAATAGTCTTAGGAATTCATCTTAGTACTATTTGATTTTAAGTTTGGTAGTATAGGGATATTAACACTAATAATTATTCAAAGGATTTTCTTAACAAATAGTTGAGAGAATATAAACAATCTTGTATGTAATGCATATGATTTTTTGGGATATAATTATGAATGGTATGAAGTTTTTTTCATTATTTAGTCTCTAATCTAGTCATGAATGACTATTTGTGGCTATACTATTAAAAAGGAAAATTGTGTTGGGCACAAAATAATGTATAGGAACCATATATAGGTTCAAACTTGACACCGAGTAAGTAATCATTATTAGAGTCCTATCACTTTATTTAAGCCCCAAATTAGGTACCATGAATTGCATGATTGTGACTTAAGTATAATGGAAAGATTAGGGTTGGTGCGTTTTCAATTGGGTCATACCTTATCAAATTGGTATTGTTAGGTTTACTAAGTTCCAATTCATGTAAATGAACCATGATAGGGATTTAAGATTTCATATAGCATATTTGGAGATGATTTTAGAAATTGAATATCAGTTTATGTGTGAAAGTTAGTTTTGAAAATCATGGTTTTGTGGTATAATCTATGCCTATGGTGATTTGAGGGTTTTGACACAAATCATTGTGCCCCAGATCTACAACTAACGACATGACCTTCCATAGATCAAGGAATATGGTGTAATGTTGATTAGGGTCATGAATGTCATGCGATAGACCCAGAGTGCATCATTTTATATGAATGGAAAGTTCTTCATTCATGTGTTGATGATCTTCTAAAAGTTTTAATTGATTTTAAGGATGTATGGTTCAACATGGTCACTCATATGATGATGAATGTGTAGCCATTTGTGATGAACACATCATTTCCTCATAAGTCCTTCAAAATAGAAATTGTATTAAGTGTGAGCCTCCGTTAATGCAAAATATGCATAAAACTTACAAATTAGAGGAAGATGATGTTCTTGAAAATCTTGATCACTGGTTTGGAATCACAATTAGGTGGAGCTTTCCTCCACCCACTCTAAAACATAGTCGGTCATCAACAAATTATCTGTATGGAGGTGGTAAAATCCCATTTATTTTATGACTCATGCATTGACTATCTCTACTTCCATCTACTTTTGGATTGCATGTTGTAGTGCCTCTGGATATCATAATGCATTGGCATCTATGGCATGCCTTGGAAAAGGATATTGTGTCCTTGAATATGGACTACCAAAAGAATCCATATTATGAACATTGTTGGATGTTTGTGTTGGTACTTGTATGTCCTCTATAGGCAAAAGAGTTTCATTGCTGAATGACATCTACAATATTTGACTTATAGATGCATAATTTATATGACCCATCATAAAGTGGAAAAATAATACAAACTATCCTAATATTAATGGCACATTGTTAAAGAACTTCTTGTTGGATTTTATTTCATATGTATCTAGACTATACCACACTTGACGTGGTTGACAAAATAAGAATACCATGGAGATACAATAGTAGGAATAATGAGTTAGTCACATGGGTAGGAATCATCAATGTATGGAATCATCAGTATGAAGTTGTAATGGATACAAGTGATCATCTACCACATTCTCACTTCCCTTCTTGTCATAAAACTCCAAGTCAAACCTTAGAGGATATCCACTTTGATGTGAGGGTTTTCCCCCCTTATTAATCACCAAATAGTGTAGTGTGGTGTGATGCAGACCTAATTCAGGACTTCATCTTGTGCCATTTGTCCTTTAATCATAGATGAACACATTTGAATTCATATTACTTCTCCCAATAAATGGTTTACTATCAAATTTACATATGGAGGCTCTTTGCATGTTTTTCAGGTACCTTGACCATAATTTGGATGGACGGGAGAGAAGGAGGAGGAACTAAGGGTTTTTCTACCCTTGGAGGAGCCCAAGGACATATGAGAACTGCCCCAACTCTACCCCTGGTGGCCAGGGGTCGATCTAAAGCAAAGAACTCCATGGATTGTGAAATCAAGATGAAAGTGCAAGAAAAAGACCTTAGCACGGCTATGGTATCATGGAGTGGTTATGTCACCAATATAAAAATCACATAGAATACATAGTCAAGAAGCAACTTCAAAAAGTCCATCAACGTGACCGTGGTGGCCAACACGGCTATTCCAAGAAGACCCCAAGCATGGTCGTGCCAGCCAAAATAGTTGTGCTGCCAACCGCCCAGTAGGCTTGTTCCAAGGAAAACAACCTTTGATCAATACCCTCACCTTGGTCACTCTACCCAGCACAATCATTCTACCTATCCATCACCACAGCCATGCTACCCATCACGTCCATGCTACCAACCCTCAAAATCAATTTTCTATTAGTATTTGTTCACTTCCACAATGATCGTTCCTCCTCAGCATGTCTGTTCCACCTCTCCAACACCATGACCACTCTTTCCATAACGGTCGTGCTACCAACAATACCGTATTGCTTCCTTTTATCATTTTATCTAAATTCTCCCCTTAACCTATGCTTCTCATACCACTATATAAGCAATAGTGGCGGCTGACAGCTCAAAGTTAGCTACCTTATCACTTATTGCCACCTATCTTGGCATTCATAGAACCTCCCACCTACTCCCATTCCATTTTCCATCATCTTCCACCTCACTAGTTGTCTAGGGTTTTGGTCACTTACACCCACCATTGCATTCTTTCCATCCACCAAGGAGGGATGAGGACGTGAACTTATAGTAGGAGGTGAAGTAAGAGGAGTTTTCACCAATCATCAATGGATATCTACTGCTCCGCTTCTTGTTTCTCTATTTTTGTATTATGAGTATCTAAGCCCCCTAGGTGATCTGTTTGGGGTTTAAAATGTGAATTTGATGCCTTTGGGGAAAGTGATACACAAAATCTATAATTCATATGCTAATGATCTTATACTTCTATCTCAACTCCCATGGATTGATTTGTGATTTGTTATTTAAAACACTTAAGTTTAGGGGAAATGGCTTATATGTGGCTATTTTGGGTTTTGCTCCTAGGTCCAACTAGTGGATCCTTTGATAGCTACCCATATTACTACATATCTATCCTCTCTCCTACTACTAATTGTGATAAATAAGTTTCTATCTTGAAGAAACTTAATATCATTGGTTTGGATCTACTTAAAGGCCATATGGGAGGTCGCATGAGGTGTAAAACCCTCATATACACCCTCCATATTACCATGGACCCTAATTTCCCTAAGTGCTTAAATCCTAGAAACATATACTTGTAGAATCTTAGTTGAATTCCACCTAAACCCCAACCAATGAGATCATAATGTTGGATAGGGGGTGACAGGGACTAGTTCCCCTATACACATCCTATTCCATCTGTGGCCCATCAGTAGTTTAGGGCAATTATCTAATATCTAACTTGATTGTTTGGTTTGATAATCTAACTAAATTAGTAATGTTTGCATGTTATGACACCCAGCCTAGGTGATAGTCACATTACCTCAAATAGTTAACACCTCCACTAATTTCTAAAACCCTATTTTCTCTCTTGATTAGCTAGTGCTTTCTTAGTCACATTCATTACTTACTTAATTAGTTGATTTCCTTGTTCATGGTATATTTTACCTTGCTAGTGTAGTTAGTGTTCTTTTATGCTTGCATGTGCTTGTTTTCATTCATCATTTTATACTCTATTATGTTTCTTTCTCTTTTGCCTAGATTGCTAGTGTAGTATCTCTTTTTATCAGTTAAGTTAGTTGTCATATCTAGTGTGATAGTTATGAATGCTTTGTTAGTTTATTCTTTAATGATATATCTTTCTTCCTTGATTTGTTAATTAAACCTAACTTGTCTATGGTTAAAGTATATTTGCTTCTTGCTTTTTCTTAATTTCTTTCTCACCTTAATTTAACTTTCAAAACCAAAATTAAACCCTTTAACCCTAGACTTTGCTTTAGGAGCCTAGCCCGAATGAACTAAGATCCAATGCCACGTATCTCCTTTGGGTTCAACCCCAGCTTGCCATTATCTATACTACCCTAGAGCCTAAGTGCTTGTGGATTTATTTAAGAGTGTGTCCAAACTGGGTTTATAAATATTGGCAGCCCATTTTGTCCATCTAAAGTGCATCCAAACATATCAGTTGGTTAGGTGTACTTGTGAATGCATCAAGCTCTTTAGCATTGTTTCTAGGTAGAATGGCGCTTGGCCTGGATAGTTTGTTTAGCTTTGACTTTTCCAATTGCTCTCACCATTTCTATTCATTATTCTTTGATTTACTTTTACAAACTTGTTTGCTAACTTGTCTTCTTTTGATTGTTCATGCCTTGTAGGTGACCATTGTTGCATGTAAGGATCTTGTTCTCTTTATGTCGACTCTTTCTTAGAGGATCCTAAGACAGGAAGAAGAAGGTGGAGAAACTGGTTCAACTGCCATCTAGAATAAGAAATGGCAAACATCGGCATACACCATGAGGATGAACCTAAGCCATAACCACCTCCACCCCACCAGCCACTTCATGACTACTTCATTTTGGGAGACTACAATTCGCCTATTGCTACTAGATTTGATCAAGTACCATGGCATCAATTCTCAATCCCACTAGCTCTTGTTGGAGTTCTTCCTACCTCCTATGGGGTTGAAAAATAAACCATATAACCATATATATGTCTTTTATGAGACTTGCTCTAACTTTAGGACTCTTGCAACCTTTAATGACTTCATTCGACTGACCTTGTTCCCTTTCTCTCTCAAGGACAAGGTCAAAGACAAAGATTGTCACTTAGGAATCCATGAAAAATGAATTTCTAAAAAAGTACTATCCTATTGTTAAGATTACACAAATGAGGAGGTACATCACTTCTTTTAGTTAGAAAGAGAATTAGTAGTTCCATGAGATGTGGGAGAGGTTTCATAAGTTGTTGAGAGATTATGACCATCGTAAGGTGACTATATGGAAATTAGTTCAATCATTCTCTAATGAAATTTCTAAAATGGGTCAAACAATTGAGGACCCATCATCGGTGCATTCATGGCCAAAAAAACTTATTGAAGAATATTGGCCTCTCTTTGAGCACTTGGCTAAAAATCCATGCACAATGCTATTAGTGTAGACAACCATTATAGTAGAAACATGGGAGTTGTATTGTAACATATTGAATTCTGTGCATTTTGCCTTTTGGTCCTCTTTTCCATATTTTCCTCTCATTTCTATCATCTTTGGTCATTCTGTTTAATTTGTGGAGAATATAATGGTCTAATGAGCATTTGTTCACCTTTTCTCTCAATATTTGGGTTTATGCACAAATACCTCAATAAAAGCTTAGTAATGGGTGTAATATGTAAAATGTCCACTTAATTGATAAAAAGAATAAATAAATTTGTGCTAGAACTTTCTATTATCTTTTAGAATATGAAAAAGAAAAGAAATCCCAAAATATACATAAAGGAGATGATAAATGCAATAATTGGGGATAATGTGGGATATTTTGTTCCAAAAATCATAAATAGAAACCCACAAAGATAATTTGGGTCACAATATCATTTTCTTGACCGAAAAGAAACTTAAGGGCCAAGTATCACCTAATTTGGAAGATAAATGCCTATGTTAAAGTCTTTATTAAAAGAAAATAGGAGATAAGCCAATAAGGTGAAATAAAATATCTAACATCCTCAAATTGGAAAAATAACTCCAAATTCATAATCTACATATCAAAATGAGTTTATGTGTGAATTTGTATTTAATTTGGTCTATGTTAAATATTTTATTTTATTCAGGAGAGAGAAAATGACTTAAAGACCAAAAATATTAAATTTATATTGAAAAAAATTAATTAATGCCAAAACCATGTTCCACAAGTTTATTATTGATTATAGGCCAAGTTTTATATTTTTAGAAAGTTTCTAGATGCCTCTAATAAATTAAAAGGATAAATAAGTGATAAAATTTTAATGAATTAAATAAAATGACAAAAGTCTTCAAAAAAATAAAATAATACCAAATTCGTGTTATACATGTTAAAATAGACCTTCAGATCAATTTTGACTCAATTTGGAAAATATTTGATAAGAAGGTAAATTTTGGTCAGAGAAAGTTGCAAAATATTCAAACCATTAATTAGAATAAAAATTAATTTAAAAACGGAAATAATGGCAAATTCGTATCGACCATATTTAATATGACTTATAGGTGAAGTTTTATTTTTTTGGTGAATTCTAGAGTCATTAATGCATGAGGAAAGAGAAAAAAAAGATTTGCTTAAATAAAATAGTAAAAGTCTTTAAAAGTCAAATCTAATTGTATATTCAAATTCCTCATCTCCAAAATGGGTATCAAATTTCATTAATTTTGGAGGTCGTTTGCACCCTCAAATAGGGAAAGATAAAATTTTAAATGATTAAATAAGAACTTTAGTCCTATTTGTATTTGGCAACCTAATAAATGTCACGCACATGGACCGTTGGATCTTATTCCAACGACTCGCATATCATCTCCTACCTTGAGTAGGAGACCAGCGTGGGTAAATAGTACCACCGCAGAGCCTTGATATTCAAATCTAAATTTCTCACTCATAGGTTGATAGTTTCGCACGATTCTTTTGCCTATGAGTTGCATTTAAGATTCCACATCTAAAGAGCCCCTACTCATTTAGTTTCGTGAAGAATCGAGGAAACGCCAGATTACTTGCTTCCCAATCTTTTCGGCCACCACCCTCCTCGCCACATCCCTTCCCCTCACATATATATAACCCCACAAAAGTCTTCCTCGGCCCCTATGAAACCCTTCTCTTCTCCTAATTTCACCGTTCGTCGTGTGTGTGGCCACCGGTGGTTGAGTTGTTGACCGAGGCTTGCGGCGCCTCTCCTGAGTGGTGGGAATCTCATATTCTCGATCAACCGTAAAGGTTAGTTCAAGGAAACTTGTGCTTTAGTTGCATAGTTTTAAAATGAGGAACCGTCACCTCTATAGGTTTTACCCAAAATCGACCCCGAGCTGCTGCTCTCTACTCGCAGACATGGCATGGCTGAGCGAGAGAGATGATGCAGTCAGGTGATTTTTTGGTATTGCCCTCTCATTTTCCTTCTTTCATTTATTTCTTCGCCAAGGGCAATATGGTCACTTTGTCATTTTTATTTACATTAGTACGAGTCAAACCCGACCCTTTGACCATGTGACTTGGTTGTTCCCGATTGGGCCAAGTCGGCGGGTGGGTCCCCCCTCTCCCTCTCTCTTCGCCTCTCTCGCCTAATTTACTTATGTGGCATTACCTGATTGGTTGATCTTTGAAAAATCATATCTTTTTATTCGTTGGTCCAAAATTAAAAGAAAAATATGATTTGGAATCATAAAAATGTAATATTTCTATTAAAAATATTTTTATGCTTGATTTTGAGTTTTCGAATATGTGTTTTTGAGGATGATTTAAATTATCTTAAAATCATGAAAAATATCCCTAAATATCTATATCCCGAAAATATATAAAATTATATGTTATTTTGATCAAGAGAACCTAACTAATGCATTAGTGAGGTTTTTAGAGTCTAATTCTAAGGTTTATGGAAAAAGTCTGTAACTTTAGGGTTTTGACCTTTTAATGAATGAACTTATCATCCGACCAAAAAAAATGAATGAACTTATCATTAATGCATGTATATGATTATGTAATAAGGGAAAGTGGACTCCGATATTGATTAGTAATCTGAAAGTGAATTTTAGGGTCTAAAGGAATGAGGTATGTGCATCTACACCTTCAGTTGGGAAATTTTATTATACCTTTACCTATGTTCCCTAATGAGGCTTTAATCTGACCTAGTCCATTATTCTTGAAACCTAATTTGTTTATGCCTCAAAATCAGTCATAGTATTATCTCGTTTGGGTCTTATACCCCACTGCCATGTTATTTAAATCAGTTGATTAATCTTGCCATAACTCTTTTGCTAGCATGTAGTTATATGTTCTATTTAATTGTAAAGTAAATGTACTTATGTACAACCACCCACAGAGGGCATGTATATAATCACCCTAGGGGAATGTTTGTATTCTCCCCAAATCATTGAGTAGGTGACTGGGAATGTTTTATTCTCCCCTCACCTATGGCTAGAGGTCCGGTAGGTGCCTCAACCCTACTTGGTTAGGTAGACATATTAATTTACATGCAAATCCTTTATTTATATTTGTTATTGGCAAGTTTCTTTGTTTAAAGCCTCATACTCTTGATGTCTCATCTTTTGATGAACCCCTGGCCTGATTTAGTTGGTATATTTATCTTTTCACCTTTAGTATAGTTTAGTGACACATAATTTTTTTGCTTCCCTTTTGCTGGGTGCTTTCCCAACCACCCAGATGTGGAGCCAGGTGATGGATAAGGCATGAAGATCTTAGCATTGGCATGGACTTAGCTGATGGATATGTTGCTTGGAGACAAAAGTGGAGTAGTCTAGACTTCCCTCTATCTATCTCCTAGTTGAGTATGATGATGTAACCCTAAAAGGGAGATTTTGATGTATTTTGTACAATCTTTTATGAAATTGAATATAGTCAAAAAAATTTATTCCGCTGCTTTCCAATGTGTTTTGTTTACCATATTTTAGTAAGGAAGTGATCTCGCCTCTTTATAACTCATGTCATGATGGTTATCCAAGATGTCGTGTAATACAAAAATGTGACCAACTGGAATTTCTTTCAAGAAATCATAATCAAGTCACTCATTTTGGAAGGAACTTGCGATGGAAGAGGCAATGATGGCTCAAGGTAGATTGGATCAGGTAGTCGAGGAAGTGTTGCCGAAAGAATAGTGGAAAGATCACCATCATCTTCACCGAAAGAGGCATGCTCATTATCAGATGGACTGCAAGCATCTTCTTTTTGATCCAAATGAGTGGTATACACCCCAATAGAGGTATCTTCTTCTGAGGTATGGAAACCTCGAAGAAATCAGATTGAGATAATGTTAAGCAGTGCCTCGTCCAATTTCCACATTAAGTCAGCTTCAAAAGAATCAGGAAATGATATTTGAGTGAGAGGCAGTATATTCTCATATGGGTGAGCATGGATGTCTTCATATTGACTCACATAAGGTTGTGTGGGGGAAAATGCAACTCCACCTGGTTGAAGCTTTGGGACAGGTCACAGAAGTATGGTTGTCATATGGTGGAGGTCTATTCACACCATTCTTAGAGAAGAGAGATTCAGAAACATGTGAGACATACTCACTAAACAACCTGCGAAATGCTCCAAAGAGTGGTGGTGGGTGTCTTCACTCATAGTATTTGGAACATAGGAGTCGGTGTGGGAAGAGCGAGATGATGGGGAAGAGGCTGCTTCATCAGAATGAGCGTTGAACTCATGATGTTGTTGTCGTCAGAGTGTGTTTCTCCATTTTGCATTGTCATGCATCTACTTGAGTCTTAGTGAAGAAAAATATGATGTTGAACAAGTAATATTTAGTCAACCTTGCATTCAAGGGTAACTATTTTTCGAGGAAGGTGGTTCAACTCGCCTAGTTGTTAGTGGAAAGAATGAACCTACTTGGATATGTCTTCCATGTCTTTTATAAGTTTAAGAATAGCAACATGTTTGTAGTAGTTACCTTGCAAATCGTGTCAAAGTCATGATCGAAAATGCCACTCAAAGTGTTAGGATATCATGTGTTATATACATAAGAATGGTACTCACCATGTGGTTGTGCACAAGAAATAGAGGTGGAGGCATCATGGTGACAACGATGTGGTGGACTATCTGGAACATCATGTACCTTCTGTTGTGGCAGAGGAGGTGGTTTTCTTATAGTGGTAGCATGTAATATCCTTAAATTTTGGTAAAAACTGAACTATAAAATATGATGCATGAATTAATTTGATAATTCCTCAATGTTTTTATTGGTGGAATAGTAATGTTAATTGCCTTTGTCGCACAGGTGCTTTTGGCACAAGACAAATAGATAAACGGAATTCATGCATTAATAAATAGTAATGACTTTTGATATTGATAAATGTTTTCCAAGGGAGAATAAAGTTAATAATGTGTTAGATAATTAAAATAATACTTATCTTTCCATTATTGGAAACACAATGGTAGGGACACAAATAGTGTTACCTTGGTTTGCCTTTTTGTTATGTTGAAGGATAATTACAAGTTAAGATAATGAGAGGATTTCTAAGATAATCCAAGATAATATGTGGCTCAGATATTTAATTAAAGGATTATCCACTTATTGCTTGGAAGCCAAATAAAAGAACAATATGTAATTTTCCTAAAAAGAAATGGAAAACATGGTTTAAAGGAAGATGAAGAGAGGGAGTTTACTTGGTGGTGTTTCGTGGAATCAACGAGATAACTCTTGATAATAAGAATAAAAGGATCGAAAACCAATCAGGAAAGAAGTGATTTTGGGTAACTTACATTAAAGTTACTATCAAGGCTTATGGAGGCGGAGTTGGTAGATAAAGTACGGACTCTTTTAGGTTTTCCCCTAGGAAGCATATTTATATATAGAGGCTGTGGGGAATCCTCATCATAACCACGAGACCAGTGGATAGCCTTGAACGCCAGGAGGATGGCTCCCCGTAGAGATCAACTTCTTGTGAGTAGGGCACCCACCAAGCCCTACATCTGATGAACCGCAGAACTAGTCTGCAACCTGATCCCCGACAACTCCCATGATGATCGATGCATGGGATCCTTGAGAAGTTCACGGCAGCACCCCAAGCTATTCCGCCATCCTATCTTCTTCTCCAAAACACTGGAGTGATGGATGTGACGACCCCAGCCCGACCCAAGAAGCGCAAGGTTATGCCCCCACTCATGGACCTTTCAGCGCAAAGGAGGCTTTCCTTGCAACTATTTCTTCAGGGCAGAGGAGGAGACTGGTAGCACAGGATGCATGCATCATGGTAGAGACACATCACTCCCATCAAGTCAACCCCCCTCGATCTTTCGATGATGAAGCCTGACGGATGAGGCTGGCTGGGAGCCTGAACGCTGGGTGATGGCCGCCATAGATGGAACCCAGGTTGAGGTCGGCGTTCATGATGGTTGTAGTCGGACCGACTGGCATGGTGGTGGCCCTTGGCCATTGGCTCGCTCGATCGAGAATCCAGCAGCGGCGCCGCCTCATCCTCGGGACAACGAGTCCAACCGGTGAAGTTTGCCCATGGTGGGAACTAGGTGAGGGAGGAAGATATGAGGAGGGCGGCTATGGAGGGCAGGGTCGAAGAGACTGGTTGGTCCTGTATTAATCATAGGGTAAGGAGCGCCAGCCGAAAAGCGAGTCTGCGTCTACGAACAGTGGGTAGTGCCTCATGCAGGAACAGAGAGAGAGGGAGTCCTTAAGTCAGCAAAACGATAGCGAGGGGAATTCTTGGGGTGGCACCCTTGGCTGAGAGGCCCGATGCCAAGGAATGCTAGGGCACCACCAGGAAGGGCGGCGAGTTCGTTCCTCACAAAGGTGATGATGTGGAAGGCATGTGTTCTACTGTTCACGCGGAATCATGCGCGTGAGGAAGAAGAAAGGACCTCGTTCGGGTTGGTGGGTAAACGGATCAAAAACCTAATCTACGAGTCAGTGAAAGAGGTAATTGAAGAGGTAGCAAGCTCGTTGATGTGTCAAGCCCCGATTGGCCCAAATAAGGTTAGTTTGCAAAGTTCATAGATAATGATTGGTAATTCAGAATTAGATATACTTTATATGAAAATTGATCAGGAGAACGAGAGGAATCCAAATAAAATAATAGCAGAATCCGATTATGCTTCCTATTCTAAAAGTATGTACAATACATGTTCTAATGTGTTTAATGTAAAAGAAAGCCTAGTTTTGGCTAATATGATGCGTAATTGGACATATTCATTTATGTTAAGATAATGCCTGATCTAGACATGTATAATGAAGAAATCTTTGATAATGGTGAATAATGGATGATTCTAGATTATTAATCTTATTCATGTTGTTTTAGGGTTCAAAACCAATGTGAACATCTTGATATAATCTTAATGCTAGAAATGTGACTCAGGTATCACGAATAGTTTAATATGCTTAAGATGCTAAATATGGTTTAACCTAACATGGTTGAATGGGTGGTAATATTAGAAACCATGATATAATATAATTAGGGTTTGTAATCCTGATCCTTAGTCCAAACACGAGATAACCTAAACCCTAGTTTAGGAGTACATCTAAATCTGATTAGTATAATATGAATACATGGTGACACATATGTAGTACACTTTGTTTTAGATACATGTTGATTACATGCTTTGTTTATTGGATGTTTGGATGCACTCTTAAAGTACATGTTAGATCTGCATGGTTTCTGCGATGACATAAGGTATGTGGTTACGCTTATGAATACATGTATCGAATTCTGAGATTGCCGATGTTTCTCGATGAGATTGAATGACAAATAAACTGCTTGCTTGTTTATTTAGTTCTTGCAAACTATAAAGTGCATATGAGTATCATGTAAAGTAAATAATAGTATTCTGAACCCTGGTTCAGACTGATCTTAAGGGTAATGCACATGAGCCCTGGAGGGACAATGATTACACCTGAGGTAGTGGACCAGATAAGGGTTAGAATATGAAAATGAGTTTATATTCAAGATAAAGATGTTTGCTTATATCTGTACTTGTGATTATTGTTTGAATCCACGTACCAGTATAGAAATATACTGATCGTGTATTTGTTTGTCAGCGTTTTAGGTATCATATTTACTTAATTCGTGGACATGAGGGTACAGATAAAGATGTTGAAGACACTACAGTAATCATGAAGGTTTAGTCTTAATAGTTTATCTTCACACATGTAAAAGTTAACTCTGTTTAAAAGTTATGTAACTCCTTACAGGAGCTTTTCATGTAAACATGTAAATATTTGTTCATTAATGAAAATTGTTTACTATTCTGTATTATTTCTTGAATTTGATCCTGGAGTATATGATTAACGATATGCGACTTTAAGGTCTTTTAGACACTCAAAAGTGTGGGTCCTTACATAGCATGTACTAGAGATTTTGGGATGGAGGTGAGGATCTTTGAGGTGGAAGGAGGATCCCTGTGTACAAATGGTGATCTTATAGCAGTTTTTGGAACATATGTTTGAATCTCTAGAACAGTTGGAGCATAACTTGGTGATGACTGTAGGACTTCAAAATCATCATCAAATGTTGCCTCATGCTCCCTTTCCTCTGAAATTTTTGGTATAGGCTTCTTAGGAGTTGTTGTCTCGATGGGTTTTGGGAAAACTTTGTTGGATGATGCGCCTTGTTGTTGTGGTGCGACAAAAGTTATCTTGCATAAGTTGGTGATTATCTCAATGACTTCATTCTCAGAGAATAGTAGTTTCTCCTAATCATAATCCACATGATTGGGTAAAGGAATGTAAATGTTAGTTCTTGTAAAATGATAATGACTATTGTAATTGTGGTGGACAAGGATGTCGGAGGATGTCAAATATCTGGTAGTGATGAAACTGTCTCCTTGCATTTTCTTGAAACTTTTAGGAGTGGTTGGGTGTCCATACACTCAATAAAGTTCATCAAACCACCCATACAATACTCCTTTTGTGAAGAGGAAGAAGATATTGCCAACCACCTATTAATTAATAGGTGGCCAATGTTGACAAGATGGCCTTCCATGATAAGAGAGAGTGTATAGACCTCATCATGATAAATGATGCCCGTCTTGGACTTTGTGATAAGAACATTGGTGATGATTTTTACATGATCCTCCATAGCCCAGAGTGAACTACATATGCCTTGGATGACCCAAGTTGGTAGCGACATTGACCTCTCAGTTTAGCCTAGTACTTGGAAGCATTAAAAGGAGAATTTTCCTTGTCAAGTAGCCCAAAACAAGCTTTAGTGGCTTTTCATCTGATCCACAACTTTTTTTAGGATGAGTTCACTGAGGACATGATCAACGTCATTGATGCAAACATTCAGTTGTTGATTTCCACTTGTCAAATCATTAGATCTGGTGATTGAGACCTCTTGGATAGAATACATGAACTACATAGTCTCCTCCACATAAACCTTGGATTTTCTAAACAGACATGAGCCAGGTTGGAGTTGGTGAGTAATTGAGACACCCGTGCCCAAATCCCAATTTCTTCAAATGAGTTTAAAAGTTAGCTTCTTCATAGCCTTGAATCCTTCTAGATGGTCATTGTTGTGAGGCTGAAATGCCCCCACAATAGGGGACTTTGAACTGAGTGCCCATAGATGCATTTGTCAGATTCAACAAATCTCGCCTTCTTGTGATCTTCAACTGAGGAAGTGGTCAAAAGTTGGCATTTCTCACCCCTCGTGGTGGTATTGGAGGCAGTGATCTCTGCACTTCATGTATGGGACAGTAATGTTTATGAAAGCAAACCACTAAGTGAGAATTATTTGAAAAGGTAGAGTAGGAGAAGAGGTCTATCAAGTATTGTTGTCGATAGGTTCATCAAGCATCAACAGTGGAATGTGTTGATAGGTTCAGAAAGGTTGACAGAGTTGTCATTCAAACATGGTCGATAGGATTTTCAACCAAACATGATCGATAAGGGTTTTATACATGTCGACAGAAACATGATTTATAAGGGTGTCAACATGCACATGAAAGCTATCGATCGGCACGGTTAGTAGGTATCAAACTAGGTCAATGGGTGAGGGAAAAAAGTAACAACGCTTCACATTGATTATGATGTGGTAATAAATTATTATCGTGGGTCTAATATTAATAGACAAAGCTTGGAAAGCAGTGAATCTTAATCGGGTAAATGGATATAGGATCATAAACTGTTGACTAGATTATCATCAAAACATATTGACGGACATGTGGGGCAAGATCGACGGGTCTGTCAAGTTTTGTGGATTGACATGCTTATCGATCATGAGTGTTGTTGACCAAGGTATCAATGTCTCATTGATAGCTAAGTACGTAGTAAAGACACCAATGGGAGAGATCGATGGATCAAAGCAAACCTATTGTCGATACAAATCTTAAAATGAATCAACAACCTAAAAATGTTCAAGGATGTCAATGGCGAGGTCGATGGTGGTGTCGATGGGTTGATCAAATGCTTCAAATAATGTCACTAAAAAGTGAATCAAAATTTAGGTCGATGGATCATTGTGAAGTTATCATCAACCAATCATCATTTGGAAATCAATGGTCCATCTAATTTGATGCAACACATTTACAAGGATAATCATTTCTAAGGAAAACAAAAATGATGAAGAATAAAAAAAACATAAAAAAGAAATAGTGAAAGAAAGATAGATGCTTGGGTTGCCTCCCAGTAGCACTTATTTATAGTCGTATAGCTTGACTCTTGGACGTCTTATTTTGCATCTAGGGCATCATGCAAATCCATGTCTGCCTTCTTAGTGACAACTTCATCTTCATAGTACCGCTTCAGGAGGTGACCGTTGACTAGTAAGGCTCTTGACTTCTCATTGTGAATGTCCATCATTATATGGTAGATAGTTATTATTGTGAAGGGTCCAGACCAACGAGAACATAGTTTTCATGGAAAAAGGTAGAATGCAGAGTTGAACAAGAGAACTTTGTCACCTTTAGAAATGTCCCTCCATTTGATGTGAGAATCATGCCAGAATTTTGTGTGTTCTTTGTAAATCTTAGTATTCTGATAAGCATGTAGACAAAGTTCTTCTAGCTCCTGAAGATGCAAAAAATGTTTCTATTTTGTGAGGTTGGTGCCCATGTTGAGAGCCTTGATCACCCAATAAGCCTTATGTTCTAGCTCAAGAGTAAAGTGACATGACGTAACATATATGAGGTGATAAGGGGTAGTTTCCAGTGTAGTTTTATAAGAAGTTCAATATGACAAAGAGCGTCATCGAGTTTTAAGGACCATTCTTCCTACAGTTTTGTCTAGAATTTGTTTGATCTACATGTTAGAGACTCTCACTTGGCTTGCAGTCTGAGGGTGGTATGAAGTAGATATCTTTTTTTTTCTCCATACCACTTCAAAAGTGTTTCTAACTATTTTTCAATAAAATTTGAACCTCTATCATTGGTGACGATTTTAGGAACTCTGATCTTGGGAAAATGATCTTTGTGAATAGATGCATTATTGTTTTTTAATCATAGGTGGGTGATGGTATATCTTCCACCCATTTGGAAATGTAATAAGTTGTTACTAGCATGTATTTGTTTCCAAAAGATGGTGGGAAGGTCCCACAAAGTTGATCTTCTAGACATAGAAGATTTCAACCTCTATGCATTCAGCTAGGGGCATTTCATTCATCTCAATGATGTTTTAGATTCGTTGATACATGCCACATTGCTTGAATTAGGCATGAGAATCTTTAAAGATAGTTAGCCAATAGAAACCAGAGTTTAGAATTTTCAATAAAGTCTTCTTAGCAGCCAAATGTTCTTCACATGGAGCGACATGGCATTTTTCTAGAATAGAACAAAATTCATCATGATTGACACAACGAAAGTAGACATTATCAACACATTCCCTGAATAGAAGTGGGTCATCCCAATAGTAATTCTTTAGGTCTGAAAAGAACTTCGTCTTCTAGTTGTATGTCATCTCGGGAGGCAGATGTTGTCATGAAAGGTGATTACAGAAGTCGACATATAACAGTGTTACCTAGTCTATAGTGCATATGAATAATAAAGATTCGTCTTGGTAAGATTCATTAATGGGGAGAGGATCATCTTCTTCAACCTGTATGTGAGAAAAGTGATCTACAACCATATGTTCTCAAATCCCTTTTTGTCAATGATTTCACTCCCAAATTCTTGTAGCAGAAGGGCCCACATGAGAAGGCGAAGCTTAGTATCCTTTTTCTGCATGAGATATTTTATAGCCCATGGTCATTGTGATCTTTCCTCCTAAAAAATATGATTTGAATTTATTGAAAGCATAAATGATTGCCAACATTTCTTTATCTATTGTGGTGTAATTGATTTGTGCCTCATTCAGAGTTTTGCTGGCATAATAGAGAACACAGTGCTTCTTGTCTTTCTTTTATCCGAGGACTACTCTAACAACATAGTTGCTAGCATCACACATTAACTTGAAGGGGAGGTTCCAATTTGACACTTGCATAATTGGCACAAAAGTTAGGGCATTCTTGAGAATTTGAAAAGCCTTAATGCAACTTCATCAAAGATAATCGGTATGTCCTTTACAAGAAGTCTTGATAGTGGTTTTGAAATTTTTGAAAAGTCTTTAATGACACGATTGCAGTAACCTACATGTCCCAAGATATTACAAACAGAAGAAACCGACAAAGGAGGTGGGATCTTGGAAATAGCTTCTATTTTTCTCTTATCTACCTCAATGCATGCCTTGGTTACTTTGTGTCCAAGGAGGATCCCTTCCCGTACCATAAAATGGCACTTCTCCCAGTTGAGAAGAAGATGCTTTTCTTCACATAGTTGGATAACGAGAGACAGGTTCTTCAGACAGTCTTCAAATGATGACCCATAGACTGAAAAGATGTCCATAAACACCTCCATGATTTATTTTGCAAGATCAAAAAATATAGCCAATGTGCACCTTTGAAAGGTGGTTGGGGCATCACAGAGACCAAAGGGCATATGAAGGAATATGTATGTCCCATAAAGACAAGTGAATGTGGTCTTTTCCTAATTGCATGGATGAATGGGCACCTGATAGAACCCAGAGCACCCATCTAGGTAGTAGAAGTGTTAATGATGCGCTAGTATTTCAAGGACTTGGTTAATAAACAGGAGTGGGAAATGATCCTTGTGTGTTGCTACATTCAATAGTCTATAGTCGATGCACATACGCCAACCGGTCACTGTGTGACTATCTAGTTCTTTTCCATCATCGTCCTTTACCACTATCATCCCTCCTTTATTTGGGGACAACATGTATTGGACTTACCGAGTTACTATAACTAATGGCGTAGATGATTCCAGCATCATATAGCTTGATGACTTCCTTGCACACTACCTCACACATTTTGTGGTTTAATTTCCATTGATCTTGCATTTGTAGTTTTACATATTCTTCAAGGTTGACTTGATGCATACATATAGTCAATATGAGACCCTTGATGTCATCTATATAGTATTCAAGGGCCTTCCTTCAAATTTGGAGTTCATACATGACTTTTTATTGTTGTTCAGAAGACAGTTGTGTGTTGATTATCACAAAATTCTTCTTCTCATCGTCAAGAAATCCACACTTCAAACCCTCAGGAAGTGGTTTGAGCTCAGATAGAGGCCTTGGGGTGGAAGGGTTTTTTGGTGCTATCTGGATAGAGACATACTTGGTTGTTTCAATGGACCCTTAGGATTCTTCTTCTTCATAAGCTTCTAAATAAGCTAAAATTTCCTCAACCTCAAGGCCGATAATACCTAAATTAGGATTTATAAGTGACTGCATTAAAGGGTCTAAATGGTGTTGTGTTCTTGAATTTATGCACACAACTGACTATAACAATCGCCAGAGTAGCTTGTCTCCATTGGCGAAGGGCCTTTCGTATGATCGAGCACATTAAAGTAAATGAGATTTGGTGCCAACTCTTATAGTTATTGGCCCATCTACGACATCTATTAATGCATGGGTTGTGGAAAGAAAAGGTCGCCCAAAGATCATTGGACACATAGCATATTCAACCATGTTGAATATGACAATATCATAAGGGGCAAAGAAATTTTCTATCTTGATTGGGACATCTTCTACTACCCCAACTGGATTGGTAAAGGAATTATCGACCAATTGGATTTTCATGGTGGAATTAACAATATCTATTAGGCCTTACCTGGTGTCCAACCTATGTGGCATGAGACTCATGATGGAACCCATATATGCGAGGCCATATCTTGTTGAAGTATCTCCAATGAGAAAAGGGATGGTGAAAGCTCAAGGATCCTTCTAATTTGTAGGCATGGCGGATGACAGAAAGCGGATGTCATTCTTACAAGGGGCATTGTTTCTATCTTGCCTCTCTTTTTGTTCTTTGTAATAAGACCTTTTAGGAACTTGGCATATGTAGGCATATTGTCAATGAAGTCTAGAAGAGGTATGACTAAATGGATTTTTCTTGATCGTGTCCAAGAATTTGGTGTATCTTTTCTCAAGTCGTGCCTAGATGAAGTGATGAGGAAAAGGTGCTTCAGAGGGGATATCGTGCATTCTGAGGGACGGAATAGGATTAGAAATCCCTCGTGATTTCTTTGTCATCAGAACTTCTCCTTTGTTGTTATTATTTTCTTTAATAGGCATCACTTTTGATGGTAGCATAGAAGAGGTGGTTCCAGAGCGGAGTGTAGCCATCCTAGAAGTTTCATTCTTTGGAATTTTCTAGGTACTTGAAGGAAATTGTCTGATTGGTCTATCAGTAGATGCAATAATGGAGGCCAGTTATTGATCAATCATCTGGTTATGCAGTTAGAGATCACTTATTTGGGTATTCACATTACCCAATTGTGTTTTCATGTTTTTCATAAGATTATCGTTGCTCAACATGCATTCTCCTAGTTTTATAGTCAGGGAATGCAAGTCAGTTATGGATCTCTGATGTTGTTGAAATAATTTCCCCCTTTTTTGTCTGATGAAGTTTTTTTCTTCTTCTTGTCGTTGAGGTCTATTTTGTAGAAATCTTAGTGGATTTTCTCTTCCCATAGCTTGGCCCCTACCCATGGCTTGAGATTCATGATTCAGCTGGAAGGATTTTTTGTAGCAGAGGTATTTCCATAGGAAAATCTAGGGTGTTTGGGTCATTTGATAATTTATGTACGACACATTTTCTACTGGAACAGTCTGAGTATCTTCTATTTCATGAGTGTAAAGTCAATGATGTACTTTGTGACCACCTTCTCCACAAGTAACATAGTTTACGGTTGTCTTAGTAAAATATCTTGAGTTGGCTTCTTTTAGGTTTTGGATGTCGGTAGCCATCCTATCAAGTTTGTTATTTAGGATTTCGAGTAACGTTGACTCTGAGGAACTAATGACAGATGCTACGGTTGATATAGAATTTTTATCATATTCTAGTATTGCTTGAAGTGCAACCATATTGTTGATGATCTCCTTAGTGGTTTCAGCATCATGCTTCATGAAGTCGACCCCAGTTATTGCACTTAGTGATGTCCTTTTTGTGGAGGTGAGACCTTCACATAAAGTGGTAATGATATAACCTTCATCATAGTCATGATGTAGGCAATCTCTCAGATATTCCCGATATATCTCCCAGGCATCATACAGACTCTCAGAGAGTTTTTGCTTAAAACATATGATCTTGTGCTTGCATCTGAGGGTTTTCTCAATAGGGAAGAATGTGTTCACGAATGCTTCAAATAATTGTTGCCAACTTGTGATCCCTTTTTGGGAAAGGTACCAATGTAGAGCTTTGTCTTTTAAAGAGAGATGAAACCCCTTCAAATAGACGATGTCTTTAGGGACCCTATTCACCTTGAGGGTGTCATAGAGATTTTTGAAAGCATCTATGTGATGATATGGATTTTCTTTGACAGATTTTCCTCCAAAAGTGTTGGGTGTTGAATGAGGTTGACAAAAGTGGGCTTTAACTCAAAATTCGCCATTGGTATGCGAGGTAGGACGATAGGTTCCATGTTGTCATTGACACGACCACCGACCAGTGATCATAGTGAGGGCCTATTTTCAGGAGCATTGTTAACATGTGGCAGTTGTGCGGCCATTGGGTCGTCGTAGAGAAAATCCACCTTTAGAAATTCAGCAAGGAACTCCAGTGTTGAAGGAAATGATAGTTTGATACCTAAAAACAAGATATCAAGCGGATTAGAGTCCAAGAATAGAATGTAAATGATACTTTTGCAAATAGATAATGTATTATAAAAAAGGATGCTAATAAAATTTTTGTAAAATTTGAAAGCAATGACTAGTGCTAAGTAAATAATAAGTTCTTAGAGGTTATCTGTTTGCCTTGTCCCCGACAATGGCACCAAAAGTTGATCGCTCATTTTCATGAGTCCAAAGTGTAAACACTTGTTTTCCTATTCAAAGATACCAGACTTTAAATTTATAACCAACTATAAGAGACATCTGCAACTCAATATGGAGTTTTTTTATAGTAGTGCATGGTCAAACACAAGGACAAGGAGAATAACAAAATAAAAATGAAATAGATTTAGCTTATTTTAGTTGATCAAACAAGTGAATTTGATGCCCTAGTTGAGGAATGAGTTTATCGAATCAATAAATAAATCTAAGTTATCAAAATCCAAGAAGATAAATAAAGATAAATTATGAAATGATAATAAAGGGAATTGGATTGGGTTTCACCAATTAGACTAACCACAAACATATAGTACCTTCACTCCTATTTTTCTTATATATTCTTAACTTGTTTTGCAAACATCCATAAAAGATATCTACTCCTTCCTTCTCTCGAGATTCAGATATATTTTTATATAGAGGTATCTCTCTCTTGAGACAATGGCAAAAAGACCAAGGAAAACCATATGACTTTTGTTATAGCAACTCCTCACTCTTGTGTCTCGTTACTAACCTATACTCCAGATCTTATTGAAATCATTCTCTCGAATAATAATAATATCATACATCAAAAGAAGGTAGCTAATCGTCAAGCAACACAGTAAAACTAGATTACAAAAATTAAAATTGTAAGAAAATATGTAATAAAATAGAAGGATGGACGCTTACATGGTTGGGAGGGTCTGGCATCTACCGCAAACCTGAGTTATGGATTTTAGCCCTGCATGGCACAAGAAAGAGACATCTTAGAACTTCAATAAGTCATGATAAAGAAAATAAGGGAAATAGGTCGATAGAAAGGTAGATCGAATGATCGATCTACCAACCTTTTGGCTTGATCAAATAAGAGGTCGATGGCTGGCTGTCGACAATCAACCGTCGATGGCTCTGCACCTTCTTCTAATCCATGCTTCGTACAAGAAGGTTCGTTGATCTGTCTATAAAAGTGAGTTGAGCCACCAAACAAGAGGTTGATATATCTGGAATGGTCGATAGCTCTTGTCCTTGGGCTCTGAACTTGGCTGCACCTTTCAGCTTGTTGACTCCGAGATTCTAAGATCTATTGAAGTGACATCTTGGGGGGGTATTTGTAGGATTTGACTTGTGCCTTGTTGATCTTTAATTCGTCCACATGGCATTGACCTCTCATCTTCCTTTTTATTGATCTTGATGGTCAATGAAGTGACAATACTAGGGGTGAGGAAATGATTGTCCAGATCATAGAATCAGATTGGACTATTCAGCTCATTTTGGTCTGGTCCTAGACCGATCTAAGTTTGGTCTGGTTCATGGTCTAGAAATTTTGGAAGTTCAGTATGCGATTCGGTCAGGTCCAAACCCGGTCAGACCACATTCCAAACTGTAGACCGGTTTATATGTAAAATTCATTGATATTTGAATATATATTATGTTATAAGTACAAACACATCACACATATAAACACTATTAGTGTAAATGTTTGATATTTATATTATATAATTGTCAAAAATAATTATATCTATTTTTTACTATTAAATAAGTTATGAAATACATAAAATGTCTAATTGTTGTCCAAACGATCCGGTCCTGGTTTGGTCCAACATTGAAATGGCTTGGTCTTAGTCCAGTCCAACTTCAAAATGGCCCAATCTATGGTTTATAAATTTGTTGAAATTGGTTCTTGGTTTGGTCCGGTCAGGTTCTGGACCGATGCTCACCCCTAGGCATCCCAATAAGTCATCATCATTCTTTGAGGGTGTCAAATCTTTGTGGGATCGATAGGAAATTAATGACAGGATGGTCAACATCTAGCCTATCGATAAAGGCATCGAGGCTTGCCTCATCGATGGGGTTGTCGATGATTTTTCTCGATGGATTAGAAACGATGGGATTTTATCGACATCAAAGTCAATAATTTGAACTGTCGATGAGGGCTCGTTAGGATACTATTGAGGCTTTCTCCATGAGTTTTCTGACCCTCCCACTTGACAAATTGTAGCTTGATGGGGTTGTCAATGAGAGTTTGATAGGGCATTTTCAATTCTTTTTTAGGAAGAAGTTGAATTGTTGACCCGTTTGGTTGATGGTCAATGGCAATCCGTCAGGATTAAGTGACCAATTTAGAGTGTCGATGGTCACCCATCGGTCTTGCCATTTTTGCACTAAATTCCTTCAAATATCAATGAAACTTAATTAAAACTTGGTATTTTATAAACTAGGAGTAAAATTGAGCAAAGCTAAACATCTACACATTAATTTTAATGATTTTAACTATGAAAAAATACATGAAAAGTGCATTAAAATTGATGTTATCAAAGCCTCAGTTACATTTAACCTTGATGATTGTGTGATACATGACCTCTAGATACAGAAGGTGATTGGTGGTTGGTATGAACTTGCAAGTCTCTGCAATCTTTGTCTAGCGTCCAACGGGTGTGTGGCAGCCTCTCCTCTTCATATCCATAGTCATCTTGGACACATGTCTCTGGAGAAACTTCAGGTTCTTCACCCCCAGCTATCTAGACTTAGCACACTCCATTGTGAGTCATGGTAATTAGGAAAGCATCATTGTCCACCTTTAGATCTAGAGATCATACGACTGCTGAGTCAAGTTTTGATATTATTAATTCTGATGTTTGATGCCTATGTTGGGTTCCATCAAAACTTGGCCAAAATATTTTGTCACTTTCATTGGTGATTTCTATAGAGTCGCTTGGTTGTATTTGATGAAAGATTGTTCTGAGATTTTATCAGCGATAAAGAACATTTTTTGTGAGATTGAAACCCAATTATCTCGGCATATTTGTATTTTTTGGACAAATAATGCAAAGAATATTTTAGTAATTCTCCTACTCAATTCATATCTTCCAAATGAGTTATACACCAATCATCATGTCCTCACGCACCTCAGCAAAATGGGGCAGCCGCAAGGAAAAGACATCACATTGTCGAAACTATTTGTACTCTTCTTTTGCATACGAGTGTTCCTAAGGAATTTTGGGGCAATGTTGTCCTCACTGTCACATATCTCATCAATTTCATGCCATCGTCCACCTTAAAAAAATGCATCCTCCTTCAACTTTTATGACATGGTCTGCCCATTTATATTATTCCTCCTAAAGTTTTTGTATGTGTTTGTTTTGTTCATAATGTTGGGACAAGTCATGACAACCTTAGTCCAAAGGCTTCCAATTGTGTCTTCCTTGGTTATTCTAAGACATATAAGGTATATTGATGTTATGATCTGGTTGATCACCGTTATTGGTTGCAACTGATCTCACCTTATTTGAAGACACCCCATACTTTGAAGATCCCCAGTCAGGGAGGGATCTTGAAGAAGCTCTTCTACATCCAGTTGTCATTGAGATCTTATCACTTGCACCTAATGTCTAGGGAGAGTCTTCTCCACCTATTCACAAGGAGAGAAATCTCCCATCACTCATGCTTACACAAGTCATGTGCATGACACCATCCAATATTAGGGATTAGACACTACAAGTGTGAACCCTCCTTCAATTATCACTCAGTATGGAGCTCCAGGTAACAAGGATAGTTCCATTCATCTACCAATTTCTATTCGGAAAGGAGAATGATCATGCACTCTTCATGCCATTTCTAACTTTGTTTCATGTGTATTTATCTCCCTCATATAAAACCTTCTTATCATTCATAACTATTATTTTAATTCCTAGTTTTGTATATGTTGCCATGAATCACCCAAGATGGCATCATGCTATGGAAGATGAGTTGAATGCTTTTCATCATAATAACACATGGAGTCTGGTTCCTACTCCAACGGACAAGACTATTTTTGGGTGTCGATGGATTTACCCAGTTAAAGACGGACCTACTAGTGCTATTGATTGTCTGAAGGCTCATTTGGTAGCCAAGGGATACACTCAAGTATATGTCCAAAACTATCTCGAGACCTTTTCTTATGTTGCTAAAATGTCCTTTGTTCATCTTTTTATTTCTCTAGCAGCTCATTTTTCTTGACCCTTGCACCAACTTGATATCAAGAGTACTTTTATTCATGGTGAAGTATCTGAAGAATCTATATGGAGCTACCTCCTGGGTTCGTTGCTCAGGGGGAGTCACATCTAGTTTGTCGTGTTCATAAATCTCTATATGGGCTCAAGTAGTTTCCAAGAGCTTGGTTTGGAAAATTTAGTCAAGCTCTACTTGAATTCATCTTCTACAATCAGGTCTTGATCATTCAATCTTCCATCAGCAATGATCCTCAAGTTGTGTTCTCCTTATTGTATATGTTGATGATATTGTCATTATTGAAGATGATCAGTACGGTATCTTGCAACTTGAACAAAATCTTCAAAATAAACTTCAAACTAAATATTTAGGCTTCCTAAAATATTTTTTGGGTATTGAGGTTGCTAGATCTGATGATGGAATAATCATCTCACTGAGGAAATACACTCTTGATCCCCTAGAAGAGAGTAGTATGCTTGGAGCAAAGCCTGTAGATACTCTAATGGATCCTAAAGTCAAGTTGAACAAGGAGGAGGCAGAGCCATTTGAAGACCAATGGAGATACAAAATAGTGGTAAGAAAAATAAACTATCTTATTGTCACTCATCTAGATATATCCTTTGCTACTAGTGTGGTTAGTCAATTCATAGACAAACCCTATAATAGTCATATGGAGGCAGTTTATAGGATTCTTTGCTATCTCAAGAAGAGTCCATGCAAAGGTATATAGTACACTAATCATCAACATCTCAAAGTGCAGGGTTTCTCAGATGTTGATTGTACAAGATGTGTAATAGACCTTAGATCAATTTCTAGATATTATTCCTTTGTGGAGGGCAATCTCATATCCTGGAAAAGTAAAAAGCAAATAGTGGTAGCTCAATCTAGCATTGAATCTAGATATAGAGAAATGTCTCATGCAAATAGTGATCTCATATGGACCAAGAATACTCTAGAAGAACGGGGACTCATTCAGTCTGAAGCAATGGAACTCATGTGTGATAATCAAGTTGATGTCCACACTGCCTCTAACCCGGTTTTTCAGGAACAGACCAGACATATTGAAGTTGATTGTCATTTCATTAGAGAAAAGGTACAAGATCACCAAATTGTACTTATTCCAATCCGTTTAGAAGATCGAGTGGTTGATCTTTTGACAAAATCCCTCAATGGATGTCTAGTAAAATTTCTATGTAGCAAGCTTAGTGCCTACGACATCTACGCACCAGCTTGAGGGGGAGTGTTATAAGAATAAGCAATTATTATTCCCTTTATTCATTATTATTTATATCCATGTATATTCCCTATGTATATGGGATTAGTCCCACTTTGTGTAAACAGGTATTGGCCACCATCGGTGTCCATACATATAGGTGTGCCATGTCAATACTAAAGCATATCATTCCACACTTTACTTTTCTTATTTACAATTGGGAAACTAGCATGCAGTCTAAGTATCTTGATATGAAAAATGAACAAGATGACACAAGATGAAGACCCAATTAATGTCCTCATCAAGTTCCTATCATGACTTCTCTTAGAGTGGTTCTAATGTTAAGTGACAAACTTTTATACCACTTCACGCAACAATTTATGATGATCACTAGTAGAGGTATCTTTATGTAGGCCGCTTTACTCAAAAAAAATATTGATTTCATAAGGTTTTTAATTTTATGTTAGTTTTCGTATCCTAATGACCAATATAGGCTTGATCAGTGGGATGAGTCCTTGCATCAAATATCACACCAAATTTACATAGAGGGATGACCATAATATCCAATATTTGAATTATGTTTCTAATTGTAAAATTATAGCATTAGAAAAGAACAATACAAATATCATGAATTTCTCAAGTCTAACATGGCATACATCCAAATGGATGGATACATATAGGAAAACTAGATAAACAAAACAATCATGATTGGTAGCATATGAAACCTAACCATCTCAATTTTGTCTCCAAAGCTAAATGACTCATTTGCAGGTTCCCGGGCAACATAGTCAACTCCTCCAAATTTTCTTCCACCTAAGGGGTTGGAAATAAAACCCCACAAAAGAAAAACAAATTAAAACATCAACAAATATAGATATGTGCATATGAGTTGGTTAATTGGGCAATGTTGAGGAATTATACATAGGAAAATAAAAAAGGTAATAATGCTCTCATCAAAAGATAGGATGAGATATGAATACCACATAATTCATTCAGAGTACAATTATCCAATTGAGACAAATTGGGATTTTGTGGCATAATATTTCACAATATGATTATAATGTTAAAAGAGTACTTTAAATTATATTTTGCATGACACAATTTGCAAAGTGTTCTGCACAAGAATAAACAATCATACCAGGGAACATATGCCATCAATAACCAACCAACATGCACAATATAGATGCAATACTAATTAAAATACAATAACGATGGCGGTCAGGGCACATAAGTTTAAACCATGAAAAATGAGGCGCAAAATCGAAATCCTCTTAGAGTAGCACAAAACCACTTGCATGTAACAATAACATTTTGGCACACAACTTTCTTCCTAAAATAATAAACAACTAAAGCAATTATAGAACTCTAGCACTACTTCATCAATGATCATGCTCAATGTAAAGGCAAGGCAAGTTTAGTTACATAATGAATCTATTAGGGTTTCCATCACCAAAATGGATTAATTCTACAATGTGGATACACTTTGGGAATATGAACAAGATACAAAATTTAGGGTTTGATTTACAAATCCATATGTTAAAGAATAAAATTAGATAAATTCAAGAGATGAGACCCAAATAGGTCAAAAAGATTCAAATAGGGAAATTTAATGTCCTTCAGTGTAATTATTTGTGAATGTATGGATATAACTTCAGAATAAACATTTTATTGGTTATATTGATTACACATGTATGAATCCATAACTATAGGTATTCGACCAAGGACCATATACATTAAACACAATAGTTGTGACATGAGAAATGTGATTCCAATTACTATGATAGATCTTGTGGTTGAATGTTAAATCTAACATGTCTAAATGCTTCTATGTATACATTTTCTTCATGAATCATATTGTTGTATTAAAAAAATCTAATTTTCTTATTATATTTTATTATCATGATGAATATGCAAAGTCAATGGATTGTAAGAATGGGGTTATGGGAAAGTAGTTGGTTGAATTGTTGTGCAAATGAGACTGTGAATTTAGTTGACTAAAGTCATGTACAATATGCATCATTGATGGAATGAATGAAAGTGATTCATTAAACTCTTATTTGCATATTGGTTGCAAAATTTGATTAATAGGGAATTCAAATCTTAGTTTGACTTATAGTTTGTAGTTGTGATCAAAATTGGTGATTCAATTTTGAGTTTTGGCTTGATTAAATTGCATACTTGGTTGACTAAATTTGTTTTCCTATTTGCTTTGTTGACATGTTCTCTTTTTTGGAGTTATACAACGGGTTGCATGATCTATATGCAATACCTTAAATCTATTTATAGGTTTTATTTACAGAGTTATACAAATAGAATTGAAAACAAGCATACTGTTGACACTAGTTAAGATTTCAATTTTGCACAATAAAGCGGTCACAATATGTCTTCTACAACATGCAGCGTTAGATTCTAGAGAGATTGTTGTATCGTCTTTGTAGACAAAATTGAAATGAAAACCTTTCCAAATAAAGAGATGACTCAACATAAATGCAATATGTTATGTTGATTTTCCAAGAAAACCCTTGCGGCAAAAGAAGCATAACATTTTTTTCCTCTACACATTGTTTTCATCATTATTTTTTATGCATCAATTATTAATTGACACCTATCTTTATTTTGCATCCACTAGGGCTATTGTTTTTTCAATTCCATAGGATATATCTACCTTTCACCTTAAGTCTGCTCCACTTTTTTTAAAATCTAACAGTCATGCTTTATATATCATGATAATCCGATCTTGCAACATTCATAATGAGAGCAGGAAAGAACCCAGCCTCACATGTTCACATGAAAGCCGTTGTGGAGTTGCAACAAGTGAAAATAGATCCATTGCAAGCCACAAAACGGCTAGTTTTTGTTCACAAGTGTTCCCAAAGGTTAAGAGGCATCCCCAACTATAAATAGGACCCCTTGGGCTTCATTCCAAGGTTGAGCATTCACTATAAAGGTTCCTATTTTATAGTTGAGTGATCCTACAACCTCCTCTCTCTCTCTCTAAGCTTAATCACTTGCTACATCCTTTAGAGTGAGTAGGAAATCTGTAAGAGAGCTAGTCCTATATGTATATCTTGTGAAGCTCTCACTTCCACCACCTCCTTTCTATCTTTCCAATCATGAAGATGAATATTCTCTCTCTTGTCCAAGAGAGGTGAGGAAGAACAAGGGAAGGAGTCCCTTGGTGAAGATCAAGGCAGAAGACTTGGAGCTAGAGTGGGTAAGCCCTTGGAGAAGGCAAAAGACTCAAGCTCAAGTAGGTAAGACCTTGGTGGAAAGCTTCTCCAAGTGAAGGTGAAGTCAAAGGCGGAAGATCCAAGAAGAGTGGGTAATTCCTACAAGGCCGAAGACTTGTGCAAGAGTGGGTAAGTCCTTGGAGAAGGCTGAAGACTCTTACAAAGTGGGTAAGTCCTTGGTAAGGTTGAAGACTCTTTGTATTGGATAGGTAAGTCCTTTGTTGGTCATGTATTGTAAGTCTTATAAATGAATATAAGAGTGTAGTTGTTGGAAGTCCTAGAGGTTGACCTCTCTAGGCAAGTGGACTGACACACTTCTAGTTTGAAGTGTGGAACCACTCTAAATAGATTGTCTAACTGGTGCATGTTCAATCTCTCTTATCCTTGCTATGTATGTTTTAGTTGCACTCAAATTGCCTATTTATCAACCTTATCTTGTCATATAATTTGAAGGTTTAATGAGTTTTGTTTAACTGCTTTCAGCTCTATTCACCCCCCCCCTCTAGAGCATCTAATCACCCATCTAGGATCCAACAATTAGTATCAGAGCGGGTCTTCTCCAAGCATACTTCCACAAGTAGGAGAATATGGGTGATTATGAAGATGGGAAACCTTCAAAGAGAGCAATAGAAGGAAACAAGAGTGAAAAAGGGATCACAAAGGCTCCATCAACAAACGAAAGCACTAGTGGAAGATCTAGTGAATTTGAAGATGGAAGATGCCATTGCACCCTCATGACAAGCTCAACTAAAGATTTAAATGAGGTAAATTCAAGTGTTGAGATTCAAACAAATGCTTATCTTAGTCAACTAAATGCTCTTAAATTTGTGAATTCTAGATTTCTTGATAAGATTATGTTTTTAGAATCTCAACCTTCTATGACTATTTCATTTATAGAGCTTGCTTCTACTATTGTTTCTCTCTCTATTGTTTCTTATGATCTTAAATGTGCTTATGAGAGTCAAGAGCTTACTTTGCAAGGAATGGAATGTGTAGATAAATTTTATCCTTCAAAGATTACTTGTCTTGCATATGAACTTGCTTCCTTGATAGTAGTGTAATTGCTCTTGACCCTCATACTATCTTTTCTTATAGAGAGAAAGTTTTTTATGCTCTATCCTGTGATAAAGATTCTTATATGACTAAAGATGTTTGCTTAGAAATATATCTTGTGCATGCTAGAGATGATATGAATCTATTGTGTTTTACCTTTACTTCTCTTATGCATGACAATCATAGTTTGAGATCTTCTTTGCAAAGATTCTTTGGTGATAAAAAGAATCTTAATCAAATCCTAGACCATACTACCAAACAAATGGGTAGAGATGGCATTGGACTTGATTGTAGCCAAAGGAACAACAAAGACAAAGGACCTTCAATTTTCAATGAAGAATCCTCCAGTTCCAAGGCTACGGGCACTTGTAATCATTGTAATGACTTTGGTCATTATTCTAATTGTTGTCCTTTTAGGAAAGCACCCACGAGAAATAGGACTTGGGTTGCTAAGCTAACCCCTCCGGACCCAAAAATATGATTGGGGACCATTTCATCTTTCTTCTTGTAGGAACTTGCAAATTGATTGACTTGAGCTATTGAATTGCAAATTGACTTCTCAATCCACATGAAAGAAGAAAGGTGAGATGTGTAGAGGGTGACAACAAGCGGAAAAGCAATGGTAAGTACAAAGGTAATGGTTTTATTGCTTGTAACAATTTCTAACTTGTTTTGTCAAGTTAGTGTGCACTATACATATGGTTTTTGAGTTAAAAGTGGTATTTTGTGTTCTCTTCACACTCGTGCTCAAAAGTTGTTTCTAATACTTCTATAGTGCATTACTAACTTGCTTAGACATGTTTGGATATGGTTTGTATTTTTAGCATGCCCTTAAATATGTTTTTATGAAATAATATGTGCTCTTTGGCAGCTGGTCTGTCGGTCGAGTTTTCCCTATTGAAACTCGACCGATTGGCACCAAGAGTGTTGCCAACATCTGTCATCGGTCGAGTTGTCCATGCACAGAACTCGACCGATAACACTGTGCACAGAATACACAATTGGCATATTGGATGAGAATTTCTCTCTAAACTAGATTTTCTTAACCAATAGCCTTATTCTTTGGCACTCCCTTGGTATCTTTATATATGCATATTGCCATGTTCTAAATTGCCGATCTTGCTTACAACTCTATCTCTCTAATTGCTCTAAATTAGTATATCTATATCTTGCAATTACTTGCTTTGAGTTGTTTTGCAGGTTTTGATGATGATCTCTTTGTATCTCTTGGTTGTGTCTTAAATTGCTTCCGTTGTACTCTAACTTGCTACATCTCTATAGGTGTATATCTTGTTTTGATACAACCTTGAGGTTCATAGGGGTAATCATCTTATGGTAAGGATGCATATCCAGTGAGTTATATCCTCTCATGCTTCTAAATTTGCATATCTCTTTGTTTGGATATATCTCTAAATCTACTCATAGCTTGCTCTTTATCTTGTGTATCTTTTAGTATATCTTGCTATGATCTAGATCCTACTAGCAGTCCTAACTTGTGATATCATCTACTAGTAGTTCATATACATGTAGTTCTAACCCTGTTCATAATTGGCATCTTTGCTCATCTATATGCTATGCTTGTATCTTGTCTCATACATGCTCAAGATTGTTTCTTAAATTGCATATCTACTATCTTGAGTTGCTTGCATAACATTGTGATGTAGGGTACATAGATCTACATTATATGTAGAAATTGGAGTATTTTTGGATTTTATGCAGCTTTTGCTCTAGTTTCAGTTTTTGGTGTAAGACTGGTGTTTTTCATGCAGAAACGACCTTCTAAGAAAGACTCATCGCTTCGCTATGAGCTCTGATGGTTTTTGATCAAATTTCGTCATCTTGAGGGTCAATATAGCAACTTATTATTTTTCTGCAGCACCTTATCTTGCATTTTGGGTTGTTCAAGTATATGTTTTAACTTGCTTTTCTTTCTATGCTTGGACAAGACCCTATATGTGCTCTTCTACTCTCCTTATATATATATTTGTATTATCTCCTTTCTCTTTAACAAGTAGTGTTTCTTTTTTTCATAACCCCCACCTTCTTGAAATGACAAAGGGGGAGAAAGGTATGTCTTCTTTTAAAAAGAGGAAGAAAGCATGTCTTACATTGAAGAGGAGAAGCATGTTCATGAAAAGGGAAAAGGTAAAGGGGAGAAGACATATATGTGTAGAACATATATGAGTAGAAGACATAGTATTCTATAAATGTTATGAAAGCTAACCATGCAGGAGAAATAGCATCAATTGAGGGGGAGTATGAAAACTCCATGCACATCAATTGAGGGGGAGCATATGAACTCCATTCTATTGAAACCCCTAGGTTTCTCCGAAGGTATGAATTTCCTTAAATGCTTTCAATACATTTATGGAATGGTTTGTCATCTTCAAAAAGGGGGAGAATGTTGACTCAAGGTCAATTAGGTCAATGTTGACTCACGTCTAAATTGACTAAACCCGTGTTTTGATGATGACTAACCATTCCACATATTGGTGTATAATGCTTCTACTTGAGTAATTTCAGATTAGGTATAGAGACACTCCAATTGCCCTAACTTGCGCATCTCAAATTCGAGAAAAGACAAGTCAAAGTCATACAAGTGCACGTTTTTGTAATATGATGTATATCCATTAGAATCATGTTGTAAATCACTTGTAATGATTGTATGACTTGTAATTAAGTTTATAAAAATATCAGGAACACTTAGATCGAATATTAGAGCACTTTTAATGCAACTTTGAAAATCAATTACAGGCACTTGATCGGTCCAGTTTCCCACCCTGAAACTCGACCGATCCACCTGGGCTGATTTTCTGAAGATTGAATCGGTCCAGTTTCCCACCCTGAAACTCGACCGATCCACCTGGGCTGATTTTCTGAAGATTGCATCGGTCGAGTTACACATATAGAAACTCGACTGATAGCACTGTACGGAAAAGTGCAAAAAAGTGTTTCTAGCCGTTGTGGAGTTGCAACAAGTGAAAATAGATCCGTTGCAAGCCACAAAACGGCTAGTTTTCGTTCACAAGTGTTCCCAAAGGTTAAGAGGCATCCCCAACTATAAATAGGACCCCTTGGGCTTCATTCCAAGGTTGAGCATTCACTATGAAGGTTCCTATTTTATAGTTGAGTGATCCTACAGCCTCCTCTCTCTCTCTAAGCTTAATCACTTGCTACATTCTTTAGAGTGAGTAGGAAATCTGTAAGAGAGCTAGTCCTATATGTATATCTTGTGAAGCTCTCACTTCCGCCACCTCCTTTCTATCTTTCCAATCATGAAGATGAAGATTCTCTCTCTTGCCCAAGAGAGGTGAAGAAGAACAAGGGAAGGAGTCCCTTGGTGAAGATCAAGGCAGAAGACTTGGAGCTAGAGTGGGTAAGCCCTTGGAGAAGGCAAAAGACTCAAGCTCAAGTAGGTAAGACCTTGGTGGAAAGCTTCTCCGAGTGAAGGTGAAGTCAAAGGCGGAAGATCTAAGAAGAGTGGGTAATTCCTACAAGGCCGAAGACTTGTGCAAGAGTGGGTAAGTCCTTAGAGAAGGCCGAAGACTCTTGCAAAGTGGGTAAGTCCTTGGTAAGGTTGAAGACTCTTTGTATTGGATAGGTAAGTCCTTTGTTGGTCATGTATTGTAAGTCTTATAAGTGAATATAAGAGTGCAGTTGTTGGAAGTCCTAGAGGTTGACCTCTCTAGGCAAGTGGACTGACACATTTCTAGTTTGAAGTGTGGAACCACTCTAAATATCTTGTCTAATTGGTGCATGTTCAATCTCTCTTATCCTTGCTATGTATGTTTTAGTTGCACTCAAATTGCCTATTTAGCAACCTTATCTTGTCATATAATTTGAAGTTTTAATGAGTTTTGTTTAAGTACTTTCAGCTCTATTCACCCCCCTCTAGAGCATCTAATCACCCATCTAGGATCCAACAGAGACGACGTTGTTGAGAACAGCGATGACAAAATAATGGAAGCTTCCATTTCTTTGGTTCCTGAGAAGTATAACCATATCCACACTGACGGATCAGGGGAATGAGTGCTTTAGCACAAACGTCAACAATGCATTCATGCTCGCTTCAAACTAGAACAGAATAGTGGGCCCGAAGTCAGAGCTGTTATAAAATATGACTTCTTGTTCACTAGTAAAAATAATTAGTAAAGCCAATGATTGTCATGAAGTAAGGGCAAGAAAATATAGTGAGGAATTGTTATTTGTAAGCGTTGAATGAGCAACACCTTTTCACCAGAATTAGAGCCCTTACACAAATCTTTCTCTAAGGCCTGGACCAACTATATAGACATCGTCGATATTTTGGCTAAGAAGAAACAGATAGGCCACCATGAGGCCATGAGATAGATATCCCCTGGGTTGGAGAGTTTCAAAAAGGTCATCATTCATAACAAGTAGGTCGTCTTTACTGAAGATAATAGAATTGTTGCCTTCCTAGAAACATTTCATAAGTGACAAGAGTTGAGTATATGAAAGTTTGTAGTAGGAATTTGATCAAAATTGTCAACAATGGTTGTGATAGGGCCATATACTAGAAATGGTTCATGTTCATCCAGAAAGTTGAGTATGTCAGCAGCCTCTCTAGACTTAGTAGTATCTGTTAAAGTGGTAGGAGCATCGGTGGTCACTGGTGATGGTGTTATTTGTCCTTCTTTTGCTTCTTCTCAATGTAATATTGAGGGGAAGGGTTCTTTTATAGATCGAGGAATCAACGGGTAAAGATCCCATAAATCATCTGGAAACTCTAGATCCTAAAAGAAATGTCACGCATTGATGACCTCCATGGTGTAGCATCCACAAAGAGGAGAACACCCATTTGTATCCAAAGCAACAATAGAAATTTGGCAATTGAGGGTCTCCATAACTCGGAGGATGATGAAAGCAATGTCATCTTTATCTTGGTTCTATTTGTGGACAAGAGGCTCGATCACATAATTGGTCCAATTAGGATAATAATAAGGGACCTTACGTATGACTCATTGAAGCTGGATAGGGATACAAGGAAGCTTGTCTACAGTAGGGTCTTTAAAACACATATTTATATTTTTAAGTTCGGCCACACATGTATTGAACAGAGTAATTTGGTGCTTTTCCAAATCAGCTACGCATAACATCCATAGCCTCTAAAGTGAAAAGCTAGAAGGATAAGTCTTGTTATTTATAACTCAAGTTTATCAAGAAGTGTCAAGATAGCAGGAGCCTCCAAATGATTTTTGAATAAGCAGTCTGTGAGAGAGGGTGCTGCATTGAAATATTGCCACTCCTTACCACTGGGCATGACATCCTCCAAGATAGTTGATGTCAAGGCAATAAACATCTGTTTGGTAACTCTAGTAGGACTATGCAAAATATCTTGAAAATCATCGTGACAAAGAGAGATAGATCCATTGTTGTAATGAATATGACTCATGTAACATCCCAAGATTTGAGGCCTCGGATAAAATGATCTTATAAGGAATGATTGGACTACCCATATCACCAAGGTGCACCTCCTTTTTAGGGAGCCCATCACTAAAGAACTCTATAGTTAAGCGTGCTCAGCTTGGAGTAGTACTAGGATGGGTGACCAGTAGGGAAGTTGATCGTGGCTTGCACATCAGTGAGGACGAAGTGCGTAGTTAAGGCTAGTGGTGGTTTGTGGGGCCAGACATCATTCCTGAAACTCTACTAGAACCTTGGGCATTGGAAACAGGTGTTACATATGGTATCAGAGCCATAACCCCTGATGAGTGCATACTCATCATGAAATTCAATTACCTTTTTGGAACAATTTCATCTTTATTCCACATCTTTTTACCCTAATGTGAATCATAATGCACAAAACTACTTAGTTGATTCAATAATCAAGATTTTAACTAAATATCTTTCATTTAATGTAGGAAAATCAAGAAACTCCATGAATACGGTCTCAAGACCGTTTGGGTCCTTGCGGTCTCAAGACCGTTTGGGTCCATACGGTCCCAAGACCGTTTGCTGGAATACACGAAGAACAAGACGAAACTGATTGCCAAAGAAAGCCATGCGGTCTCAAGACCGTTTGGTCCCATGCGGTTCCAAGATCGTTTGGTCCCATGCGGTCTCAAGACCGTTTGGTCCCATGCGGTCTCAAGACCGTTTGGTCCCATTCGGTCTCAAGACCGTTTGGTCCCATTCGGTCTCAAGACCGTTTGGTCCCATACGGTCTCAAGACCGTTTGGTCCCATTCGGTCTCAAGATCGTTTGGTCCCCAAGACCGTTTGGTCCCATGCGGTCCCAAGACCGTTTGGTCCCGTGTGGTCCCAAGACCGTTCAACGCAAGCGTAAGGATCAATTGAAGAACTAAAGCCGCACGACCTCGCCAAGGCCAGGACCGATCAAAGCAAACCGTTTGGTGCTCATACGGTCTCCAAACCATTTGGTGCCCAAACGGTCTCAAGACCGTTTGGCGCCCAAACGGTCTCCAGACCGTTTGGGGTCAGATCTAAAACTATAAATAGACCCCCAGGGTCCCCATTTGAAGGCATCGGATCCGGACGCCGATAGGCTGCCAGATCACCACCCCGATCAAGTTCCACTCCACCTACTACTGGTGTTGCGTCCAAGGAGGCCAAGAAGAGAAAGAAGACGGAGCAAGGAGCGCATCTTCTTCACTGGGCTGCGTCCACCCTCTGTACTGAGCTCATGGCGGATCTATCTTTCTCTCCTATCCTTCTTGTATCTTGCATCATGAGCGGGTAGTCCTCTTTCGCTGGGGTGCGGGGACTAGCCCCGCTGCCCATGCAAACCATGTTCTTTTGTTAAACTTTCCATGGCAATGTATATAACTCTTCATTTTGTTGTTTATCGTTAAGCTTGTAGGTTGGTTATATGCTTGTTTTCATCTTTGTGCTCCCTATGTTGCGATAACTTCAATGCATGGGTTCGAACGTCGTTTAACGAGTTTGACTCCCTGACTAGAAATAGAAGGGGATTCCTTGAGGTAGTAAGTGTATGATCCGCGAGGGGACGAGCCATCTAGCCTTCGGTGACGCTTCTGTGTGCCTAACGCCTGTATAGGGGGTTCACAACCTTAGTTGGATTTTGTATCATCTTGCTAAACGTCGATGTTTTCTTGCATGTCACCCTCCTGCTTGTTTATCGATTGACGCGGCTGACTCCCAAACTAGAAATAGGATGGGATTTCATCGAGGTAGTAAGTATATGATCCGCGAGGGGATGAGCCATCTAGCCTTCGGTGACACTTCTGTGCGCCTAACGCCCGTATGGGGGGTTCACAACCTCCGTGGATTTCTGTATCTTCAGATCCGTAAGACATGTGATCTGGATGGCGAAGAGAAATTGGCTGCCTATGGTGATGCTTACGCAGACCTAACGCCCGTATGGGGGGTTCTGCAGCAGCTCTACTTGGAGTGTTATGTTGTGCCTGGATTTTTTGCGAAAGAGTGTGTTTGTGTGTGTAGCGGTGGTCAAACCCGGTACCATCCCAGCGATTCCATATTATTGATCCAAACCCATCTTTTAATTCCGCATTTACTTTCTTGCAATTAGTTTAATCAAACCCAAATCAACCAATTGTTCTAAATATTAGTTTTACTTGAGCTAGATCTAACTGACAAAGATTCTTAAAAATGTTGTCCTTTGGGTTCGATCCTCAACTATAATGCGATAAGACCCGTCCGCTTGCGGGTGGTATTTTTGCACTTGGTTTTGGTAAAAACTCGGGGATTTCAGCCCCGGGTGAATTTGTTAGTGCATTCAAAAACCACATCAACCCCTCCAGTAGGTGGGGCCCATATGGGCATGTGGCATGCCAGTCTTGAGTTGTGCGATCTAGGCATGTTGGAAAGGGATGTCCATGATTGACGTAGCCACCCTCACACTGGTATTACATGATCGAGAGTTGGGTGTCCATGGGTCATTCTGGGTCTGCACTAAAATGGGGTGATATTATGAGGCCATATAGTTGAGCCTTGACGAAGACGTCAAGAGTCTAAGTGGGGGAGATTGTAACATCCCAGGATTTGAGGCCTCGGATAAAATGATCTTATAAGAAATGATTGGACTACCCATATCACCAAGGTGCACCTCCTTTTCAGGGAGCCCATCACTAAAGAACTCCATAGTTAAGTGTGATGGCTTGCGTGTCAGTGAGGATAAAGTGCGCAGTTAAGGCTAGTGGTGGTTTGTGGGGCCAGTCATCATTTCTAAAACTCTACTAGAGACTTGGGCAGTGGGCCCAGGTGTTACATGTGTTGGGTTTTATAGGAGGCAGAGAAGCAGCGGAGACAAAAAAAAAATTCTCCCCAAACCCGGAACAAAAGGAATCGCGTCGACATCTATATGATAGGAAATAAGGTTTGTGAATCATACCTTGTCCCGAGGCTTGCTCGGCGACAATACCACGCACCTTGCGCGGTCTTCACCTCCAGTCTTGGACGGTGTCTGTGCAGCTCCTGGTCGCACCGGGACTGAAGACTCCTCCTCCTACTGGACTGTCAGATGACAGTTGTCCTCCTGAGCGGCAGTGACCTCCCGCCTCTGAAGTAGTCCACACGGACCACCCGGAACTCCACTCTCCTTGTCTCACAAGGAAGTGGAAGGAGTCTCACCCTCCTGTTGACGTACTAGTCGCCAACACACTCTCCTGCTGTCGACTGCAACTGCAGTTGTCCTTCCCTTGTTGCACCTCCCTTTGCGGGAAGCACTTGCTCGGGCTCTCTCTCGGTTACCAAAACCAGAGAGAACGACAACTTTGCAGAGCAATCAACATGCACTGAGTTGTACCTTGAGAAGCCCCCCCAATACCCCTATATATATAGGCGGGTCATGGGACAGGGTTCTCTGTGCCCGGCAATACGGGACTAAAGCAGGAGTAGAAGGGTTCAGGATTTTCCACAAAAAGCAACCATCTCGCAACCTGAACCGATCGGTTCACAAGTGAACCGGTCGGTTGGGGACCTGAACCGATCGGTTCACCACTGAACCGATCGGTTCACTCATGAACCGGTCGGTTGGGGTTCCAGGTTGGTTCCCGATTGACTTTCCTTGTTTCTTTCCCAATTGGTATCGAATACCAATATAATTCCCAATCAAATTGGGCAATTGAAACGAAAGGAAAATTCTCACCAATACTACTTTCCCAAGTTGCTCGATTGCACCAGTTGAACCGATCGATTCAACACTTGAACCGGTCGTTTCACTCTGTGCATGAGCCGATCGGTTCAACAATTGAACCGACCGGTTCAGCAACCTCAGCCGACCGGTTCATCACATGAACCGATCAGTTGGGAATGCAGATTGTGCAGAATCAGTCAAATGCGATTTCAATCAATCTGATACTCCAATCAACTCGTCCAACACCTTGAACACTATGATATTGAGCTATCGATTAATTGAGTGTTTAATTGAACTACTAAACTCCTTTAGTAATCAATCTAAACATTGCTTGTGGACAAAACTCCTCTTCCAGGTTAAATCCTATGTGTGTGACCCTGCAGGTCCATTTCACGTTGGTAGTGAAAGTCCATAACATTTATGACTTCTCAAGCAAAGAGCGGTGCCTAGTCACACATCATTGCTACCCAAGTGAAAGTAGAAAGTTGGAGAACAACTTTCATCCTACAATCCGTGAATGGTGTTATAGTGAATGTATAATTCCTTTGTCACTGATATCCAGAATGAACTCGAGGCATGGAACAGTCATCCTGTCAATGTTCATTCATTTCCTTGATCTCAGAGTAGACCGAGTGAGATGTGTATGACATCAATATCACATATTGATTCACACGTGCATGTGCATGCCTTTCTCAATCCTACTCATCAAGTGGCCAAGGATATCAAACTCCCTCAGGAGGGACAAATCCCATATATATCACTCACTCCTCAAAAGCCCCATGTGTCAAAGCCACCCAATCATCACCTTTATAACAACCCATGTTTCAGGATTGCGTTTGATGATGTCAAAGTATACCCAACGACATGTGTTGAGTGTAGTGATTTCAGGTCTAAGAATCACACTCACCACCATCACTGTGAGAGCTGACTGTGACTACCATGTCATGGTTCCATGTGTCACTCTCACGGTGGGTCTGTCCGGTACCTTGTTCTCTAACAAGTACCTATGTGCTTGGTTTGATATCACCATATCATGACTAATGAGATTTTGTCATCAACCAACACACAATCTAGTCTTTAGTGTTATTGATGTCTATGGTTATTTCCACAATAACAACCGACTAGGGACTATACAAGAATGTATACTCTTAACATCCGTATGATCTCATCGTTTAGGTCCTTAACCTAAAAGCATACGTCATTGAGTAAAACAATCTTTAGACATCTATCATGTTACACCATCATCTCAGAAACAGTTTAAACATATAGATTGGAAATTGCCTTTATTTATTATTCAAATCATTTACAAAGTATCCCATTACAATCATCATATGACTTGCTCTATGGGCATACATACCAACAACATGTACCTTCTTACCCCAAGGATGACACAAACCCTCAAATGATAAAAATCATGTCTGACATGATGAATCTGATGAAGACACATGTGAGAGGCTCTTCTAGCCAATCTATTCATTATACAATGACTCTTAGCAAAAAATTCCAAGCTCTTAAAACTTATGGAATCTAAAACAAGTGAGTCCCTATGTCAAACTCTTACACTCCAGAATGGAAAAATCATCCCAAATTTTCTTATAAGCAAGGAGAAGAATGAAAATGACAGATAAGACAACACCAAGGAAAATAGTACAACTCTATGTTTGAAGAAGAAATTCTTGTAAGAATGAGAATCTTAGATGAAGTCAAGAAAGATGTGTCCTCTGATGGACAAAACCCTAGTCAGCTTGAGCAAATATGTGTCAAACTCTTACACTCTAGAATGGAGAAATAATCCCAAATTCTCTTGGAATCTAGGAGAAGAAGGAAAAGGGCACCCAAGACAACACAAAAGACAATGGTACAACTCTAAGTTTGAAGAAGAATTTCTTGTAAGATTGAGAAGCTTGGATGAATTTAAGAAAGATGTGTCCTATCGTAGACAAAACCTTAGTCACCTAGAGTAAATATTGGATCATATTTGTTTATCACTTGCATATTGTAAGGAGAGGATATTTCCTTCCCAAACCATGACTAACCCAATCAATGATAATGGACCAATGGTCTATCCTCAAGGCACGTATACTGCACCACAAGGGCAAGTGCCAACTTTGCAACAATACCAAGGTCCTCCTAACCCCTATTATCGACCATCACAACCTCTGTACAACTTTTAATAGTATCAACAACCTCTACAACAACATCCACCACCGCTACAATTTAAACCACCTCCCAACCACCACCACAATTGCAATACATCCTTAAAAATTCCAATCCACCACACCAAAAGCCACCGCCTCAAGGGAGAAAATAGACACAACAATCTCCCTCCTCTTGTAGTGAGCAAGTTAAGCTTGTGATGATGCTAACGAGTGGAAGTACTCTTCAAAAGTCAAGGAACAAAATAGTTGATGATTTTTTGAGTGAATCAAGGGATGATGCCAAGATGCATGGTAGTGATAATGTGATATTTTGATAGTGAATGATGATATCATGATTCATGTGATGTCCCTTGGTGATTATATTGATGTGGACAAGATAGGTGCACAACTACCTCCATTACTTGATTCATTTGAAGAACCCTCCACCTTGAAAGAAAGTAAAAGCACACTAAAGGCATCATGAAGACCTTCAATCAAATGAGGATCAATACACCTTTGTTAGATATTATCTAGCAAATCCCCTCTTATGCTAAGTTATTGTAATGTGTAGGCCCACTGCCCTATGCTCTAGTAGAGTTTCAGGAATGATGATTGGCCCCACATACCACCACTAGCCTTAACTTTGTCCTCACTCACACACAAGTTAGGATCAACTTCCTGACTGGTCACCACAGACTACCACTAGGCTCTAGTATAGTTTCAAGAATGATGGTTGGCCCCACAGACCACCACTAGCCTTAACTGCGTGCTTTGTCCTCACTCACGCGCAAGCCAGGATCAACTTCCTGACTGGTCACCCATCCTAGTACTACTCCAAATTGAGCACGCTTAACTATGGAATTCCTTAGTGATAGGCTCTCTAAAAAGGAGGTGCACCTCGTGATATGGGTAGTCTAATCATTCCTTTTACAATCATATTATCTAAGGTCTCAAATCCTAGGACGTTACAATCTCCCCCACTTCGACTCTTGACGTCCTTGTTAAGGCTCAACTATATTGCCTCTCATAATATTTCCCCATTTCAGTGTAGGCCCAGAATGGGCCATGGACACCCAACTCTCGATCACAGAATGTCAATGCAAGGGTGGCTACGTCACCATGGACAACCCCTTCCAACATGCCTGGACTGTACAGCTCAAGAATGGCATGCCACATACCCATGTGGGCCCCAACTACTAGAGGAGAATTGGCTTTGATACCATTTGTAACGCCTAGGGTTCTTTGTCCTCACTCACACACAAGCCAGGATCAACTTCCTGACTGGTCACCCATCCTAGTACTACTCCAAGTCGAGCATGCTTAACTATGGAGTTCTTTAGTGATAGGATCCCTAAAAAGTAGGTGCACCTTGGTGATCTGGGTAGTCCAATCATTCCTTTTAAGATCATGTTATCCAAGACCTCAAATCCTAGTACGTTATAGTTACTCAAGGACATGTGCACTTTTAAGAGTCAATCGAAAAAATTCCAAAGCAAGTCAATCTCATTGGGAAAGTGAGCTCCATCTATAATAGCGCTCCTAATAAGAGGAAATATCTTGATGCCCCCATAATTCCTTGTCATATAGGCACACACCGCATAGATCAAACTCTTCTTGACTTAGTTATAGTGTAAATTCGATGCCTTATTCTATTTACTGAGCTGAATTTGGGACACTTGGAGTTGGTTACATGTAATTTCCAACTGTCTGACTGTTCTGTGAAAAACCTCAAGGGTGAATTGATGATGTGTTAGTGAGACATGATGATGACACATCTGCCTTCTTTCCTACTAATTTCATTGTGCTTGATATGGAGAAATACACAAGGAAAATACCTATAATGTTTGGAAGACCCTTCCTAGACACATCTGATGCAGTGATACATGCTAGGACCGGAATCATGTATGTGACCTTCATGCACATGAAGATTTGGTTAAAATCTTCAAAGTTTCCACCAAAGTTGAGGTAAATATGTGCCACTAAGGAAGATTCTTATATTTTTGACTGCTTAGAGGATATTTTAGAAGAATGCCTACATACATGGATCAAGACTTCCACCAATACAAGAGTATTTTATCCCATTGTTGAGCTTCATGATGATGACACTGAGGAGAAAATTCATCTAAAGCTAGTGGCTACACGTGAAGATTTACCTTCCTTTTCTACAAAACCGTGAAGTATTCTATTGAAGAACCCTTTGTCCTTGAGCTTAAGTCACTTCCTGAAAGCCTAGATTATGTGTTCTTAGTCCCAATTACACCTTCTGACGATCATTTATTCTATTCTTTATCTGGACCAAGAAGATGCCCTCAATTTTGTCCTAAAGAAGAACATTCAAGGCATTTGGTGGTTTATATTGCTGATTTGAGAGGTTTTGAACCCTCTATTTCCATGCATAGAAATTATCACGAGGATGATGCAAAGCCCCATGAAATGTAAAGAAGATTGAATCCTAAGTTGAAATAGGTTTTGACTCAAGAGGTTTTAAAGTTCGTAGATTCTGGGATCATGTATCCAGCGGTGTAGCCAAGATATTAGTTTAGGGGGCACAGTATAGAACTCAGTTGACACATTCTGGATATGCCACTGATGTAGATTTTTCTTCAAAACATAGATGTTCCTCTAGTTGTTACTATGGAAATTGCAAATCTTGGGTACGGAATGTGCCCACCTAGGATACAATGTGGCTACACCACTGCATGTATCTCATTTATGAGAGTCCATGAGTGAATCCCATTCTAGTTGTGCTCAAGAAGGTTGGGATCACTATATCACCTAATTAAGATGAAGAATTAGGTTTGAAACATCACAATTGATCTACTATCATTAATCAAGTCTAAACAATGTTCAATCTAATCAAGCATGTAATCATTCAGGTAAACCCTAGTTTACCAATTAAGCACAAATGTGGTCATTACATGCACAGACGCCGTCGAAGACAGGTGAGTGAAGACCACACTTACTGTGAGGTATAGTCACTGAGCAAGCCTCAGGACCAGGTATATCTCGCTAAAACCATCATTCCTATTTCATAGTCGTTGATGCAATCCGTGGTTATGGTTTTTTGGTGAGAGAAATTTTTATTTCCGCTACCTTCTCCCTCACCTAAAACTCAACAGGTATTCCTTGCATTAACATTGCTGACATGTTGATTATCGGTTAAGCCAAGGAGAGAAATGTGTGTCCTCACAAGGGGTAAAAATCAAAACAATCAAATCTCGGCCAATCTAGAATTGGGTTCCATACACTTCTATATAGCACATGATCAAAAGAAAGGTGAAAATATTTATCAAAAAGTTTCATCGTAACTGTTTGATTAGTTTTATGAGCAATTAATTAGCGATCGAACTGGGGTATGCCAAAAAAAACTCATAAACCTCATAAATGAAATTTTTCTGTTGTATGTGACCTAACATTTTACATAAATTGTAATTCAAGGTTCATTTGCATGAATGACTACTATATGTTTTCATTGTTGTGTAAAGCTAATTCAATTCAACCTAAAGTATATTTGTTGTTGATAGATGTATATATGTCAACGTAACTGTGGTTGGCTTTTGATTGTTATTTAAAGAGGCTAATGCTACAAGTTTAATAGTTCATCCATTAAGTCGAGAAATATAAGATTCAAGTCAAATCTACACCAAAATTCAAATTTTGTACTTGTAATAATAAAAGCATTATTTATTTCAAGTATAAATGAGATAACAATTTTTATGCAAATTACATTCAATTCACCAACTATATTGTACTTTGATGAGTTCACCTTATATGAGTTGTAAGGGAGAACAAAGATTGACTTACATATAATATTGTCTAAACAAATTACGCGTGTGCAATCTATAGTTTGTTATGTATCAATGGCAGGAAGGCCACAATTAATGTAAACGATGACTTATTACATATTTTTTGCTGCTCTCATCCACAACCGATGTATTATAAGATTCTGCCACAACTTTTTGTGGATTCAAATCGGTAGCAAAAGGTACATTCTCACTATAGCAAGGGACAATGACTATCTTTCCTAACTAGAAGGTGGCCTTGTTATTAGGATGGTTCTGGATCGGATGCTAGTTTTCTTAACAAGAACCTTTCTATAAGCCTTGCCAAATGGATTGGTGAGAACGTCTCGCCAAGGCATGTTCCTAACAGTGAAAATTGAGAACATCTCACTCTTGGCAGTAGAGACTACAACATTGATGGCTACAAAACAATATCGTCGCTGGGTTGCTAACTAAAAGTAGATCTGTGATATACTTGCTAGATAACGGTTTAAGAGTGGATCATGAGAAGATTGAGTAATCAATCAAGTCATTATCAAAAATGAATGGTTAATCTGCTCAAACTACTAGTTTTAGATAAAATTCAAAACAATCTGTGTTATCATTCATGGTGGTACTTGCGTTGTCACACCTATTGGTATCACGCGTTTGTCTAAAACGTACTTGTGAATTGTGTTTACCCACAAATGCTCACTTGGGAGCAAGTGGCTGTATCAATACCCAACACTGAGGATCATCATTTGCATGGAAGCGCATCCATGGGAATACAATATGATCTCGCACTCTAGCGATTCGGCGCTAGCTATTTGGTGTACCCACATGCGAATGAATACATGAAAGTGTATTCATGTGTGTGCGCGCGTGCATTGCCATTAATGTTGTAATAAAATAATATGCATCACACAATAATAATTTATTCCATTAATTTAAACATATTGGTTAATTATGCAAAACAAAAAAATAGGTGTAGCTTTGCATAATGTGAATGACATTATATGAAATTCCACATCTTTAATTTAGACCTATCGTTTAGTTATGTAAAACAAAAATAAGTGTACTTTTGCATAATGCGTTGAGACGACCATTGATGCAAGAATGTAAGATCAATTTTAGGTGGAAGCACTATTGTCCACCTAGAACGGTATGGTTAGAGATCTTCTCACGTCACCGATATAAAAATAAGCTTAATTAATCAGATTCCATGCAAAAGGAAAAATGGTGTTTAATGTTGTTTCAATCTGCAATGTTGCAAATGTTAAACTAGTAATATAATGACGGAAAAGTTATTTTCTAGATGTTCAAGTTGTCATGAGTTGGAGTGGAACATAGAGGAGCCCTTACGGCTTCCCAACCGCACCCTACGGGGGGCAGCACGTGTAGGGATGGCAATGGTGTTATGACAAAATCATATCCGCGGATAGCCGTACCACAGTTTATAGTCATAACCGCACCATATGCTTATGGTGCGGATATGGTTTTCAGTCATGAAAACTGTAATGGTGTGGTGCGGTTGTGGTTCTAGAGATAAAATTATGGGTAAAAACCACACCGTAGACAATTCAAGTTAATTATATATAAATATATGTACAATACTATCCTAAACACATTATTTATTATCATTCTTACTAGATCTCTATTTTTAAAATGAAATTTAATGTATAAAGAAGTAAAAAATCTACAATTACTATGTGTGTGGTTGGCTTCTTTGCATAATTAATAAATATACATGTTCTCTTTATTTATTGTCTATGTTATTTTCATTTATTGTGTGAAATTTCATAGATATTATGTATAATATGTTAATAAAAATTTATTCACAATGTGGTGTGGTGTGGTTAACCGTGATTTTTTCACGGTGCGGGTATGATTTCTCATGTTGAAAATCACAATGGATATGATGCAGATATGGTATTTGATTTTTCTATGTGCTTGATTCAGCCAATTTTTGCAAACGTATGCCTCAAAGACGTCTTCATGATTTCTTGGAGGATCGTTTGGGAGATGAGGGCTCGGGTTCCCCGAGCTGGTGCTATGAGGAGCAATCCAAATGCTCTTTGAACATGTATGTGGATGTTTCTTGTGACAATGGCTTTTGCAGGTGACATTGAGGATGAGGACTTTGATTTCTTCATTGCCCAACCCGGGGGAAAGAAGAAGAGAGGTTGGAACAAATGAGAGAATGTGATTGTGCTTTGATGGTGCGTAGGCCCTTTGTTGTGAGTACTGGGAAGGGTATTGATGTGTGGATGTTCTCTGAGGTTGTCTTGCGCTTATGATGGTGATCCGATGTATTTTTATGCTGACTTTTGGCCTGCATGAGGGACAGGATGAATAATATGGACCTCAATTTAAAAATAAAAAAAAGTAATATAATGACGTGAACTACATTCTCTAGTTTATAAATTCATGGATCAATAAAAATTAAATATCATCTATCCTACTATCAAGAATGGAACACAAGTACATCATCACAATCAGTGGCATAACAACATGGAGACACAGCACGTGCCCCACCCATACTTGACAAAATGTACACGGATTGAGTTGTATTTACTACATATTTGGGAAAAAAGTATGTGTTACCCTACAGTGTGTCCTACCTATTTAGCTGCAGCTATAAGGTGCCTACCCCTTATTAAGTTCTGGCTCCGCCGCTGATCACAATATAATGTTTTCACTCGGATACAAATATGAATCAAAAAAAATATTTTTAAATTGCCCTATATAACTCTAATCAGTGAGCCCAATTATATTCTTAGACAATCATGATGAAGAAATAAAACCGCAAGAAACTGTACATACTGTTATGTTGAGAAAATGAAGCAAATCAACAACAAAGAAAAGGAAGTAAAGAAGAAAATATTACATTACAAAGAAAACACGACAGTCTAGATTTGATAAGAAAAAAGTGGTCAATCCACACTCGCTTCTAATTTTATTACTGAACATCAAAAAAGAACATAATTTCACCATCCAGGAATATTGGTGAATAATGGTTACAAGCTCATATAAACTGGAAAATACTCCAACAGTGGACAAACATCTATTGGCAGCATACAACAATAAAGGCTTTTCATATATTAATTGAACGTTTTACATGTAAACCACATCTCAAATTTGCCTTTCTGATGGTCAATAGCTTACTGCATACGTTAGGCAGTTAAGCTTCCAGCCAAATAGCCTGCGCGACAGATCCGCGAAACCTTTTGTCTACCAGCAAATTACATATATCGAATTTGAAAGCTGCGTACAAATAATATGATGCATTCTCAGAATAGCAAGCTTGTGGCCATGATACTCAAAACTGACCCAAGGAAGCCAGAACCCCCAGGTTCCACTTGCCCACAGCATATAGTCTTATACAACATAATACATAATTTACTCCGTTTTACCTATAAAGCTACAGTTAATTTATCCAATGTTTCAAAACCCTGTTAGTCAGTTGTAGAATCCTTCCCAGCATGCTGAAGCAGCTTTTGAGCAACAACAGCAATCTCTTCCAGTCGCTCGTCTACCAACTCGCTTAACTGCTGTTCCCGAGTTGCTTTGTCCCCATCAGTGGTTGCTGGAATGCAATCTGTTTGATCACCGTTTTGACACTGGTAGACAACAAATGTCACATCTTGGCCAAACTCATTGGGCACCTCAACTAACTTCTTTCCATTTGATTCAGAACCTTTACCCACTATCTCAACTTTGACTCTGTCTCCTATACATGCCTTAAAATCATCCATCGACTTTTCACTTTCCATATCAAGATTCAAAAAAAGGAGAATCTCCCAGCATCTAAGGAACTGTTTTTTATTGATTTTCAGTTTCTCACGCCCATATTCAATCACGTCCGCAGGAGGATCCAACTGGAACTTCCTCTTTTTCTTGGACATGTTGACTTCCTTCAGGTTTGAAATGACTGCAGTGACAGCTGCCTTGATGGGCTCCGCATTAAGCAGGCGGGGTATGTCGATGCATGCCCGCAGCTGCTGAAGATAATCTGAAGGCTCTTCCACAGTTATGTCATGAGCATTTTCAGATATTGCAACAGAATTGATAATTTCAAGAAGTCGCCTTCCGTGACCTTGCCCCTGATAAGAAGGCAATACCAGTATCTGCAATGAAAGTAAAATAGTGCAAAGATAAATAGGCAGTTCATTACACCTTCAAGTCGATGTACACTGTACGTTCTGTAATGAACAAATTGAACTAAGCAAAAACGAGATAAATACATTGCATCTTAATTCCCATTGAATTAAGTAAATGGCAGTCTTCTTGTAAGCATGTGGCTAGCAGATACCCATATCTATTTTGCCAATCAGCACTTATAAATTCGTTCCCATGTTTGGCATTACAGATCTGGATATAAAAGCACATATTTGGCAAGGCATGTGCTTTGTGTCACATGAGTTTGAGCTCAGCCACAACCAGATCCAGAATGAATGACAGTCGACTTAGAATATATACTAAATGTTCATGGAAAATTAGATTCTTAGTAACATTGCATCTGCCTGATTGTCACCAGTGTCGGGAATATCTGCTGAACTTCCCAACTCAGAAAGAAGAGATGGAGTGTGATGCAACTCACATGGTAAAGGCACACTTGACATGCATCATGTCCCAAAACTCAATTATACAGACAGGTGTCAGTCTCGTGGTAGTCAAAAAAATAGGGAAAGCTGAAACTGAAAGAATTATCCAGGGTAATTTTCTTGTGAGAGCAGAAATTGAAAAAGGGCCTGAGATGCAAATAAATCTTAAGAAATGACTAAGGGATGCTCCCATTTCAGTGAATGTTGCTCAAACAAAAGCAAATCTACAAGAGGTCAGCTCCCCAATTTCTTGGATTATGTAGTCTAGCCATACTCTACAAATTGAGAAGAAAGCCTATAGGAAAGGGAGCAATGCCCACTTCCTTCCAGGCTATCAGCCTACCCAACAAGAGTGAGAGGGAGAAGCATTATAGCTATGAGTTAAGGGTTTCTGTTCTATAATCACACCACCAGCAACCATTAATTACTTTGCTACCATATATCACCCAGTTGTCAACAAAGCACTGAACCAATGCAGCAACATTAATATCATTGTGCATGCCACATACATCATAACTATCAGACAACATAAGGCTCCTGTTTCAGAGGCACTGAATCAGTTCCATAAGCATGAAGCACCAACAATTAGTTGTTGCCCAGTGCCCGTCAGCTGACATGATTAAGTTTCAGCATAGCCCCAATGAGGACGTTCAAACAAAATGGTGTTCTACTCAGAGCAATAGATTATTTTCTCCCTTTTAAGAGAATACTGTAGCCTGACTTTTTCCTTTGTGATACAAACCTAGAGAAACCTAATAAGTCTTTGGATTCGTTACAACTCCATTAAAAAATAAAATATATATAACTGACTGGAAAAGAAGAAAAATTACGCTAAACACCAACATGTTTGAAAAAGCGCTAAAATTATTGTTGGCAGTGGTGACATAACTTTTCATGTTTATCTCTGTTGTTATCTGTATCTACCATCATTCTCTTTCCAAACGCAGATGATTTTTGAGGGAAATTGTAGTCAATTTATAACTTTGTAGTGTCTTTATTCATTAAAAGGGGGTAGTATGCTCTCTCTGTTAGTATCAGTATACATGATCATTCCTACGGAATTGGATATGGACCCAACGTTCTTTGAGTAATTACCGCAGTATTAGTTACAGTAGCATGTTCTAAAATACAAATGCTTACACACTGACATCACGCAAACAAATTTTTGTATAATATGAACACACAAATGTAACTTCTGATTGGCATGACAGTTTGCCTAGAGCTAAAGTTTTAGCTCATTAAGACATGTTCCGAACAATGATTTAAAGAGCTCGTGTGGGAACAGCACCTTGAACTGCTTAAGCATCAGGCGGGCACTTAAGCGGGTCCCTAAGTACTTATATCTTTTTATACAAAATGACACATGTATATATAGAAATATTTATAAGGAACTTTTATACATATCCAATCAGCAAATCAGTAATTAACAAAGTAATAATCAATACTTTACTACTAATCAATATTTCTAATCACCAAATCAGCAAGCAACTAAGTAACTGCAAATAACCAACTATGAATTAATAATTAAACTCTTTACTACTAATCAGTAATGTTAATCGGTGATAAGTAAGCATATCAGTAACTCAGTATTTTACTAAGCATTTATCAATAATATTTCTAATCACTAAATTCAGCAAGCAAATCAGTTATTGTAGATAACCAACTATGAATTAATTATTTGATACTTCACTACTAATCTGTAATACTCATCAAGTAATCAGTATTGTTTCAGAAAAAAAAATAGTAATTAATTATACCAATCAGTAATCAATGAAAGCAGCGAGGAAATCAATAAAACTGATCATTCACGAGTAATATCCATACAAGTGTAAATGGTCACATCTGTTTTTATTGGAAACTGGTCACCACCTCCTAGGCTCCTAATATACACTTAAACAGAGTTTTTATGTGCACGGTATCTCTCATAGGAGGCTTGGGGGTCCTTAATGGTCACAAAAGCAACATTTGTGATTGGAACAACAAGAAGCTAACGTGTCCAAATTTTCAAAGCCTGAACTGCTTAAATCTGTAGCTAAGTATTTCAATTTTTAAGCACGTGATATGCATACATAAGGGGGTTACTGTACCAAAAGGCCCACAACAGTAGGTGGCCAAGTTTTAGTTACTTTTTTTAATAGAACCTCCTCAGTTTCCCAATAATCGTAGAAAATCGCTACATTATTTTAAATCCTAAATAACCCCTGTCGGTGACCCATCCTTTGACAGAAACCAAACAGAAGAAGTAACTTCCTTTTTCTTTTCTTTTGCTGCTATTCATTAACTCAGAAAAAAGGTGTTGAATTAAAATACAGATTACAAATTAATAACAAAATACTTAATTAACAATAACTAACATCAACTCATATGAACCCTTTTGGCATGATCGTGTGAGGTTCAGAAACAAAGTAAAATCCGGGACCGCCCCCATGGCATGTGAAGTGGTGAGAAATGCCATCAAAGCTAGTCTATGGCCGGTGCTCCTGCCATGAAGAATTTTCTTGAGATTCCAACCAGATGTGATTCAAATACATGGCCTCTTGTTTAACAAAGCACCCCATCATTGAGCCACAATTTGCTTGCTAACATTGATTTATTGCAACATTTATTTTGTAAGTGTATATTATTCTAAAATATGTCCCAATTTTGAGTTGTTTTTTACACGATGTGAGATGTATCTGATTAACATATAGTTGAGATCATGTATAGTTGGGTTATCAGTTTTAGTTGATTGACATATTATGATTGAGTTGACTCGAATTGGCTAATTATTAGATTAGTTTCGGATGCATATCATCTTTGGCTCGGAAGTCAAATTGGGTTGGATCTCACGTATTGATATCATGCTGTATTCTGGAACAAACATTTAGTTTGGTAATATCAGTTTATATTTTTTTATACATGCTAGAAATCATGGTCGAGTCGGCTTTTCTGAGCTAATCAGGAACAAATGTGATAATGAGAAATATAACTTGAAATAGTCACAGATTTAGAATGTTATGTATTTTGAAACTAATAACCTTGAAACTAATGTGATCTGGAAAAATTAACTCGAAACCACACCCAATTAAACATTAATTACCAATTGATATTAGCAATTATTGTTGGCCCAACTGGTGGGATTTTTTTGAACATGAGGTATTGTGTACAAAATTCTTTGGGAGCAATTTTGACCAAATTAAAAAAAAAACTTACTAACAGGCGCACCGACCACACACTAGCCTTGAGAGAGCATTTATACTATTGAGTTAGTCGCAGGGCAACATGCCAACACGTCTGATCCAAGATTTTACTTTGTTGGGGAGTCTTAATCTTACCAAAAGGGTTTGTATGAGCTGATATTAGTTATTAGCAAGGAAGCACAGACACGTTTCTAGACACGGACACTGACACGGACACGCCAAATTCCTAAAATGTAGGACACGGACACGGCATTGGATGAGTGGAAAACATTTTTATAATATATACATATATGTGGGTTTATGATGTATGAACTGGAATTTATTTTAAAATTTATCCAGATTAATGTATCTATGTATGTATAATCTTTATGCATAAAGAGGTGTCTTCGTGTGTAGTGAAACAATATGAAGTAGTAAACTAAACGTGTGATTTTTGTAAATATAGTAGATTAGAGAATATACATATGAGTTTGTATTACTCATTTAACCAACTTGTTAGACTATAATTTGATTCATAGTATCTGATTCAGCGTAGACTTTACATATTGGTTCTTTTCAACAGATTTGTTTGTAATTGTGATTAGATCTCAGCTCTATGAAACATTTTCTCAGTAATAAGACAAACAGTAGTTGTATGTTCAACATTTGCACTCCGAAATAGACTAGATTGCAGCAGCAGCAGCCACTGCAGTGAAGTGTCCAAGAAGTGTCTGGGCAGTGTCCAGCTGTGTCCGGGGTGCAGAAAAAGATCAAAATGAATTGGACACGTCCCAGCTGTGTTCAAAACGTTTTGGACTGTGTCCGGGAAGCGTCTGTGTCAGAAACGTGCCTGACACGGACACGGGAGCTGTCTAGAAGTGTCTGTGCTTCCTAGGTCATTAGCAAGTTTTTTTGTTATTTATATAAATTTATATTTATATATAGTATTTTGTTTTAGTTAAGGCAATCTCCTAAATATGAGAGAGTTCATGATGGTTTTGGATATGGCAAAATAAATGGAGAAGGAGAGAGGATATTAGATTTTGCAGTTACATAAGATATCATTTTGGCAAACACCTATTTCAAGAAAATAGAGTCTCATAAGATTACTTTCAAGAGTGGGCACAATTGTAGCCAAATTGATTATCACCTTACGAGGCGGACGGATCGTAACATATACAAAGATTGTAAAATGATTCCTGGCAAAGAACCCACAACCCAGCATAGGTTGGTAGTTTTGGATATTAACATGAAGATCAATAAAGGCAAGCATAACAGAAACTAAGATAGCATGATCGAATGGTGGAATCTTAAAGGAGAGAAGAAATTGATTTTTCATGATAAACTCATCAAGAAGGGAACTTGGAACTTGGAGTCTGATGTTAACACTGTGTGGCATAACATGAGCTCTTGCATGATAAAATTTCCAAAGAGGTTTTAGGGGAGTCCATAGGTTGTGGGCCTCCACAGAAAGAGACTTGATGGTGGAATGATGAAGTACAAAAAGTTGTTAAACTGAAAAGGGAGATCTATAGGAGCTTGCCCAAATCTCGAGATGATGTAACATTCCAAAGATACAAGCAAGCAAAGATAGAAGCTAAAAAGGTTAGTCTGGAGACAAGGTCTAGATAATTTGATGATATTTATACGAAGCTAGACACAAGAGAAGGAGAAAAAGATATATATAAAATGGCTCGTATAAGATAAAGAAAAGGAAGAGACTTGAGTTAAATAAAATGCATCAAGAACGAAGATGGCAGAGTGTTGGTGAAGGACGATGATATCAAGAACCAGTGGAGAAATTACCTCCATAAGCTTTTCAATGATACCGCAAATAATGTTAGAGACTCATGTGACATGAATACAAGAGATATCATATACACACGACGAGTTTTGCCATTTGAGGTCAAGAATGCTTTGAAAAAGATGAAAATGAGACAGGCATGCGGACTAGACAGTATTCCCATTGATGTATGGAAGAGTATGGGGGATGAAGGAGTTATGTGGTTAACAAAGTTCTTCAACAAGATCATGAAAACCAAGAAGATGTCAGATGAGTGGAGAAATAGTACTACAGTCCCCATCTACAAGAACGGAAAAAAGGTGATGTTCAGAGCTGCACAAACTACAGAGGTATCAAGTTGATGAGTCGCACAATGAAGCTTTGGGAGAGGATTATTGAGCAGAGACTAAGATCTATAATGCAGATATCAAACAACCAATTTGGTTTCATACCTGGAAGATTAACAACGGATGTTATTTTTCTGATAAGGAGGCTTCTGGAGAAGTATAAAGAAAGTAAAAGAGATCTTCATATGGTGTTTATTGATTTGGAAAAGGTTGTGATCAAGTGTAAAAACTCCTAGAGGAGAGACACCAACTTTTCCTATGACAGTTGGAGTACACCAAGCACCCACACTCAACCCATATTCGTTCGTTCTTGTTATGGATGAATTGACTAAGAATGTTCAGGATGATATTCCTTGGTGTATGTTATTTGCTGATGATATTGTTTTGATTGACGAATCTAAAGATAGATTGAATGATAAAGTTGAACGTTGGAGAGAGGCATTAGAATCAAATGGATTGATGATTAGCAGGAGCAAAAGGGAGTATATGCATTGCAATTTCAGCCAATCTCGCATTGTGAATGATGGAGCCAAATTGGACGGAGTAGATATACCAAAATGTGATAAATTTTGTTACTTGGATTCTATTATTCAAACAGATGGGGATGTCTAAATGACGTTTGTTACAAGATCACTATAGGATGGTTGAAATGGAGGAGTGCAACTAGAGTATTATGTGATCGAAAGATCCCTCTAAGGTTAAAAAATAAGTTTTATAAAATAGCTATACGGCCAGCCATGCTCTATGGGAGTGAATGTTGGGCGATGAAGAAACAAGGTCTCAACAAGATGATGTGGCTGAAATGTGTATGTTGAGATGGATGTGTGGGAAGACAAGAAAAGATCGCTTGAGAAATGACTATATCAGGAATAAAGTGGGAGTAGAGAGCATTGAGGACAAGTTGCGCGAGGGCCGACTCAGATGGCATGGACATGTACAACGCAGACCGACTAATGCACCTATACAAAGCAATGTTGTTGAGTCAAACACAATAAATAGAAGAAGATGAAGGCCTAAATTGACATGGGATGAGCCTATAAAGAGAGATTTTGAATCTCTACATCTTAGCCAGAATATGGCCCATGATAGAGCAGAATGGAAACGAAGGATCCATGCAGTCGACCCCAACATAGTTGGGACTGAGGGTTAGATGATGATGATGACTTTGTTTTAGTCAAGGAAAAGCATCAGAAGAAAAGTAAAAGAAAGCAACTTCTCCCGTTTGTTTACCCTCAAAGGTTGGGTCATGACGGGGGGTCATTTAGGATTTTGGATAATGTAGACATTGTATGGATTTCTATGGGATTATTGGAAAATGACAGGGTATACGGAAAAACTGATTCAGTGACCATCAGTGAAATCAATGTATTTTCATGATATTCTAGTCCAGGTTTTTATCCCTCTTTCAGAAAAACCAGTTACAAACTGATATGAAACCTATGAGTGGATAGGCACCTCATTTCAATTATATTTTCAATCCATTCACCTTCCAGAATTGCTTTGCTGAAATAGATGGCAGCAGAAGAAAAGGAAAAGAAAGCAACTTCTTCCATTTGTTTTCCATTGAAGGTTTGGTCACGGAAGAGGGTGATTTAAGATTTAGGATGTAGGGAGTTCTCTGGGATTATTAAAAAACTGAGGGGGTATATGGAAAAAAGCTTTTAGTTAACTCACAATGAAATCAATGTTCATATTTTCATGATACTCTAGTCCAAGTTACCCTCTCTCAGAAAAACAGTTACAAACTGATATGAAACCTATGAATGGATTGGCATCTCATAGATTTTCATTTCAATTATATTTTCAATCCACTTCCAGAATTGCTTTGCCAAAATAGATAGATTAACATGTTCAGTTTTTGAGAAATTAAATAGAAATCAGTAATAAATGAACATTTGAAACTGGTCGACATTCAAAAAGGGGTAACACATTAAATCAGACATGATTATACCAACTTAAATTCAAAGAAAAATCGGCAATGATGTAGATTTTACAAAAAAGATCTAGCCTAAAATGTCAAAGAATAACTTTTTTAGCACCATGTCTCAACAAATTTCGAAGGACAACTTTGCATGTTTGAAGCCATAAAGGCAGATACAAACCTGGCTAATTCTCATCCGGATGCCATCAGGGTAGTGAAAGTATCTGTAGACGGTGGAAAAACCCAGTAATCGAATTTGGCTCTCTCCAGAATTATCAAAGATTTTCTTAATAACTAAATATATTTCCCATTGTGGATCAGTTACATCAATTGGGCTGCTACCTGGAACATGATACAAGTATTACTGTCTGTTAACTATCAACAAAATCAACCATAGAGGGCAAAAGAAAAAAAGATGGGATGTACCTTCCACAATAAGAAGAAGAAGCGGAACAAGACGGCTATAGAGTAAACGGACACTATTGCTACTGAAGTCCATGCGTATAACCTGACGGAAAAAAGTACAAATGGAGCCATCAGTTGGTTTTGATGGGTGCTATAATCTCAATTGTCTTAAAAATCAGAAGCCAAGCTAAATTGAGATAAATTAGAAATAGTTTTACACCATTTTGTACCATACAAATGTGCTAAGGCCATTTGTTGCATGAATGCAATATAAAATTGTGTTTCATATTGGCGAATTTTCTTGAAATTTATTAGATTTATGATAACCAACTGCCAATATCATATCTATAGGAAAACAAAAGATTCCTAGAATAGCATGCATCAACCAAGTAACCGTTGATTGTCTGAGAAAGAATGCATAACCTAAGGAAACATATATAGAATGACTCTCCTTGGGGTGTGTAATGTATTGATATTGTAAAAATTAGATGAAACCATGAAGTTTCTTCAGAGACATCCAATAAAATTAGTACGATACAGAAAAGATTAGTGTGGTCCCTACACAAAGTCCAAATTTCTGGAAGTTTAGTCTGTTTAGATAACCCAAAAAAAGATGAAATCAAGAATCAGATGATTAACAAGGTCGAATAATAAACTCCAGAAATTGTAAGGTGGTCTAGTTCAATGTATATTTAATGTACGACAGTACATCCATGTATCGGAGATGCCTGAAGTCAGCCGATTAGGGTTTTGTTTCCTTTTAGGGGTTTATTTGATATTTTAGAGGTTTGCTTGTTATTTCAGGGAGTTAATAACTTGTATGCCCTTGAGTTTTATTATTTTTGTTTTGTTTTATAATTTAATATGGTCGTCAGTTAATTTATTAGTTACAATCACCATGACAACTAGGTTGAGTTAGGATTTTGTAATTTAAGTCCTAGGCTCCTAGCAATTCATGTGTTAAATTTTACACATGGCAGTCAAAGACAGCAATTTTCATGGGATGAGGGAGTCAACAAGCCATTTGGGATGAGATTCGAGAATATCTGCTAGGAAAGGTTGGGATGGAGCTGGCACCTATTACTTACAAAACATGCCAAATATGGCATGATTGGTGAGTACCAAATGTACATTGGTTAAAAACTCAAAATGCATTAAAATACCAGTGCAAAAATCTAAAACATGATTAATAAACTAATTGCTAATATTTTCAGTTACCAGAGTCAAATAGGGCCTTTCAATCATCAATTTATAAAGACCAACCTCAAGGAACTTATCCAGCCAAACCATTATTTATCAAAAATTACTTTTAGGGAATTTCTTCCCCATCATTTGGCATCAGAGCTTGGGGATTTAAACCTAGGTCTAGATCTTAAAACCCTCCACCTTGGAAATGACCAAAATCTTTGGTATGGCCTAAACCACACCCTTTTCCATTGTTATAAATTCCCGACCCTAGGTTGGCATTAATCATGTCCACCTACATCACAAAATCCAAAACGAAAACTTCAACTATTGTTCGTGGAACAATACCACGTCACCACTCATATTCTTCCTCTTACTCCATGCTTCTCCACCTCTGGCCTTCATCCATCAGCTAGGGATGGCAAAATACAGTTGTCTGGACCCATCACCAACCACCCATCCTCATCCACAGCTACAAATGTTTCTTGGATGCCCGCTCATCAATAAAATGGATAGAACAAATGTTGGGGGCAGTTGTCCATGGTATTACCAATTACCATCTAAAAGATAGTGCAAGCAATGGAAATATTACCTTAATTTCCAAGTTGATGTTGTAAAAAGAAAGGTTTTAAATAATAATGGCATCCAATGTAAATGTTGTTGCTTCATGTCATCTTCAACCTGACATCATGATCCCTCCCCATGGTGATCCTTTGTGTCCCACCCTTCATAGCACAAATAATAGTGACAATAATCGCCGACTTTTTGAAAAAGTCGCGTTTTAAACGGGATTTTTTTCCCAATTCCTGAATTTTCCATTTTATTCCCATATTATGTGTTTACCGTATTTCTCCCATTTTATACGTTTTCCCCGTGTTATATTGTTTAAGAATTTGACTTTGTTCAAGTATATATCCATGTGTTTATATAAATGTATATATTTCTATGTATGTGTATGTGTATTATGTATATATAAATATATATATATATATGAATGACATACATATTTGCATATATATGTGTGTGTTTGTGCAATATATGTGTATGCATATATGTATGATATGTACATATGTATATCGCCGATTTTTTCCTGACTTTTTCCCAAATCGTTGACCGTACTTTTACAGTACATTGACCGCATTTTATCTAAATTTCCCGCAAAATTCCCGTATTCCAAATTTTTCAGCTCGACCGAACATATCCCAAATCTCGAATTTATGACTATGCCACAAATCAATTTTCTTCAACAACTATGGGCTTTCAATTGAAAATGCATGCCTCTTGATCCTTGTTAGACCCTGCATCACATAGTTTGTTGCTTGAGGTTCATTAACGCTCAGCCAAAGCCCTAAAGAGTGTGTTGCGAACCAAGTTGTTGGGTGGCCAATATAGAGGTCTGTCAGGAAGAAAGCAGTTGAGGGGAAAAAAAACTTGTATATTCAGGTGAGGTATATAGAGTGCCTAGGTAGAAAGAGCATCACAGAATTGGTGACCACTGAGGAGACAAGATCTAAAGTTAAGACAGTTGAAAAAGAGGGCTCTAAACCACCGGAGTAGCAGTAGCATCGCAGCAACAATTCTCCTTGTCCATTGAGCCTAGCAAACCCTCGTCTTTCCTGATCTCAGATTAGTTCCTAGGACCTTCTTCCAAGCAAACGCATTATGCACATAATCCTATTCCACCAATGTCATAGGGTCGGCATCAACATTGTTGCTCCTCTGCTTGGAGAGGACAAATTGGGTCAAGTTCATGTAGGTGATGCAATGAACGGCAATGCATGCTCTCATCTTGTCATCATTAGTCGTCGTCACTGACAAGGACATGGACATATAAATTGGGGACATCAACGCCAAGTTGCCATGATGATGTGGCTCTGCGGAGTTCAACAACGACAACACCAATCATGAAGGCAGTGTAACAGCACATTAAAGCTCTCGTGCTAACATCATTTCATTGGATGTTGACAGCAGGTGGGGTTTGATGCATGACATCAAATGGAGGACAAACTAGAGGGGGAGGAGGCAGTAAAAAAATTATTGACCTTGGAAGTAATATAAGAGAAAAGGTACATTTATTAGTCTACAAGTCAAAGGTCAATTATGAAGAACCACAATCAATTTTTTGTAAAGCGCAAAGTGGAAAGCAAGCATAAAGGACCTTGTAGCCGATTAATTGCCAGGTGGGCAATTAAGCAAGCGTTTTCTTAAAAAAAGCAGATGCTTCATTTTGCAAATACTTTTAACATTTATACACATATACATACATAATATTGTGATTTGTGAATGTTTTACATAGTTAAACCTATACAATCCTTTAAAATTAATACTAAGTAACAAAAATAAAGAGTTAAGAAATTCAGCCGTCTCCGGCAAATCACCTAAACTGTTACTATAAAATAGCCAACTAGATATATTAAGTCAGTAGCTAAGAATATATTAAATCGGGAGCTAACTATACATTTATATTACTTAAATATAAGCATATAAGTATGTAGTCATAAGTATCAAATCACATTACTGACATTGATATTACCTATAAGCATATAAGCATGTACTCATAAGTATCAAATCACATTAGTGACATTGATATTACCGAGTATAGAATATCTAACTATCTATATAAAATTAGTAGCTAAGAATATATTAAATCTGTAGCCATGGATACATTTATATTTATACTTATATAAGCATAAATATATATATTCTCACAAGTAGCAAATCACATTATTGGCATTAATGTTACGGTCTTACCGAGTATAAAATACTTAACATCACATATAATGTAGAAGATATGTATGTAACGTACTGAAATCAATAAACATATCGAGAAATATTACACAATCAGTAAGAAAAAAACAAGGTGTTGTATAAAAACACATGTATATCACAACAAAAAGCAAAAAAGGGGGTTCTGGGTCTGACTTAAAAGAGGCCGCTCACACTGGAGAAAAAAGTAGGGAAAAAGCGGGCAAAGCAGCTAAAAGCGACCGCTTAACCCTAATCCGATCAACACCCGTCTAAGGTACATTTTCATCGGCAAGGACCTTGTGACACTTAAACGGTCGCTTACGCAGCAGCCTAGCACAATTTTTAAAATTGTGACCACAATGATCATGATTGTTCTATTGTGGTCTCTCTAACTTGATTAACAAAACCTCAGCTACCTGACATCTCTAGAGCAAGGGTGATGATATGTGTCTTATGACACAAATGAGCACAAGCAAAACACCAAGCTTTTGTCAAAAAAGCCCGCTTGGCGATTGTAGACTACATCTACATAGGCCACTAGGCACTAGCACTATTTCTATCACACAAACCACTCATGCACCCTCAAAGACTTGACGTGGAGTGCTTCTCGCGTCAAAGTTGTGTGCACCAATCCAACCAATGTCACATTAATGTGAAGTCCATGACATTTTCTTGCCAAGAAAGAAGATGGTGAGGAGTACAAGGATGTGCATCCATATAGTGAGACGAATGGCAATTAGGATCATGCTTAGATTAGACACAATGTTACTAGTTGTATATGCGTGTGGGCCTCCATAGTTGACCCACCACACTAACCTCTTCTACTCAAGGTTGAGAGTATTGTGTGCATGTGTAAGGAACTCATTGGAAGCATTGGTGCCACTAATGTCATACCTGCAACTGTCATCTAGTTGCCTTAGGATTGTGTTAGAATCCCATATCTCACCTAATTGCACTTATGTAGGATTGACAACACCAATTGATGCATCACAGTGATGTTGTGTGGCATTTGCATATCATGGTGTCTCTGTCATAACAAAGTTGTGAAATGCACTATTATGTTGTCCGGTGGATATCAAATTGGGTTGCACACGGCAAAACGATCACAAAGCACAACACAACAACTACGCCAAGACTTACTCCTTCCTAGTTCCTAGCAGTCTTGTCTATTTGCATTTGTAGTCTGTCAAGGCTCTGCATCATGCATTACAAGTTTTTAACCTAGATCAACATTTATGAGTTGTCATGTGACTTGCCTAAGGCTCATCTTCCACAACCAAGGGGAGCTAATCTAGAACATTCTACATCATCATATATGCTTAAGGGAAGGTGTGCCCCGTCAGAGCCTAAGTTAACATATTAAGGTTGTCATCATGTCAAATGCCAATTGGGGTTTTGTTTCATCTTAGGGGATTATTTATTATTCCAACTTCCAAGGTTTTTTTTTGCTATTCCAAAGCTTTATTGTTTTACATTGTATAATTTGACTGAGCATAAGTTTATTGGTCACAATTATCACGACAACTTGGGTTTCAGTCATCTATATTACAAGTACCAACCTCAAGGTATGTGACTACATAGACTCTTGATTATTGAATTGATTCATTGGCAATATTTCAATATGGTTGTTTTGAACTTTAATTTAGGAGATATATTTTGATATAAGGAAGAATATTAGATATCTATACTTTGTTGATTAAGTTGATTAATTTATTTTTTATTAAATTATGAAATACTTTGTTCGGCGGCATAAATTGCTTGATGATTAAGTATGACATAAATAGTCAGCCTAATAAGAATTCAAACTACGATCTAACTGCAATCATAGTCCCAAGAGGCAAATGGCATTACTTCTATCTCATACCCTATTAAACGTCTACATATTTTGGCATGTTCAATAAAAGCAAACAAATGCCTCTATCAATATTAGTTACTTAACAAAGGTGATAGATACTGAGAGGGGATGAGGTGAGTGCTTAATTACATGAGAAGCACAAGTTAAGCGTTCAGTTTTCTAGCAATTCAATTAGGACATGGTAAGCTTAATGGAAAAGAATGATCCACATATCCAACTTGAACATGATGAGAGTAAAATAACAATTTGATCATTTAGTTGGTAATTGAAGCCTTCATATATTTTTATCCATTTTCCACTAAAATACTATGATAGCATCTACGATGTTTAAAAATTACTCGAAGTATATGAGATAAGAAAGAAAAGAACATGAGTGGATTTTCCTTATCTATGTAAAAAGGTGCAACATTTTGATACATGATAGCATTAGGGTTTAGAGTAGTGTGTGGTATACAGTTTCATCAATCAGTACAATATTATCTGCAAATAGCATATATGATACACCAAAGGATGTCACTATGAGCATGCATTGTCGAGTTGCCCATACGAAGTGTAAATAGATATCGGCTTATTAATCCTTAACGTGCTTCAACTGCAATAAGAAATCTTAGTGTTTCTCCTACACAAGTACCAATACTTGTTTTTGACCTATCATAGTCTTTTAATTTATTTGACGCATTACATCCGCGTACTCTTTTTTCTTTACAAAACCCAACACATCACTTCTCTTGGAACTTGATCGTAAGTCTTTTTTCCAAATCAATAAAACCATATGAAGATTGCTTCTATTTTCCCTATACTTCTCAGCTAGGAAGCACGGACACTTCTTGGAGGCTGTCGTGTCCGTGTCCAACACGTGTCCAACTTGGACACACCTTGGACACGCGTGGACACGCGACAGACACTCCTCCAACGTGTCTAGTTTCATTTTTTTTATTTGCAAGCTGGACACGGCGTGGACACATCTAGGACGCTTACTGGACACGACCAACCCAACCCACATAAGATCTAACTAAAAAGAAAAGAGAAAATAAGACCCAACCCGTAGACTCCTCAACCAAACCCCAACTCCTCACCAAATCCCTCATCCCTTCCCTCGAGATGTGACCAACTACCCTCACCCTCTAATTGTTGTTCATGTAAAGAGCGAATGAAACCGCTTCTAGCAGCAGTTGCTGCAAGTAGCAGCTAGGTCCTGAAGTTACTGCAAGCAGCCACCATAAAGAGATGGAGCTGCTACTAGCAGCCTTTGCATCAGCAACCAGTAGGAGCTAAAGCCACCATAAGCAGCAGCCTTTTGTGACAGCCATTTGCAGCTGGAGCGGCCAACACCTAGAGCAGCCGTTAGAAGCAACTTCCTTCCCTTTCTAGGAACTCATTCCCTCTTCTTCCTCTTGATTTTAATATATTATTTTGTATGCTAAATTTTTAGCATCAGCATAGTGGGTTTGAATACAAATGTGAATATAAAGTGGATGTCATGGTGATCATTGTTTCTGCTTGTTGTTAAGAATTATAGAGCTTGTTGTGTTTACAAATAAATTCTATACATATATATGTCTTTAACTGTATCTATTAATGTAAATATATGTATGTATATATGTATATATAGCCGTGTCCAACACTGTGTCCGTGTCCTATATTTTTGAAAATTGCCGTGTACTGTGTCTGTATCCGTGTCTGTGTCCATATCTGTGTCTGTGTCCGTGCTTCTTAGCTTCTCAGTAAGCCTCCTTGTCATATATAGGATTTCTTGTGACTCTTCCAATGCATGAAATTAGGAACAAAATATTTGATATTGGATGTATTGTAACAATGATTCCTTATATTTTCTTTTTATCTAAGGATTCCTTGACTGTATTAGTTTCCTTTGTGTAGGATGTCTCACTTTGAGTAGGGATCTGCATCAGGATTCCTTGTCTTTCTTCCCTTCTATATAGATAGCACCATCTACTCCTCATTGAGGATGCATTCGATGATTTAAGCTAATTGAGAAGGATTTAGTTTTTTGTTCTTATTTCTGTCAATGTTGCTTCTTTATCATATGCTAGTTCACATATCTGCAGCAGTTGGCACAGATCACCTAATAACACTAGCTCTATACCATAATACACAGAGCACAATCAATCAGTACCTCCACAGTGGAGCTTTTTGAACCAGTGCATGCCTCAGACGAACCATTGGGGGCTGAACATGGATCAGGCAAGACGGTATGTCCATCTGAAATGACACTTCTGTAATCAAACCCGACCCAGGAGAAAATGGTAAGTGAGGCCTTAAAGAGATAAGGAGATGGACAGATATATACTACAAAAACAAGCATAACAAAATACCTAATAAAGTGGCCTTCGGAAGAAAAGGTCTGCAAAAACTCATCCTTTCCGACAAGAGTCTTACCAAATATCCTCTGCCAACAAAAAAGGATTGTTAGCAAGGTAAATCGTCCAGCAAAACGATGCCACTTGAGCAAATTAAATCATACCTGGAGAGCAGCTTGCAGATCTGTAATACCTTTCCCGGACTGCAATTGGGAAGAAAATAATTTGATAAGCTTATATGAATTTAAGTGTTCATATATAATATTGAAGCCGAAGCAGTACTAACAGGCTATAAACAACTAACTTTATCCCTAAGTAACTAATATAACATAATTATATCTGTCAACATATACACCACACAGGTCTTTCATGCTCATACATTCCTCATAGATACTCAAAAACAATCTGGTTCAGGCCAATATGCAAGATAGGATATGACCAAATATGCCTAGGGCTGGGCCAGCAGGCTCAGTGCATTTTTTAGATAAAAAATGGTCTACTGCATTATATATCATGTGTATTTATGAGTGAAAACGTATTTATCTAGATTATTATAATAATTGATCAGCTTAATCGGAAGATTTATCCAACATAGAAGTTTTATCTAGTTTATACGAATGCATATTTCTTAGTTATTAATCTTATTGGATAGATCCCATCAGTCTACTTACAATACTTGGGTATATTTTTTAGATAAAAGGGTATATGAATAATCATATCCCTAACCCAACTGGGACATATCTATAGACACAGCTGCAATCAGGTGGCAGGTTAAATTGTGCTTTTTTACAGAGCGCAAAGTATTGGCCACTCACTAACTAGTACTCTCATCAACTATAATTTACAATGGTATGTTTGTATTTTTCAAAACATGTTTGTCATCAACAAGATAAGTGCATGGTTTGTTACAATATGAATATATTCTCCAGGAAAGTAAAGATAAAACTCCTAATAAGATGATGTTTTGAAGAAGAAAATAAGTTATATTAACCAAATGAAATAATATATGAAATGCTAGTAGTAGACTACTAGTATATATAAAATCATTATATGGTGCACAAAATTTATCAATAAAGAGTAAGAAGAGACACTTATTGTGCATTAAATCTCCAAGGTGCAAAACTTTCACATTCAGATAATAGAACTCAAGTGAGTAAGCAAACAAGTAAAGTGTAGCATCTTCAGTATTAATGCATGTGGGACCAAGAGATCTACCGTGCAAATCAGATGGCAGAGCCGACAGAAAGATTGTCAACAATTGAAAAAGAGAAGAGGAGGCTGAATGTGTTTTATGGCAATAGCCGAAGCATCTCCTAGAAGATCATGCCAGAATGATATGCGAAAATGAAAAGGATGATGGCCAAGTGGTATAAAGTAACAGTGTTTTTTTTCCAACATAGGTTTATCATGCCTTTCACTTTCACCAGCTCTCAAAAGAGAAACGATGCATTAGTCAGATAGGAAGGTTAAGTGAGGTTCTTTTGTTACTTGTTTGTGGCCTTGACAGCTAGAAGGACTTCTTTCTTAAAGAAACTACAAAGCATAGGAAGGTTGAGTTAGGATCTTTTGTTCTTTGTCAATGGCCCAGCCAGCTAGACAAACCTCTTTTCTCAAATAAATTACAAACTTAAATGCAGATGCACAGCCACAATGTAAGGAAAACTGAAGAATTATTGATCTGATGAGCTTTGTTTATGCGTTTTCATTTGCAACAATATGCTTCGATATTATTTTATATATGATTACGACCAGTCAGATGAAATGCTTCAGCTCACTAGAAAAAATTATAGCCCTTGCCCCATGGCATAGTAATCTCATAATTGGAAATGACCAGATGCTTTGTAGGAGACATTATCTAGGTATGTATGCATGTATCTTTTTTGTGTAAAATATATACTGATCAGGATGTATATTAACAAATTCAACAGCTCAATAACATACTGGGGTTCATGCCCGTCTTGATATTGTAAAACCAGTTAAAATGGACACCTCAGTCATTAGAAAAACAGGTCTAAAGCAAAAGGCACTTTTAATGTAGTCTCTTCCTTTTACATAACAAGATCTTTTGTAATTCAGCAATGCAATGTAGGACATAAAAATACCAAGTACTCACATCACAAGAGGCCTGGAACGTTATATCAGCATATGCATGAAATGAAACACTACTGACCCATATGTTAATCTGCAGAGAGAAAACATACATCAGGAGTATAAATAACAACCTTGTAACTTAGTAAATTCTTGCAAATGACCTGAAAGAACTGAGGCTACATAAATATGTAATATCATCACACTATGATTTTCAGCTGAAGGTCCATGAAGATTGCATTAGCTACTGAGTATCAATATCCCAATTAGTAGCGATGTGTCACCAGTTAACTTTAAATAGGGTGCAGAGAGAAAACATACGTCAGGAGTATAAATAACAACCTTGTAACTTAGTAAATTCTTGCAAATGACCTGAAAGAACTGAGGCTACATAAATATGTAATATCATCACACTATGATTTTCAGCTGAAGGTCCATGAAGATTGCATTAGCTACTGAGTATCAATATCCCAATTAGTAGCGATGTGTCACCAGTTAACTTTAACTAGGGTGCAGAGAGAAAACATACGTCAGGAGTATAAATAACAACCTTGTAACTTAGTAAATTCTTGCAAATGACCTGAAAGAACTGAGGCTACATAAATATGTAATATCATCACACTATGATTTTCAGCTGAAGGTCCATGAAGATTGCATTAGCTACTGAGTATCAATATCCCAATTAGTAGCGATGTGTCACCAGTTAACTTTAAATAGGGAATTTCACAGAACTTGTAATGGAGTAGACTTATCCACCTTTAAATTGTGCTCAGCCACTGCAGTCTGTGCCAACTGCCAAGCAATATAATAAGCTACAGAAAACCATGCCTAGTACCTAGTTAGTAGTTACTTGTTACAGTATATGCAAATGCAACTAGAGATGTTTAAACTCTCGTAATAGGATTTTTTTAACTATTATTACATTATTATATATAATGTAACTAAATGAAATGAAAATTCTCAATAACTATTGCAGAGAAATTCTCCATACCTAATCAGAGCCTAAATCTCAGCCCACGCCAGAAAAGTCTAACTGAACCAAGCAACTGCATCGACACTATGTTTTCTTTTCTGTCTTAAGATGTGTAGAAGTTAAAACATGGGAGGTTGCACTTAATATTTACAGTCAGCATTTTAGGCAAAATTCATTAGTTTACAGCACTGCAAGGTTGTTTCAGTGTAATCCAGCATATACCTTTTATCAAGTGTACACCAGTAGAAACTTTCACACCTAACTCGTCCAGCTAATTAACCACCTCAAACGTGTCCCCCTGACCAAACATACCATATACCTAAGACGTACCCAAGGTTGTTTAGCTAACACCAATGAAGGATTAAGGGTATTCAGGGAACTTAAAAGTGCCCTAAAAGATGTGTGCTTCCTTATATAGGGGTTACATGCGTAATGGATGGGCGTGAAAGAATGAATGAAATCAGTCTGTTTTCTACATGCATTTATTTATCTTGATCTTGTCGTGTGAAGCATGTAACTTCTACTCCATTGCCACCTCCATCTCCAGCCAGTCATCATTTGGTATTGGGCCAACAGAATTCAGCCAATTATCACTGCCACATTGTTGATTCATGTTGCCAGTAATGCCCCCTGATTAGGCATCAGGGCCACAATTCCTTGGAGCACAGATTAAGTTTGACACTGTAAGAATAGCTCTTGATGTCCACATGCAGAAGGGCATGCCTCCAGGCTCCAGCTTCTACCAAGTTTGTTCCAAGTATACTAAATCGGACAGTCCAGGACCGATTAATCAGTCAATCGGGCATATAATAGGCCGATAAATAAATGTTATAGCTGCAGTATTTTTTTACAGGTTTTTTTAAAATCTATCGTTGGTCATTATAGTTACACTCCCTAACCCCTCTTCACATATTTGGTCTTCTCTCCCTGTTTTCTGGATAACTACATAGTTTAGTGCTCATTGAATTGCTTCTTATTGTTACTTTTCCCTTCTCAAATGTCGTCATTGTTTCTGATTACTTGTTCAAAGCAAATAGATGGCCCCTACTCCTCTAATTACTCCTCCAATTCCCCCTTAAACCAGTTATTAATCTAAGACTAATATTGTCCCTTATTCCTGCCATGTTTTCCTTCCATCTCCATTATACTAAGGTTGCAATTTCATATTAGCAGTATATTTGTTATTATCTATTATAAGTCAATAATAATAAGTCAGTTAATTGTCTTTCATATCAGCATATATATGTTGTTATGTTTTGTTCAACCAGTTGTATGCAACAATGTGTTACAATGTGTCCTTTCATACATTAGCATATATTGTTGTACCCCAGTGTTTCAAAAAGCAGATTTATGTGGGGCATATGCGGCAGCTTATGCGGTGCGCCCCTCTTGCCAGACCGCATATGCATATGCGGCCCAGTATGCGGCCCCGTACGGGGCATAAGCGGGGTATATGCGGCCTTTTTTATTAAAAGTTCAGTAGATTTTTTTTTCAACTTAATTTGTTTCAATTTGATTTAAACTACTTATTTACCCACACACCCACATGTACATATGTATTATATGTATATGTATTAATATCTTTTAATATCTATCTATATTATAGAGTATTATATCATTAGGATACTTACATATAGTACACAAACATTATCAAATGTGTAATATTCTATTTTATGTATATGCATTTTAGTATATATGGACATGAATATTTGATATATATTAGCGCATATATGCATATATTGTATATACATTTACATGTCAATATGTATATATACATATAATACACATACATATTTACATGTCAATATGTATATATACATATAATACATATAATACACATACATATTTAACACATATGAATAGTTAAATATATTATACATCTATATTTGTATGGAAACGCATATAAATATACATAAGTTTTTGTATTACAAATAAAATATATAATTTTTATGCTTAATATATATATCTGTATGCTATATATAATTAAATTATTAAAAAAAACGCATATACTCTCGCATACCGCTTATACTCTATAAGGTGACCTCTCCGCACGCATAACGCATACCGTTTTTTAAAACTATTGTTGTACTTGTTATCTTCTTGTCTTGTGTTTGTTTGGTTTAATGCAGGGTTGTCAGACTTGAAACCAGTGGTCTGACCGGTTCAACCGGTGACGTCAGCATGACATCACTAGTAGTTTAAGTATATATAAATGTCTTTGATACTCATGGAAAATATCCCTGCAAAAGTTATTAAACATGAATAATAGCACAACTGCTCACAATAACTTGATAAACAAATCAAATAACATATATTATTGTATTTATGGACATTTATATACCATCATTTATATTGTATTCAATATTGATTAACAAAAACTCGCAGTAAAAATGCATTAACTTGTAAAGTGAGAGAATTGGACGGTTGGGCTAAAACCGGACCGGTTCGCCGATACACCAGTTCAACCGGTCGGTTCACCGGTTTGATGTCGGTCAGACTTCATTTCTGGCTTTGGGAGAGAACCGACTTGGTAGAGTGACTGGTTCCCAGTTCAACCGGTCGGTCCAGTTCGGTTCTGATAATCATGGTTTGATGTGATTTTATACATTATATATGGTCAACATATAAATTTATGTAAATATATAATAATAAATTTATTTAATTTCAAAACTGATTAAAATTGACTATACTCCAACTTAAAGTCATGCATATTGTATATACTCTGTTCGATACCCCGTCCAAACCATAGTAACAAATATCGGCGACTTTTTGTGTACTTTTGCCTAGCAAATCCAACACAAACGTTCTATTTTTTCCGTGCTCCTCTTCCTCACTACCTCAACCTCCTCCCCTAATCCAACACAGTCTTCCTATTCTCCCTAGTTCCTCTTCCTTACAACCGCACCCACCGTATTTCCTTATCTTTTTACACCTTTCCTTATTCGCCCTCCCTCAACCCCCCTAAATCCTAAGTAGCTATTTTACCCCCCCCCCCCCAATCCAATGCAGCCTTCCTAATTTTTCCTTATTTCCTCTTCCTTACTGCCTCAACTAACGAATTTATGTCTCTTTTTGAGTCCCCTGCACACCCACTCCCACCCACTTTCTCAACTACCACATACAGGTACAACATGTTAGTTCCTCTTCCCACACTCCCACTTCAAGTCACAAATGCCCACTCCATGTACTGTCCTTGATTGATATTAATCAACTGGTAAACATACTCCCTTTCTTATTTTATGTTCTGTTGTTCTATTAATCATCGAAAATTAGAATTTATTGTCACATTTCTCTAGTTAATTTTGAAATACTAAATGCCATGATATTCTATTGTAGATTTGTCATAGCTTGTCTACTTGACATGCCATTATGTGTCTTACTATGTTTATATTCCATTTGCTTATTTGTGTTGGGATTTGTTTGGCATAAGCACACAACTTTTTCTAATTGCCATTTTTATTAGTCTACTATCTCCATAACAAACTTGTTGATTTGTGTTGATATTTGTTTGTGGTTGTTGTGTTGTATCTCTTATATAGATCTGATTACAAAATGATAGCAATGCATAGATGCATTCAAGATATCTAAGATTAGCAATGCATAATGATAAAATTGTAAACAATTATATTATACATGTATGTAGCATGTCTCCCTCTGTGCGCATATACATATATATACACACACATATATATATAGAGAGAGAGAGAGTCAGGCTAGAATACACTCGAGTGTACAGATCGCACAGATACACTCAAGTGTGTTTGCATATCAAGACTATTTTTTGCAAGATGTAAACCATTGATCTTCATTGGCATACTATAATTAGGCTACATACAAATTTTGAGCCCATTTGGATGAGTGTAAGTCACTCATCCGAGGGCAACAAAATCGATGCACGAAACTAATTTGAAATGCATAATTTTTGCAGTCTTTATAACATGACCTATAAATGTCCAAATGTGCTCAAATTTTTTATATGAGTTATTCACAAGATGATTAAGAAGATCAACGGATTAGATTTTTGAAAAAAATATTGCATCATGAAAAACTACTTGAGTGTATTCTGCTCCAAATACACTCGAGTGTATTCTAGCCTAACTATATATATATATATATATATATATATATATATATATATATATATATATATATATATATATATATTCAAATCAGCTCTGTTATGGGTCATATATATGAGTTATTCACAAGATGATTAAGAAGATCAACGGATTAGATTTATGAAAGAAAAAAATATTGCATCATGAAAAACTACTTGAGTGTATTTTGCTCCGAATACACTCAAGTAGTTTTTCATGGTGCAATATTTTTTTCTAGCTCCGAATACACTCGAGTGTATTCTAGCCTGACTCTCTCTCTCTCTCTCTCTATATATATATATATATATTCAAATCAACTCTGTTATGGGTCATACTTTGATCAAGATGTAAAGATTCAAATCTCTCTTTATAAGCTCTACCCTAGTCAATTTAGGTATGCATCTACTTCTTTTAGTTGTACACGACTCAATAACTTTGTTGCGAATAGGTGCATTTGTCGGGCTATGTTGCACATGTCCATACCAACTTAGACGGCCTTTAGGCAACTTATCCTCGATGCTCACCACCCCCACTTTGTTTCTAATATAGGCATTCCTCAAACTAACTTTTCTTGTCGTCATAGTCACAAATTCAGTATTTGGGATACGTACGGCAAGTTGAAAAATTTGAAAATCAAGAATTATGCGGAAAATCATATAAAAACCGGTCAACGTACGGTAAAAGTTCGGTCAACTATTCGGAAAAAAGTCGGCAAAAAGACAAATTGTATATATATATACACACACATATACATACATATATATACATATATATACATATATATACATATATATACATGTGTGTGTACATATACATGAACACATGCAAACATATATATACGCCCACACATATAATGATTTTAAATAACTAAACATCAAATTGGTTACCCTAATATTAGAAGAAGGGGAAGAAGTGGGAGCAACAAGCAGCTGGCATAAATCAAGGAAGAAGGGGGGAGAATGGAGGAGGATGGAGTGTACATGTAGAATGTCGAGGGTTACTCCTAGCTCAGGGTGTGTCAGGGGATAGAGGAAGGTTGGATGGTTTAATGGAATATATATATATATATATATATATATATATATATATACATATATATATGTGTGTGTACATATACATGAACACATGCAAACATATATATACGCCCACACATATAATGATTTTAAATAACTAAACAGCAAATTGGTTACCCTAATATTAGAAGAAGGGGAAGAAGTGGGAGCAGCAAGCAGTTGGCATAAATCAAGGAAGAAGGGGGGAGAATGGAGGAGGAAGATGGAGTGTACATGTAGAATGTCGAGGGTTACTCCTAGCTCAGGGTGTGTCAGGGGATAGAGGAAGGTTGGATGGTTTAATGGAACCCTGCTACAAGTAAAAAATGACGTGGAAAAAATAAATGTTAAGCAAAAATACATAACTATATAAAATGGTAAAAAAACGTATTGAATGTGTTTAAAACACAATACACGAATAAAATGTGAATTAAACGTGTTTAAAACGTATTATTCGGTTTGGAGTTTAAAACGGCCGTCATATACGGAAGGTGAATAATACGCGTTTTAAACGCATTTTTTTGAAAAAAAAATGGAGTATATTGTGACTATGCTTGTCGTACAACACATTCATCTTAGCATACACATTTCGACCACATCTATCTTGTTGAAACCTTGTTTCTTCACTAGCCAACATTCACTCTCATATAGCATGGCTGGCCATATAATTGTTCTGTAAAATTTATTGTTAATCTAAGAGGGATCTTCTCGTCACATACTACTCCAGTTTCACTCCAATTATACCATCCTCCCTTTCAATAATAGAACCCAAGTAACAAAACTTATCACAATCATTGTATTTATAATATATAATATTTTATATAAGAAAAATGTAACAAGATTATCCTACGTCTAGGAACTAATCAAGGATTGACAACAATGCTTACAAGTGAAACTTGCCACCAAAAACCTTTGTTGTTATCATGGAAAATTGGATGAGTCTGCTACCAACAACTGATACTATACATCCTTGACCAACAGCCTCATCAATGGGCACATACATCAGCAATCAATCAAGAAGATTCAATTATTGTTGGAGGGGATCAATTTCGTAACAGATCCATTAGTTGGTGTTTAATAACGCATGCAAGCACTACCCCCTCCAATGTGGTTGTCAATAATCTCAAGTTATAATAATTTGTATGAACCACTAGTAGCCAATGATGATGAGCAAGAGTAGTTTCATGTCACTACTATCTATATCTAGGATCCAAAGCCCATCCCTTCTAGTTATTGTTATCGTTGTTGTTGTTGTTGTTGTTGTTGTTGTTGTCGTGAGGGGGCTCCTTTATCCCCTTTTTGCGCAACCACATAACCATGTTGAGGCTGATATTGTACATGTACATATCGAAGGCATTTGGACACTACATAATTCAATAACCACCAGCCTCAAAATTCAAATTATACCCAATATCCAACAATGCACGTGAGGTTGTTTGTCAATTGATGATGATAATATCCCTATGCATGTCCACTTAAAGTGGTTACTTATGGAGATCAACTCCACCCTTAATAGTTACCTCTTGCATAAGTCGTTGAAAGCCAATAACAAAAAGGCATTCAAAGCTTGAGGTGAGAAGTGGTTTGTATATACTACGGCATTCATTGGGAGGTCACCCTTCAACCATTAAACCTCTTCCATTGAGTGAGGAAGAATCAAACCCTCTATCAAGTACCCACACCCCGTCAAAATGTTGCATCCATATGAAAATGGGATCAATAGATGCTTTTAGATAAGCTACAATCTTTGCAACCTAGTCATCAAAAACACTCAATTAGAACATATTTGGTATTGCATGCCAATTTCAGAATAATGACAGACATCTAGCATTCAACATAACCAGTTCAACAAAATCAAATTCAAACAGAGGACAAGGGTGCCAAGTGCCTCAAAAGTTGCAAAAGAGTATTCATTTTCCATGGTTGCAACAACATCAATGTTCTATGTATTATCTACTCACAAAGTCACAATGCCCCTAAGGTGTTTCATGGGTTGCCCAATCCACCTTCACTTTTACATATCCAATTCATTTCCTAATTAAGTCATTTGCAACCCTCTTAATTTGTACACCTCCCTTATGCACCAAAAAATGGATATCAATTTTATGCTTCTTCTCCAAAAACTTATCTTTTCCAAAAAACATCAACAGAGCTATAGTGGAAGGGTTAGACCGGTGGCATCCATGTCTACATGTTGCTAGTTTACTACAATAAATTTCTTCTTATGTGACTTGAGGACAAGTTTGGGCTACAAGGAGTGGGGAGCATAACGAGCTAGGGAAGCAATGCTATGCCATTTTTTTTCAGCCTCAGTGCTTTCATGAGTCGCCAATACACCTCTATCATGGGTGGGTGTGCCTTCTATGACTCACCCATCTGTAATCGTCGTAAAGAAATGTCATACAGCGCTAAAGTTAAAAGGCAAAGACCTAATATAAAATGCATCATTACAATATCCACACCTTCACAATATACATATGAAAATAACATGGGGAAAACATTTTCCAAGTACAATTACATAACCATGAACAACATGAATCTAGCATAATGTAAGACATACCAAGCTAGAGTCCAAACAAAGAGGCATCTAATTGGTTTTGTATATATGAAATAAGAACATTCTTGCAGCTAACTTGGAGCATTCTAAATTTCAAAAATATATTAGATTGCTACAAGTCTTCAACTATGTTGCTATCGTTTATGCAAAGAAAAAATCTATTAGAAAGACCCCAAACAATGAGCTGCATTATCATTAAGTTATAAAATGTAATTCATCAAAAAGCAAGGACTAGAACGAAAATATAGATATGCCATGTAGTACAAGATTCACTAGTAATTTTTGGTTCGTTTATAATTCAAGAACCTTAACATTTACCTCAAGGTCTTTGTATCCATATATCTTTCCATCATCATCAAAGAAGTGGTTGACATCAAATAACTCAATAAATTCAACATCAGAAGCATCAACCTCTTCTACACTGTTAACTGTGAAGAAGCCAAAAAGAGAGAGAGAAACAGCTAAATCTACAGTATTTAAATTGATGATATGTTAAGAGACGATCACATGTGACTGACATGTAAAGACTTCTATCAAATAGTTGTGTGACTACTTCTAAAGGCAAGATCCAACCCTTAAAAGGTTTTTCTTGAGTAATTAACAATTCATAGATTATTAATGCCAAGACTTGAAAACAAGAAAGGATATGCGTCGTCTTTAGGTAGATATTCGTCATGAAAAAAGACATTTGTAAGGCCTTGTAAATTGAGTAAAAACAACTCTCAGGGCAAGGCATTTAGAATGTGTGAAATTGGATTAAGTTGCCAGTATAACAATAAATAAATACAAATGGAGAGATTACCAATAAATACTTTGAAGCACTCATTAGCTTCAATGCCCGGATCTGCAAGTAACAAAAAGAAATTATAAACAAATATAAATGCCAATAAAGTTGTTTCTTATTCAAGCATTAAAAAGAAAACATATTCAATACAATGATTGTAATTGAAAGAGTTGACAGGGGTTAACAGATTAGTCAAACATAGAAACCAGCTAGAAGATTTAAATAATGCATATTCAGGACAATTTCATGTCATCAAAAAAAGCTCATGTCAATGAGTTTATCATATAAACATGATGAAAATTCCAAATTTTTGACAAATTAAACCCCTAGCCTGATTGAAAATGAACCCAAACCTTAGCATATCCCAATCAAGTGTTCAAATCATTACCATGTTTAGAGGTATAATTATTAAGAGTACACTCATAGTTATCTGGAATTTATAGCAAAATAAGTAGCCATTTTGAAAAACATGACACACATGTTTATCCCTTGAAATACTAGTAGAACTCATCCACAAAATTTTAACAAACTTCATCTATTTTAATGAGTATTACTTGCATGCAAGAAACCTACATAGAAATACACTTTATATCATGTATGGTCAGTGATGTCAAGTCACTTGTCAAAGTTTTAAGGATGCAAAATGGAGATACATTGTCGAATAGATTTATCAATCAACAAATGAAGCCAAAGAGACCACTGCATATGCCTTAATAAGGCTCTATATACACCTTTTCGAAAATATATAGATGATACAATGAAACAATTTCATTCGTAATACTACTCATCGTACTAGGGTTTTCTGAATACAGATTACATAATGTGAAGAAGGTTAATTCATGTATTTAAAAGCAAATAAATCATAGACTAAACTATTAGATTGTTGTTGATGTTTCTATAAGTACCTAATCAACAAGGGGCTTTAATTTTATATTACAGTGAAGGGTTATTTGATTTGACATTTGCTTGCTAACATATTGACAATATTCTTTGGTTTATAAATGTTGTGATGCAGACACATTTGCGAAGTAACTCTGCAGATATACTCCTTCCAGCTAATGCAATATAATGGGGATCTGAGCACATGTTAATGTACTTAGTTGATCTATCATAGAATGATGCATCTCCCATTCAAGGGGTTTGCTTGGTATTAGTTCTTGTCCTTATTTTGCTTGGATTTTATTGAAATTTTTTCAGGGTTTTGAAATCCTAACCCAACCAAAGCAGTCAAACCAATTGACCCAACATCCGGCATGTCTAGCAACTTCGGTGGGGCTAAAGCCCATTTGTGGCCAAAACACAGCTTTGTCCAGTGACCTATCAAGTATTAATGTGAAACCACATGAGACTTTTATCTTAAAAGCAGTTTTAGCATCCCAGTACACCCCCAAATGTTAGATCTAATTTGATACTTATATGATTTATGTATTGTAAGCATAGATCTACACATCTAAGACATAGATATACATCGATGGCTATAATAAATACATTTTTCAAATCACTGGTATTAATATTAGGATAATAAGCATATATATGTTATAGTTAATTACTTCACTAATGTTTAGTAGTAGAACTTGTAACAAACAATGCTACGAACACAAATAAGATATAGTTTTGTCAAAATTAAATTTTTCTTATTTTATTTTTTTATAATTTGGAAAATACATTAAAAACTGAAACTCTTTACTTTTTGCTAAAATGTGCTTGCTAATGTGATACTCGTTTTCCAGTGATATCTTAAGACATAAGTATTATACATAAGTTATCACTACTACTTTGCATTAAACTGTTTACAGATATACAAACCTAAATTATAAATATAACTACAAGTACGTGAATGATTTTATAATCTATCATCATCATCATCTAAGCCTCAGTCCCAACTATATTGGGGTCAGTTATATGGATCCTTCATTTCCATTCAGCTTTATCATGGGCCATATTCTGGTTGAGATGTAGAGATTCAAATCTTTCTTTATAAGCCCATCCCATGTTAATTTAGGCCTTCCTCTTTTTCTATCTATTGTGCTTGACTCAATAGCATTGCTTATATATATCATCATCATCATCTAAGCCTCAATCCCCACTATGTTGGGGTCGGCTACATGGATCCTTTGTTTCCATTCAGCTCTATCAAGGGCCACATTCTGGTTGAGATGTAGAGATTCAAAATCTCTCTTTATAAGCTCATCCCATGTTAATTTAGGTCTTCCTCTTTTTCTATTTATAGTGCTTGACTCTATAGCATTGCTTCGTATAGGCGCATTTCTCGATTTGCGTTGCACATGTCCGTACCATCTGAGTCAGCCCTCATGCAACTTGTCCCTAATGCTCGTCACCCCCACTTTTTTCCTGATATAGTCATTTCTCAAGTGATTTTATGACATATATGCCCAATATATTCCCATAGTATATAATGATTGTGTTGCATTCCCTAGTATTTTCTTTTGAATGTATTAATATACTAACGTAATGCAGTGTATTTCTTAAGTATGGACAATATGTCTTCTAATGTTGGTTTAGAAGACAATGAGGGTGTTAGGAAGCCAACCACAACAAAAGATAACAATTTTTGCTTGGAAACATTGTGTTGTTACTGGGGCCAAGGGAAAGGTTTATCGATAAGTCAATATTCACTAGAGATTGTCAACCCAAATAAAATATGTGGAGGGTGCCCTACATATTTAATATGTGATATTAAAGCACGTAGAAGTACAAGCACATATATATGTCATGCTTATAAAATTTCATTACCTAAGTAATCCCTTGATCTTTGAAAACTCTCAAAATCTCATGAATACAACTCAATTGCCTTACCTCACACATGTGTTGACCCCCGCCCACCTATCCCATATATATAATATATTGCTTAAATAAGTGTATTTAAGGCCTAAAGATCAAGCCAGTCAAATTTCAGAGCTTGGTTCATTCATTTTGGGGTCAAAACGACCAAATTGGATGTCAAATTTTCCTCAGATTTCCACAAATTTCTATTTCCACAATGTCAAAACGACACCAAAATCGGATACCTCATTCCTTGTTGCAAACCACAAACTTAAAGAGGAACAACACTGCAGTGTTGTGCAAATGTCAACAATTACTTCTAAAGTTGGCTATCACGTGCATACTAATCATGTACACACCAAACACAAAAGGCAGCATTTTGTTTGACATTGAAATCAAAACTTACTTAAAAAGCACCACCTGTATACTCAAGGACCACCACCAAATGATTAGCCTCTCTATTTACAAGAAGGTGATGCTAACCTCTAAATGTCAAAACTTGACAAACTTAGTGTCAACTCTTCAAGGTATGGAAGAGCATCCAAGAGTAATAAGGGCAAATGTTGATCATCCCTATCTATACCCAATACACTGACCGCCACAAATAGATGAAGAGCAATGGCCACCACCAGCAAGCTACAAAGAAGCACGTCATATACATCCTGGGGTCACAAAATCCCACACCACCTAACCAAGGTGGTCGCTCATATCCCTCCAATCGCTCGTCCCTTCTTCCACCCAACTAAACATCTCAAGGTTGCCACCCACACATTCAACTTCAAATCCCCGTCCTTGGGATTGACCCAAAAAACCACATGAAACTTGTAGATCCACAAACTAACCCCAATCATTCACTATCCTACAAAAGGAGACCTCGTGCATGCAAGTCTTAGTAACACCATGTGCCCTCTTCCAAACAATCAAAGGATGCATCTCCACTCTGTAAGATCCAACCAAACACTACATCAAGCATAGTCACAAATTCGGTATTCGAGATACGTACGGCCAAGTTGAAAAATTCGGAAATAGGGAATTATGCGGAAAATTCAGATAAAAATCGGTCAACGTATGGTAAAAGTTCGGTCAACTATTCGGAAAAAAGTCGGTAAAAAGACGGAATATATATATGTACATAAACATTAACACATGCAAACATATATATACACCCACACATATAATGATTTTAAATAACTAAACATCAAATTGGTTACCCTAATATTGGAAGAAGGGGAAGAAGTGGGAGAAACAAGCAGCTGGCATAAATCAAGGAAGAAGGGGGGAGAATGGAGTAGGGATGGCAATAACAACCGACTCCCAGCGCCTGAACCGTCTCCGAACCAAACCATCCCATTATAAACGGGTTTTCAACATCCATCCAGTCCGTGGGTCCCCGACGGTGGGCAACCATATTTATGGTTTGGTTGGTGGGAGCCCAAACCAAGCCAGCCTCATCATTAATGTCATGCTTGTCTATATCCACATTCGTCGGACATGATGCACAACAGCAACGGTGACACTTTCCTTTGTATCATATAGTCATATTATTGTACAAGTGCTTCAGCAAAACGGTGATCGGGTACCTCAAGCTGCTCGGTGCTCACCCTCCTAGCCTCATCCCCATCATCACTGTTGGCCTCGGGAATGGCACGCAACCGCACTACCTGCAACACGCTCCTCCAGACCTCAAACGGCTTCATTCTCCTCCTCATCTCCCTCGCCGGACTACATGGATCAGCAAACGGGGACCTAGGAGGTGGCGGCCTTGGGTGCAGGGCATGGCAGCGGCTATGCTTGGTGCATGGGGGTATTGCATGGTTGGGTCGGGGGGGGGGGGGGGGGGGGGGGGTGCATGCCGAATGAGTGCTTGGCGACGCCGGAGAGTTCGTGCCTTCATGGTGCCGTGGGTGAGTGCATGGCAATGGCCAGATAAGTGCATGGGGGCGCCGGAGATTTCGTGGTGTCGTCGGTGTGAGTGCATGGAAACGGCCGGATGAGTACATGCATGGTGATGCCAGGGGAGTTTGTAGTGGCGTCGATGAGTGTATGGCAACCTCTGGATGGGTGCATGGCGGCGCCGAAGAGTTCATGGTGGCGTTGGAGAGTGCAAGGCAACTGTCGGATGAGTGCATGGCGAGTGCTGAAGAGTTCATGGTGGCGCCGGTGAGTGAATGGTTGTGGCGGCGACGAATGCATGGCGGTGATGGCAGTGAGCGCGGGGATGTGTCACGAGAGCAGCGGCAATGAGAGTCTCGCGTTTCGCAGAATGGGACCAAGAGGTAGTAGTGAGGATGATGTAAGTTGTACTTGTGACGGTGGGTGTGCGGATTCCCATGGCGACCCTTGCCATCGGGAGGGGGGGGAACCGTGGGAAAATGGAGCGGGTCCCCATATGATTTGATTTTTCTATGGTATGGTATGGTATGGGGCGGTTGATAAAAAAGCCACCCATTGTCATCCCTAGAATGGAGGAAGATGGAGCGTAAATGTAGAATGTCAAGGGTTACTCCTAGCTCAGGGTGCGTCAGGGGATAGAGGAGGAAGGTTGGACAGTTTAGTGGAACCATGCTACAAGTAAAAAATGACGTGGAAAAAACAAATGTGAAGCAAAAGTGAAGAACTGTATAAAACAGTATAAAAACGTATAGAGCGCATTTAAAACGCAATACGCAAATAAAATGTGAATTAAACCCATTTAAAATGTATTATTCGGTTTGGAGTTTAAAACGGCCGTCATATACGGAAGGTGAAAATACACATTTTTTGAAGAAAAAAATGGAGTATATTGTGACTATGACATCAAGCAACACATTAATACATGGAGACAATAGACAGAAAAATCCAACATCATCCCAGCCCTGAGCCCATCCTATTCCCCAACATCTGAAAAGTGCTACAGCGACACACTCATGGTCCACAGCAATCCACCTCCAACATGTCCTAAACCCTCCTCCAAGGCTCCAATGTCACCTTTACCCCCAATGGTAGCCAATTGTCTTCTTATGATTTAGGCAGCAGCATTTACACCTAGAGGCAAACTAAATACAACAATCTCTAACAATGTTATCCACTAGTAAAGACTTCTTGCAAGTCCTCCAACAAAGATTTGTCACTTTCATAGGAAGGAGGTCATGCCAAACTAAGCTGGATCTCTAATTATCTGGATGACTCAGTTCCTCTGTATCCCTTCAAACAGCCTTTGGCGGAAGTAGCGCAGAAATCACACGCCCAGAAAACCTCCTTGCATAATAAACATTCATAAGTTTTATTTCTCTCAGCAAGTGCCTTTTGAAGTGTAATGTCACCACCGCAGAGGGTAACTCGGTGACAAGGGCGTGCCATTGAAAGAATGGTGCAAATAATATGATCATGGCATGCCCAATGCAAATGCATGGTTGGAATATTAGACATGAAATCCCATGAATTGTCAAACTTATTTCTCAAATGCTTTCACTTATAGCCTTGATAATCAAACAGATTTCTGCTGCTCAGAACAGCAAAAGAGAACCACAAAGATGGTTACGAGTCATGAGCGGGGAACTAATAGCATATGTTATGCACCGGACCATTTGGATCAGGTGGGTGATGCCTGGACAAGTAATTTTAGGATAGATTTGGTCACCCTAATGGTGTATTACCGTAGTTGAGGTTGGTACAGCATTGAGCTGCCGGGCAGAGAATGTAAGTATACAATACTTACAATGGGTGTTTACTTCATTCTTTACTTGTGCAGGTTCTATGTTGAGCATGTTAAAGATGAGGAGCGGTGAACAAAAATATCTGTGCAAACAGAATCTGCCCTCGGAAATCATTTTTCCGGTAAGAGATGTTTGCAGAAAAAGAGAAGTGAGGATACGCGGAAGGCCAGTTTGCGCACCTCCCAGCTAGTTGCACGACTTCTTTCCACCACAAATGTAAAACCACCGTCGGTAGAAACAGAGACAGCGATTGATCATCCCGGCAGAACAGAGGCACAGTATTGAATCTATACGCGAACTTATTTACCGATAGTCGAGAAACCGACGCGCTTCCCTTTCTTGGCCGCGGCCAGCGGTTCCCCGTCTTTCCTCTTTAGCGCCATTCCAGCAGCTGCGTCTAAGATCCCGAGAAGAAGCGGCAGCCTCCGAGGTTTGGGGGTAATCAACGAGCGAGGACGCGGGAAGTGGATGAGTGTATTTAGGGTTTTGTAAAAATGGAGGGAAAAGAGGGATTGCAAGGCGGGGAAAGAAAAGAGCGGGAGGAGTGGACTGGAAACTGGCGAGCTAAGTTGTGTGAGGGAGCGGGGCACGCAGGAAAGAGAGCACTGAATCCAGAGCCTCAACGGTTGCTGTCTAGACCTTGTCAAAATGAGCATTTGGTCAACATCCCGGCACGGCATGGTCCCGTTTCGGGGTTCTGTTGTCCCGACATCTGGACCAAGTCAGTCCTACAACAGCAGGATTTTGGGAATTTAGTCTGGATTTAGCTTCCTGTTTTGTGTAATTTTATTTTATATGTCAGACTGAAAAACACAAATTACGAGGGATTGGATTGCCAAACAAAAATAGGATCCACTCTAGATAAACTAATCTGGATATATGGACTAACCCGGACTAACATGGTCCGGATTTCGTAATCTTGATGTCGAACCAAACATGGGCTCATAGATCGACCCGTTTAAATTAAGATTCGCTGATGAAATTTTATATGCGCTGAAAATCGTTCAAATTCATACTCACCTGTTGATATAGTGGGTTTCATATGTGGCTCGTTAGCACCCGCGGGTGATCAAATTAACTGAAATCATATTATACACATACACCTATTAAGATGCACAATAATTTTTCTCAAATTAAATATTTGTCATTAATTACAACAATTGTATTATTTTTATTTTTGCAATAGCCAAAATAAAGTACTTCTAAAATTCAAAATGTGTAATGTTAAATAAAAAGGGATTTGCTTTTTATCTGATTCTCTATGAAAACTACCTAGTTTACATAGAGATAAAATAGCTAGTTTTTTTTAATTTGGTATAAACATAAGTTGATTTTTAATTGATTAGTTTGACACCCAACATAGCAGTTGGTTGGTAAATTTGTACTTTATTTGACATCCAAACATAGTTATGAGATGTTTTAATTAGTGTTTCTTGTGTTAAGGGAAGCAACTAACAACTTATTGTTAACTAGACACATTTTATATTGGCACCGCGGGTCCACTCGCAACTCACTGGGTCTGGTTTGGGTGTACTTTTCTTCCCCTCATTTAGAATTGTATCTTTTGACCCACACCCACAATGACCCAACACAAACTCATCAAACTGTCAGATATGGATATGACAGCAAGCCATTTATCTAACATGGGTTAAGCCCAATGTAGTGCAGCTAGTACATGGAGAAGATGTAGTTTTGTGTCTAGTGCAAATGAGGAAGAATTTATCTCACATTGCTTACTCCTAGAACTTTTGTGGTCCTTATATGTAGATCACATGTGACGCTAGCGTCCAAATGGTCCTAGGATAGAGTATGCTAGCCTCTTTGGTGGGCATGGCGACCACAACACACACGCACGCACATACGCCACGGCTCGCCTCGTCTGGCCTGACCGGGCACGGGCTCAGGCTTGTGGATTGTGGAGAATGTCTTTCGTCTTTCGTCTTCTTTTTACACTGGGACATAACTACATATTAATTATTAAATTAATTAATTGTTTCCTTCTGAAATGGAATTATTAATCCTAATTGGAAAGTGTTTTTCCTCACAGATTTTTCCGCAACGTATACAAGAGCGGTCAAGTGATTGCATCTTAACATGAACATAATTGTGGGGCGTGTAAGGCTATAAATAAGCCTCCAGACATTATGGTTAAATACATCTTTCGAACATACAACCGTCAGCATTTGAGTTTGTGTTTTGCAAACTCTAAAGTCAGAGTCTTCTGTCGTTGTTGGTTTCATGTTGCTGTGTGGAGATCTTCTCCTACATATGGTGAGTTCGGCCTTCCTCTCCCTTTAGACGTGATATGTCATGCGGTGGTTCATGTGGTCGCTGAGATGCACTGGTAGTGCAAGTCGTTTGTCATTTGCATCGTTCGTCGTCAACACGAGCAAGACAATTTGTTCTACATGTTCGTGACCAGGTCGACTAGAAGAACGGTGCCTACCCACTACGATTGAGGGTTGCTGATTTCTTTAAGTATGATACGTTCATTTTTAATGAACAATCTGGTCTGTGTTCCTAACTTTTCTTATTTTGTTCTCATGCTTTGGTTTATTATGTGGTTTCTTATCTAGATATGCCTGAATACATTAGCTAAATTGAACTTGTTATTGCTGCATGTAATGATGTACTTTGAAAAATCAACTTCAGTCTTAAAGAAATCATTATTTATTATTAGTTAATTATGGTTGGTCGAGGTTCTAGAAAGAAAATTGATACGTCTAGTACGCCTCAAAAATTTACTGGAACTAATATTGCTTGTTGGCAAAGTAGGATGCAAATGTGACTTAATATGGTAGGGTATGATCAATATCTAGAAGAGGATGAACCCCAAACTTGATGAAATTGTCCCCGATAATGCTGATTTAATTGCAACCTGGAAGAAGGGTGATAAGACATGTTGGCGGTTGATTCTATTTGTATTAAATAACAAACTGTATGACTCATACTCAAAGCCCCCTGTTACTACATCTAAGGTTTTGTGAGGGGCGTTAATAAAAAATACAATACCAAAAATCAAGAAATGGAAAAATATTGTGTCTAAATTTCTAAAGTTTCATATGGCTGAGGGTAAATTTGTATTTGATCAAGCACACAATTTTTAACTCTTGGTGCAAGAGCTCATTGATGCGGGCATGGTACTTCCTAAAAAGTTTGTTGTTATGTTAATCGTTGAGAAATACCAAAATATTGAGAGTCATTTGCATGACTCTTAAGAATCACAAAGGAGACATGTCAATGAATGATCTCATAATGGACATCAACATTCAAAAAGAGCATCTAAAAGAGAAGACTGTCAAAGTATCCATTGATGTTAATCTGAGTGTCAATTTTACTTTTACTAAGAACAAGGATAAGAAACCAAATAATTCACTTAAACCTAAGGCTAAGATCCAGAAGAAACTGAAGAACAAACCTTGTTGGACTTGTTGAGAAGTTGGCCACTCGAACAAAGATTGTCCTTCAAAGAAGACAAAGAAAGTTTTCGCATCTACAACTGAGGAGGTTGTGGTCAAGATAATGACTACATCCTTGAACCTCAATGATGGGTATGTGTCTATAAAACTTGAAGTTCTTTCTATTTTGAACCACTATATTGGATAGTAGACACTTGGGCTAATGTGCATGTGTGTACGAACAAGTCCTTGTTTGTAAGGACCCTGACCCATGTTTTGGGCTAATCCTATTTGCTTTGCTTAAGTAAGGTGTTTAGAACCTTAATCTAATCCTTCAAGAAGTTTTGATATCATGTGACAAGCTTATGTTTACAGTTTGGTCCCGTTTGGATGTTGTTTGAGCAATGTTTGCTTGTTTTGGACCAAAGTGCAATTTACCCAAAGTAAGGGGTTATTGTTGGTTGTTTACACTAACGAGTTTCAATCATTAAGAATGATCTTTTACTCAACTAGCTATATCCCACAAGTATACGAGAGTAGTTGTAGTCGAGGTCGAACACAAGGAGCGTTGGTTAGTTAGGCGCAAGAGTTATGATTTTCAATAATCTAGGTCATTGTACACAAGATGATTGGATTAGAATAACTAAATTATAGATTAAAAAACAGAAAATTATCACTTAAGAAAGGTTAAGATTCAGATTTGGAAGGATCTTAGACTTGGGATTTTACTATCTTATATTAAAATACAAATTTAAACATGTTAGTTAACTTGCAAAGGAGGTTTGTAGTCATCACTCACCTCCCGGTGAAGTGATGGCGATCTTAACTCCATACATCACTCTCGTGTATGTTTTTCATTTCAAATAACAAACCTTGCTCCTCAACATAATCCCAGCCACTCTCGCGGTCAAGGAAAAGTTGTCAAAAGAGTAACTCCATACTCTCAAACACATCTTCTCAGATTATGAAAGAAAGTATAAAACATGCAAGTATGATGGCCAATCACACAAACAAGCATTTCAGATCTGAAACAACTCTTGGAATATGCAAGAAACTAACATTTAGTACGAAATTCATAAGTTCATACAAGCTATGACATGGGAGTTACTCTCCCATGCCCAAGAAAAAGAGTCTACTCGTCCATAATGATGTACAACAGAAAATGTGCAGAAATTTTAGAGTTAAACATGGTTTAGAGAAGGAAAAGCTAAGCAATCCCAAGGTGTAACCAAAGGAAGGTAGAATTCCAACTTGAGGACGAAATCCCACTTCTACATCTGCTCCAAACCGGACAAGCTTCCCTCCCGAGAAGCTTTGTGGAGTGAAGAAGCTCTGTTGCACCTTGGAGAAGAAGCTTGGAGAAGAAGAGAGGAAGAATGGGGTTTCTTTGTCAAGAAACCACCTCCTTTCCCCTCAAAATCACCCTCCTATGCTCTAGACTTGCTCTAGGACGAGAGAACTTCCATAAATGACCGGGAATAACCGCCCATTAAGTTCCCACTTCGTTTTAAACAAAAACTCGTATTTTTTAAAATGCTGAAACTGCCAGGTGCACGCCGTGCAACTTTCCAGAACTTTAAATCTGCTCAACTCTCCCAGGTGCACGGCGTGCACTTTTGGCTGTTCTGGGCTGTTTTGTATTCTGCTCATAACTTTCAGCGTGTAGGTCCAAATTACATGTCGTAAAAAGTGGTATTTGCATAGTTTCGAACCCCAAAACATGTAGATACTTGAGGAGTGATCCAATAAGAGATAATATGATATATTCCTCATCATTTCATTGCAAAATACAGTACCTACAATCCAAACCATGAGACAAGTAAGAATAGCTAAAAATATAGAATGTAGCATGGATGAGAGTGATAATTGAGTCAAAACAACATGGATATGCAACCAAACATGATCCAAAAGATGATATGGTTTGTGCACATCAAATCCCCCTAAGATTAAACCATTGCTTATCCTCAAGCAAAACTAGCATAGAAACACAAATGAAGAATTGTCAAGTTCATGCATAGATCAAATGAAATGAAAGATGTGTATAAGACCAAACCAACCATGATCAACATGTTATGCTCATAGCCATCAATTCAACTTAAACACACAAGAAAGAGATTTTTAGTTCAGCAGGGGTGGTCACAATTAAATGAATCAATCAATTAAACAACACTAAGTAGAATTTGGATGACCAAGCCAAACAATTAGTTGATGTGCAACTCAAACTCTCAACTATTAAGGATACAAATGATGAAATCTTAGTTAAAATTAACAATTTTAGTTGCACTCTCCTTCTTTCCAAAAAAAAAGATACGACAATGGATTATGGATTCCGACACTCGGCTGCTAATGTAGGCTTATGCACACGTGGAATGTCAGTTGGGGTATTTTACCCTCTTTTAAGACATACCACCTAACCATCGTGGCCAGATCAGACTTACACTAGGCTAGCATGATATGTGGGCAGTTTAGCCATCTTTTATGGGGTATAAAGATGAGATAAGCCAAAAGAAATTTTGATTTTTTTCCAAAACATAGGAGAGTCAACTAAATTGCAACATCAACTAGATTTCATTCATTTGTTTTGCAATTTTTTCATTGAAAGAGTGGTTGAAAATGCACTAAGAGCTCGACAAGGGCATCCCGTATTCCAAATAATGTTGTGAAATTGATTTACTCACAAAAATTGAAACCATTACATGTTTTAAGCAATCAAGGATGTGAAAGATGAATGTTCAGGCTAGAAGCATAAACCAGAGTTAAGCACATGTTGATGGCCAAAAGGTTTCACTTGATTAATGCATGCCTTGTACAATATCTCCAAATGATATTTCTCATCAAAAGAGGACAATTTGTTAAGCATAGGAGTTCTATCCACATATAAAAGATACACCTCATATCATACTAGATTTGCCACCAAAAGAGGAGAATTGAAAACAATGACTGAAATGTGAACACAAAACAAAAGCAAATGACAAGAAGCAAATAACATGAAAGGAAAAAGCTAAAAGAACTAGGTTACCATCTGGTTGCTCCCCACTAAGCTTGAAATCTGTAGTGTCCTCACTGCATAAATCAAACTAAAAAGGTTGCAACCGGGTACCTCATCATGGTGGAAACATCAAAGTCCATGGAGGACCGGTGCTCTGATTTGCAGCTGGAAATTTTTGTGCTAAAGATTGATGCCTCCTTGCAAATATGTCCTTGATTTGGGGCAAGCGAAAGCACCTATTAGCTCCAGCAAGAATAGTCTTTTGTATGCCAATACTATTTGTCTTTTCATTACCCTTTGAAGCATCACCAAAATATGAGTTGGGAAGAGTGTTCTCATTATAAAGCAATGTGTCATCTAGAGTGTGAGGAGGAAAGACATGTGACTTGCTTGAAGAATCAACATGTAGAGCATGTGTTGTAGCTTTCTCCCCTTTAGTTGCAACTTCATAATCATCATGGATATCAACATCATCATACTTTGAAGGATATAACTCTATAAAAACTCCATTCTTCAATGTCACCGACCTAAAATATGTAGGATTTGTCTCTGGTGGGCTAGGCAAGAAAGGTGGAAATGCTTCTTTGCTCGGAAGAGCTTGTTGGGCAATTTGTTTCTCCAAGATATGTGCATGAGTGGCTATAGTCTCCACCTTAGAAGAGAGTTGGAAAATGGCACCCTTCATTGATTGGCTTTGTTGATGGAGCTCCTCATTTTGCTGCATTTGAGTTGAAATAAATGTTGCAAGCATGGACTCTAATCTAGAAGTTACTTGTGGTTGTTGTGGTTGAATGAAATTCGGGTTTGCATTGATGTAGAAATTTGATAGAGTGTAGTCCATTGGAGAATAAATAGAAGAAGCATAAGATGTAGAAGATGAGTGTCTAAACAACCCACATGCATCACAAATAATATTAGCTGCTTGAAATGGTTGTATGCTTAGCTTCTCAAACCTTTGTGATAAAGTGTCTAGCTTTGCTGCGATTATGTCTATAGCACCAACTGTGTGATCTTCCACTTGCATTCCAGAAATAGTATGTGAAAAGGATGGGTGGTAGCTTGTAGACGGACTCCATTGGCAATGATTTACTGCCATATCTTCAATAATAGCATATGCTTCTCTATAAGATTTGTTCATTAGAGCTCCATTTGCAGCTGCATCAATAGACATCCTTGTATTGTAGCACAAACCATTATAGAAAGATTGCAATAGAAGCCAATTGCTTAGACCATGATTTGGACAAAGATGTTGAAGATCTTTGAACCTCTCCCATGTATCATACAAGGTCTCTCCATCTCTTTGAGAATAATTGATGAGTTGACTCCTTAGCTGCAAAGTTTTGCTAGGTGGAAAAATATCTTGCCAAAAAGACCTTTAGAAGCTCCTCCCAAGTGTTGATTGACTTCTTTGGCAAAGTATAGAGCCATGCCTTGGCTCTATCTTTAAGAGAGAATGGAAAAATAATTAGGTGTATCCCATTAGTAGGAACACCATATATCTTTATGGTGCTTAGCAACTGCAGAAATTCAGCAATGTGGAGGTTTGGATCCTCCATTGGCGTCCCTCCAAATGCATTCAGTTGTAGCAATTGTATGATGGATGGGCTGATAGAAAACTCCTCTGCTTCAAATTCTGAAATATTAATAGGCCCACTCATGTGCATTGCAGCTGACCAAAGTAGTCTTTAAGAGGAAGGTCATCCTCCTTGACTAGTTCTTCATGTGAATCCAGAGGATTAGGTAGATGTGGCGTAGATGGTGGTGGTGTATGTTGTATGGATGTTGGTGGTGTATATGAGGGTGTGGAATAATGTGGTATGGTTGTTGGTGGTATATATGATGGTGGTGAATTAGGTGTGATTGATGGTGGTATGGATGAAGGATGTGTGCATGAGGGTGTGGAAGAATGTGGTATGGTTGATGGTTGTGTGGGTTGTGATTCCTCCATACATGTTTGGGTTTCACTCCTTCTTGCTCCACGAGGGTTGCAAATAGTGTGTTCATTTTCTAAATGTAAAGATATGCATGGTTCAAGGATCTTTTTATGAACACCCCATATGCTCCTACAAATAAACAAGGTGAGTGAGATACAAAAACAAACATGGAAGATACAACCAATTATGATGATCATGATGAATTATGATTTATGGATATGATGGTAGATATGAAGGTTGTAATCTAGTCTCATTTACTTATCAACAACTCTTACTCTAACAGGAATACCAATGCTCCCCGGAAACGGCGCCAAAAACTTGTTGGTTGTTTACACTAACGAGTTTCAATCATTAAGAACGATCTTTTACTCAACTAGCTATATCCTGCAAGTATACGAGAGTAGTTGTAGTCGAGGTCGAACACAAGGAGCGTTGGTTAGTTAGGCGCAAGAGTTATGATTTTCAATAATCTAGATCGTTGTACACAAGATGATTGGATTAGAATAACTAAATTATAGATTTAAAACAAAACAGTAATTTATCACTTAAGAAAGGTTAAGATTCAGATTTGGAAGGATCTTAGACTTGGGATTTCACTATCACATCATAGCTTATATTAAAATACGAATTTAAACATGTTAATTAACTTGCAAAGGAGGTTTGTAGTCATCACTCACCTCCCGGTGAAGTGATGGCGATCTTAACTCCATACATCACTCTCGTGTATGTTTTTCATTTCAAATCACAAACCTTGCTCCTCAACATAATCCCAGCCACTCTCGCGGTCAAGGAAAAGTTGCCAAAAGAGTAACTCCATACTCTCAAACACATCTTATCAGATTATGAAAGAAAGTATAAAACATACAAGTATGATGGCCAATCACACAAACAAGCATTTCAGATCTGAAACAACTCTTGGAATATGCAAGAAACTAACATTTAGTACGAAATTCATAAGTTCATACAAGCTATGACATGGGAGTTACTCTCCCATGCCCAAGAAAAAGAGTCTACTTGTCCATAATGATGTACAACAGAAAATGTGCAGAAATTTCAGAGTTAAACATGGTTTAGAGAAGGAAAAGCTAAGCAATCCCAAGGTGTAACCAAAGGAAGGTAGAATTCCGACTTGAGGACGAAATCCCACTTCTACATCTGCTCTAAACCGGACAAGCTTCCCTCCCGAGAAGCTTTGTGGAGTGAAGAAGCTTTGCTGCACCTTGGAGAAGAAGCTTGGAGAAGAAGAGAGGAAGAATGGGGTTTCTTTGGCAAGAAACCACCTCATTTCCCCTCAAAATCGCCCTCCTATGCTCTAGACTTGCTCTAGGACGAGAGAACTTCCACAAATGACCGGGCATAACCGCCCATTAAGTTCCCACTTCATTTTAAACAAAAACTCGTATTTTTCAAAATGCTGAAACTGCCAGGTGCACGCCGTGCAACTTTCTAGAACTTTAAATCTGCTCAACTCTCCCAGGTTCACGACGTGCACTTTTGGTGCACGGCGTGCACTTGGCTGTTCTGGGCTGTTTTGTATTTTGCTCATAACTTTCAGCGTGTAGGTCCAAATTACATGCCGTAAAAAGTGGTATTTGCGTAGTTTTGAACCCCAAAACATGTAGATACTTGAGAAGTGATCCAATAAGAGATAATATGATATATTCCTCATCATTTCATTGCAAAATATAGTACCTACAATCCAAACCATGAGACAAGTAAGAATAGCTAAAAATATAGAATGTAGCATGAATGAGAGTGATAATTGAGTCAAAAAAACATGGATATGCAACCAAACATGATCCAAAAGATGATATGATTTGTGCACATCAGTTATATTGCAATATATCACATGTATAGCATACCTTTAGTTCTCTAGCATCATTATATAGAGAATGATGTCGTGGGGCGCCTTGTGGAGGGCCTATGTTCCAAGTTTGAGCTTGGTTGGATGATGCTTGTGCTTTATGTGCTAGTTTTGGTATAAATTTCAAATTACCCAAAGTAGAGGGCCAATATGCAATTTACCTACTCTAGAGTTTTCTTGCTTCAGTTTGGCATCACCTAGTATGTGGATGAAGGCTTGGGCACCTTGTTTGGATGATAGTTGAGGAGTGACATCTCTATATGGTTTTTATGCCTTATATGTCACATGTGCTATCTTGTCCTTTAGTGTATCATGTAGAGCATGGAGTTTGTATCGGTTTTGGGGGGGGGGGGGGTTCGCCCATGGAATATGACCAGCTGCACAATACACAGCCTAGAGTGTATCACCAGGCCGTACATGTGGATTTTGGGTGGCAACAAGTGGTGTTAAGAGCATGAGCAAGTGGCATCTAAGTTTATGTGGTTATGACACCTTTCATTTTCTACCTATCTCTTCCTTGGTGTATATAACTCCCTTCCTCCTTAACCAAGTGATCCTTTTCGTCCACCTCCTTCCCCTTCCTTTATGGGATGAGCTTGGGAGCTTTGGAAGCTAAGGAAAACCCCCATGGAGCTTGGGAGGCCGAGCTCCTTGCCCATGGAGATTTCTTGCTCAAGATCCGACCTTGGTGAGTCATGCTTCTTTGCTATCTTTCCCTTGTGCTTTCTTCTTCATCTCCTTCCTCCCCTCTCGGCCATGGATGGACCCTTTATGAGAGTAGGCAAGGTCGTGGTCCTCTCCCTCTTTACTTCTTCTTGAGATAAACATAACCATGGCTTCTTCTTCTTCATCATCTTTTGTTTCTTAAGGTGATGATGATGGTGTCGAAGGCATGTTTAGAGCTTTGGATGGATGATCTTCATGATGAGGAATGTGGATTTGCTGCTTGGATTAAGAAGCTTGATGCCTTTTATGGAGATCCTCTTAAGGTGGGTTACATAACTCTTAACCATCTCTATTACGTTCACTCCTCATATGTACTTAAATCGGTTCTTGTCTTTAGATCAAATACCTTTTTCTACGATAGTTGTATATGTGGAACTTAAAATCTGATCTAATGGGAATGCTACATTTTATTACTGCCTTTATCTTGTGTGGGATGGTAAGGGGTGTCTTGAGGTTGAAGATGACTAACCTGATATGCTTTGTCTACTCGATATGGTGTTTTACCCGATATAGAGCTTTGCCCAATATAATACCTTGCCCGATAGGTTATGCTTTGGTTGATGAATTATGAGCAATACCCCTCTCTCGTTCAATTGAGCAGTGAGCTTAGGATTCCTTGATCCAAAGATGTATGGTGGTGAGTCCTTGGGCAAAACCCCTCTCTCACTTTGTTGTTGAGAGGTGAGCCTATGCTCTAGATGGTTGGGCGACATGTTAGCTTGGCCGATAGGAGTGTTGACCTTAGTGTTGAGATGATATAGTGATGACCCACCTTGCTGCCTGATATGTGATAGAGGTTGTGCAAGACCCCTCTCACTTAGTTGTTGAGAGGTGAGCCAACTCTTGATCTTTTAGGGTTTGTGGTGGTCTTGAGGTTGAAGATGACCAATCTGAGATGTCTTGCTGTATGATACCGTCTTGATGTGAGGTGCCCGATATCCCCTTAGTTGGGTCTTGGACGATATGCTATAAAAGTGTCTGGTTGACCCCTTTTACTGATATGAGCCCTTAACCGATTTGATGTTTGCTCGATATGTTCTCTTGGGTGCCTTGAGCGACATGAGTGGCCATGCCTTGTTGATGAGTCTTGAGAAACACCCTTCCTTCCTTGAGTTGTGAGGTGAGCTCTAGCTCTTGCCTGATATTCTTGAGAATTGTGCAATACCCCTTTCTCTTTATTTAATTTGAGAGGTGAGCCCATTCTCTTAATACATTGGGTGATATGGTGAGGTTGGCCGTTAGGGTTGTCCAAACCCTAGTCACCCGATATGGTTGGTAGTACCTTTGTGGCTTGTTGCCCTTTATGGTCTCTTGAGTGAGTTGCCTGGTATCGCCCTCTTCCTTTAGTTTGGGTTTGGGTGATACAACAATATGAGGTTTGGGTGACATAGTAGGTAGATGCCTTGGTGATCCTTCACTCGATATGGTGCTTGGGCGTTATGAGGTTTGCTGCCCGAGATGGTCATGTTAGACTGATCCTCGGTGAGGGCAATACTCTTAAAGGTAATGTTGTCGGATACCCTAAAACCCTTAGGGTGTTTTGGTGTTGTTGTTGTTGTATCCGGGCAATATGGCTTGGTATGCTTTGCACGATACTCTTATATGTGAACCCCTACCCTTGAGTAAGCTCTTGGGTGATGATGAGTATCCCTTGCTCGATACACCTTGATGAAGGACTTAACCCGATATCTATGCCAACTCGACACACACCTTAGAGTCATTGGCCGATACATCGGTCTTCTGAGGTACATGTTGTTGGCTTGCCCAATATCATCATCCCTATCTCGGTTTAAGCATGATCGTGTACATGAGAGCTGGGGTGATACTAGGGTTGAGTGCTTGGTCAATACCCTATATGAAGATTTGATAAGTTGGCTGATATACCTTGCCTGATACATGCTTCCTTTTGGTTGGTTACTCGACACATAGAGAGGTTTAGAGAAAACTTGAGTGATATGGTGTTTAGATGATACATGTTGAGAGTTTTGATGGTATGGTATTATATATGAGATCCATATACTCATCCTTATGCAAGTATGCAGCCTAGGGTTAGAAGTTTATTGGCTTAAATGATATGCTTATTAATGATGATCATGGATGAGGGAAAAGGGAGTTGACCATGCTAGGGTTGACCCCGAGAATACCTTAGTTGTTATAAGGTTATGTGGTTCTTGGCCGACATCAATAGTGTTTGCTGGTTTATAGTGAGGCTTCATTTGGTCGCTGCCTAATTTTGGTGAGGATAGGCGACACCTTTAGTGAGGGTTGTGCCCTAACCCGATAACCCTAAGTGTTATCTTGATCCCTAGATGTTTGTATGCTTATCTTGTTACCTTGGGCCCGTATCTTTGATCATGATGTTGAGGTATGATAAATAGGTTGTGAGCCTCACTATGATGGTTACCTATGGTTGGTGATGGGTGAACCTTTGATAAAGCTTGATGATAGATCATGGTTGTATGATCCTTAAAGATGAATCCTTAGGGATGGCGTGCATGGTGACATGAGATGTAGGGTATGGTGGGATACCCATGGTATGGTAACAATAATGCGTATTGTTTAATATACCATCTAAGACTTTATGATTCATGAGTTTATAATAAAGGATGTTGTTCCAATTCTATAAACCTTAATCTTAATGATGTGTTAATCATGATATGCTCTTTAATGATTTATTTTTGGTGATCAAGTTATCTCTTTTTCCATACATCCTAACCATGCATGTATTATCAATTGAGCTCATAGCCAGGTAAGAGCTATGATGGTTATATGATTATGTGCTTTATGTAGCACTTGGTACATGTGCAATATCTGAGTAACGATGATGTGCCTTATTGATGAGATAATAAGTACCATCATATGATGAGAAAGGTGTGGTGACCTGATAAAGGTTGAAGTGCCTGTTTGAGGTGTTATCCTCTAGTTGTGATATGAGGGATTGCTATCCCAAGATGATATATGATGATTGTTGAGGGCATTTTGAGAATAACAATAATAGTGTGACACAAGATAATGGAATTTAATGTTGTTTATGTTTTATATGGTTGTTTAATACAACTTGGTTTCCCCAACAATCCACTTAAAATGCATTAACTAACTACATATGAACTTTCATGTAGTTTGCCCTGGCCATAGATCCATCATCGTCAGTAGTTGGTGATGGTGAAATGGGTTCTCCTGCGGGTTAACCCGGAGCACATATTGTTGAATATGCAGGGTTTCTCCTAGCCAAAAATAGGAGGATTAGAGTGCAACTTCGGTTGTATACTTAAGATGTGTATAATAGCATGGTGAACATGCCCATGGCTCAGTGTGATAGAGCATGAATGTGTTCATGGATCAGGGAGCACAGTGAACTGGCTCGTGGCTCAGATATACTAGCATCGAGACCTGTACCAAGGCGAGCTAGAGAAAGGGTAGCATGTGGGAGTTGACCTTGTGGGTAAGGCCACTTAAGCAAGAGACTGCAGTCCTGCTTTGGATATCGTGCACTGACCATGAGGAGGTGAGGTCATGGAGTCCGGCTCTTCCACTGACCTTGTATGGCACCGACTTTGGGTTTCGCAACCGAAGGTTGGATTTGAGAAGTACGACTCACTTCCTCAGGGCATAATAATTCGTAATCAAGCCATATAGTATCTTTGCTTAGGGCAAATATGAAACATTGGTTGAGGCCTTGGATGATGTAAGCTTTCTCATATGTTCTCTATATACATGTTCTTCATATTCATTCTTGTATAACCAGTTAGTTATTACATGTTGTTTAAATTGATCTATCTACTCAACTATCTGTGATAATAATAAAGTTGGTAGAGGGTTATGTTTCTCGCTGGGACTGTGTGTCTCACCCCACTGGTTAATAACCTTTTTAGGTGGACGTGTCTGGCGAGATAAAGATCATGTGGCTGAGATGATATGCAGAGGTATCATACCTGGTGGAATAGATAGTGTCTAGTAGTAGTCCTATGTGTCGTCCATGTATACTCAGGTCTTTGGGAGAGTTTTTTGATGTTTCTCATATGATGATTGATGTATGGTTTTTGTCTTATGTACCTTGATGTAACAAATCAGCATGTGAAACAGTTATTTCATGTAATGAGATGATGGGAAATTATGTTGTAGCACCTTGAAAATATGTTATGAAAAGAAAGTGTTGGCTTAGATGTAATATGTATCATCTTATGGTGCTTGTTGTAAATCGGTTTCAATTTCCCGTGGTTTTTGGTAATCCGCTGGTTAGTATGTAACCGTGTTTTGTTTGAGATGGGATGTTTCAAGTGGTTGGTATTAGAGCTGTAGGTTCGCCGAGTCTACAGGGACACGAGGACTAGGATTAGGATGGTATCTAAGGTTGGACCGTGGCATAAAATATGGTGCATACTAATTAATCTCAGTACTTGATGCCCTGGCCAGGTATTCAAATATTGAAGATAAAGGTAAGTGTGGAGCCTTAGATTGTTTCCTCTTTGATTACTCTGATCAAGTAGTCATTCTAGAGCAATCTAAAGAGCATAACAAATCAGGAAATATGACGTTAATACCTTCATCATGTTGTAAAAGAGGTTAATGAATGCACCATAACCCCTTAATACCTGGATGCTTGGTAATAAAAAGAAGAAGTAACAGTTCTACGAAGCCTAAATCCATATGAGAATATGATGAGATAAGTTCTTGAAACTGTAATCTCAAGGGATATACCTGGAAAAAGGTAGAATAGCCTATGATAACACGGTAAATTAAAGCATAAAACTTACACAAGATGAAGATTTTGCCTGAAAACCAAGGTAAAGTTAAAAGAAAGAGAAGCACAAGTGATGAGTAAACCAGATGGAACCTGAGATAATCTCAGACCAACCAATGAATGTAAGCAAGAATAAGAAAGTATAAAGTGCAATTCATGATAAGTGAAGGAGAACAAGGGAGATGATCCTTGTTCAGTAAAGAATAAGTGGATAGTAACAATCTTTTCCACAAAGAGAGAACTAAAAATGTGATATAATCATAAAAGGATCATGAAAATGATAAAACAACAATAAGGGAAAAAGTGTAATGGCATGTAATGGTCTTGATGATTCATGTGCTGATTGCAAGGAAACCAATAAGAAATAGGATAAAACCAGATGGAACAAAGTTTAATGATGTATAAATAGTTGAAAACTCATGTAAGGATCAAAGAGAGTGATAATATCCTCCCCTTTGATATGAAATCATTAGTGTTGATGGGGTGATGGGAGGAGTTTGTTCCCTTGTGTTCCTTCCTTCTGAGGAAGTGGTAGTCAAGTGGACCTTGTGTCACTTGATATGTATGCTTTTGGAGTGATCTCAAGTTGGATACTTTGAAAAGTATCAGTTGATCTTGGGCTTTAGTTTCCAAGATGGAGATGCATGTGATAGATGACGACGGTAGGATCCTCCTGACGTGTTTTGATCTGGTGACCATGATAGATCATGGATGTGATATCGAAAGTGATGCGTTTAGGCTCATGAGATTGGGTACCAAGGTAAGGAATCCTAGTATACGAGAAGTACCAAGTGTATGAGAAGGTGAGAACATGCCTTCTGGTAAAGAGAGTTAAGAAACCTGGATCGTGGAGGTATGGTGGTGAATCGTCTTAATAGATCATCCTTGACCTTGAGCTCATAAGCTTGAAGTTTGTTTTGGAGTTTGGACCTATGTGGTGACCCTTGAGGCAGCAGTTCAACATCACAGAGGAATGTTGATGAGGATAAGCAAGTGAGGACCGGATGGTTTGACCAGAAAGCAGAAGGAAACAATTAGACATTGTGACATGAGTTAACCAGAAACGGAAGGTTAACCAGTGTGAGTTGGCAGGTCGGATGGAGTCACTCCATTCTGCTTTGTCTTCTTCTTGCCTCTTATCTGCCCTAGTTGATCTAGTTTAGGATGTACCCTCCTTTGAATGCTTGTAGTATGTTTGGCAGATGTTTCCTTCTTGTTTAGTCAGGAGAGAGATAGCCTGTTGTCGAGCACCTTGTTGGATGACCTGGTTGTGTTGGATGAAGTATATCCTTCTTGTATCGTTTCTTTTCCTGGACACGACAGTCAAGCAAATCTCTTTCCACTTGACTTATCGAGGATCGAGATAACCCTAAGAATGGATATCCTTGGAAAGATGGAGAAGTTGGCTTTGGTTCGACCTGGCTAAGTGCTCATAGTATGGCTATCACTTGTTAGGGGTTTATGCTTTGCATAAACATGAGGACAGAAGGTATGCACCCAAGGAAAAGAATTGTTGTAAGATTGTCGTGGGAAAAGTTCATCAAGTTAAGCCTGATTCCTTGGAATACTCCTAGCTAAGTCTCGAGTAAAGGAAGGTCCAGGAAGGATGTGCATTGGTTAGAGACGTGTGAACAAGGTTTGTGATAGTGCATATCTGTTACCACCCGAGTTGGTGCTTGTTGTGCCCTTGGAACCGATATGAAGTTGTGGCAGCCTTGCATCCAAGATGATGTTGTGTATCTTGCTATGTTATGTGTATACATGCGTATGTATCTTATGATAATCCCTTCTAAGATCGATCTCCATTGGATTAGAGGCATCCTTTGTGGACGAAGAAGGAACAGTTGGAATGTATATAGTAGAAGGATAGGGATACAAGTGTTGAGAAGCATAGGTGTTGAGCTTGTAAGATCAGAGTAGCACAATGGAAGTGTAACAAGGAAGGTGATATATCAGTAAAGGAACTGATGCCTGAGTGATACAAGTCGCATGTGATGTTTCAGTATCTAAAGAGTGTTACCAGACAAAGGATGATGAGACAGAGGGTTGAGTCTGTGACCAGTACAAGAAAACCTTGTGTTGGCTCTGAAAGAAGAGCAAGTATGTTGGTCATAGATCTGTGACACCCAGGATCTTTGTGGAGTTGTATGCTGCGATGCGTGAGTAACATCCATCTTCCTTCCGCTCGAGATTTCAGGGATGAAATCCTTGTTAGGGGTTTATGACTTGTAAGGACCCTGACCCATGTTTTGGGATAACCCTATTTGCTTTGCTTAAGTAAGGTTCTTAGAATCTTAATCTAATCCTTCAAGAAGTTTTGATATAATGTGACAAGTTTATGTTTATAGTTTGGTCCCGTTTGGATATTGTTTGAGCAATGTTTGCTTATTTTGGACCAAAGTACAATTTACCCAAAGTAAGGGGTTATATTGCAATATGTCACATGTAGAGCATACCTTTAGTTCTCTAGAATCATTAGATAGAGAATGATGTTGTGGGGTGCCTTGTGGAGGGCCTATGTTCCAAGTTTGAGCTTGGTTGGATGATGCTTGTGCTTTATGTGCTAGTTTTGGTGTAAATTGCAAATTACCCAAAGTAGAGGGCCAATATGCAATTTACCTGCTCTATAGTTTTCTTGCTTCAGTTTGGCATCACCTAGTATGTGGATGAAGGCTTGGGCACCTTGTTTGGATGATAGTTGAGGAGTGACATCTCTGTATGGTTTTTATGCCTTATATGTCACATGTGCTATCTTGTCCTTTAGTATATCAGGTAGAGCTTGGAGTTTGTATCGGTTTAGGGGGGGTTTCTCCCATGTAAGAGGACCAGATGCATGATACACAACCTAGAGTGTATCACTAGGCTGTGCATTTGGAGTTTGTATGGCAACAAGTGGCGTTAAGAGCATGAGCAAGTGGCATCTAAGTTTATGTAGTTATGACACCTTTCATTTGCTACCTCTCTCTTCCTTGGTGTATATAACTCCCTTCCTCCTTAACCAAGTGATCCTTTTCGTCCACCTCCTTCCCCTTCCTTTATGGGACGAGCTTGGGATGTTTGGGAGCTAAGGAAAATCCCCATGGAGCTTGGGAGGCCGAGCTCCTTGCCCATGGAGATTTCTTGCTCAAGATCCGACTTTGGTGAGTCATGCTTCTTTGCTAGCTTTCCCTTGTGATTTCTTCTTCATATACTTCCTCCCCTCTCAGCCATGGATGGACCCTTGATGAGAGTATGAAATGTTGTGGTCCTCACCATCTTTACTTCTTCTTGAGCTAAGCATAACCATGGCTTCATCTTCTTCTTCATCTTTTGTTTCTTAAGGTGATGATGATGGTGTCGAAGGCATGTTTAGAGCTTTGGATGGATGATATTAATGGTGAGGAACGTGGGTTTGCTGCTTGGATCAAGAAGCTTGATGCCTTTCATGGAGATTCTCTTAAGATGGGTTACATAACTCTTAACCATCTCTATTATGTTCACACCTCATATGTACTTGAATCGATTCTTGTCTTTAGATCAAATACCTTTTTCTACGATAGTTGTATATGTGGAACTTGAAATCTGATCTAATGGGAATGATACGTTTTACTACTACCTTTATCTTGTGTGGGATGGTAAGGGGTGTCTTGAGGTTGAAGATGACTAACCCGATATGCTTTGGCTACCCGATATGGTGTTTTACCCGATATAGAGCTTTACCCAATATAATACCTTGCCCGATAGGTTATGCTTTGGTTGATGAATTATGAGCAATACCCCTCTCTCGTTTATTTGAGAGGTGAGCTGTAACATCCCTGACCTGGGTTATGAGTCAAACCTAGGTGTTTTGCCTAAATATGTAATTAAATCTTTGTGATTAACTCTGAGCATGTAATTAAGTTTCTCAGAAACGTATATTTCAGTATTTGCTCCTTTTTATTTAAAGTTGTAGCATTGTTTTGATATACAGGGACCTATGTGCAATTTACCCAGTTAAAAGGGTTAGCTTGCAATTTGCACATGATGAGATGTTCCTCTGATGTTGAGATATCATGAGAAATCTTTTTAGCAAAGTTTGAGGGATTTCCCAAGCTAGGGCACCAAGGTGCAGCTGTGGAAGCAATCCCGGTGATTGAAACCCTAGTTTGGGGTAAAATGCAATTTACCCAAATTAAGGGATACAAATTGTGAAATATGTCATCTAATGTATCTTTTTAGACTCTTGCCATCATTAAGAGAAGAAATGATGAGGAAGTCACCTCAATTGAATTATCAAGCTATGAGATATGCCTTGTGATTGAATAATCAGGGTATATGTGTAATATCTCTTTATGTATGTACCTCATTATTAGCTTGCTCTCATTTACCTTCTTTTCCTAAGACCTTAAGAGAAGGTTTGTCCTTAGAATAAAGAGGAAGGGACGATCAAGTAATGAAGGAGGGACCTATTTGGAATTATGGACAACTTATGAACTAATGTTGAAAATCCTACCCCATGTATATAAGCTCTCCTTCCCTTAGTTGCAAGGGAACTTACCCTTCGTTCCCTTACTGTTTCATTTCACCAAAGACGACCAAAGACTGCCTTGGAGCTAAGGAGGACGACCAAGGGGTGCAAGGTAGGTTTAAACCCCTCTTCTTGCCTAATTCCATGGTTAGAACTCAAATTCAAGGTCATCTTCATGGCTAACTCTTGAAACCCTACCTTTCTAGCCGTCTCTTTTCATCCTTCCTTGGAGTTTTCACCATTGGACAACCTGTAAGAACTCAAGGACGCCATTAGAGCTTGGATCTTGAAAGCTTGGAGCTCAAGAAGCAAGCTTTAGGCGGGTTTTATAACTCTAAACCCATGCTTTACTATGTACATCTTTATATGCGGTTGGATGATAGCTCTTAGTGTTTCCCTACCTTTCCCTGCTATTTTGCAAGCAAATCCATGGGATATTCGTACTGTTCTTGAGCTAGGAGATGAAGGCGTGATTTCCAAGAAAAACCCACCGCTTTTCACTCCCTTAAACGGTCTCACCAGTTTGCTCTCTCGGTCTCAAGACCGCGAGGTGAGCAAACGGTCTCGAGACCGCGACAGGGAAAACGGTCTCCAAGACCGTTTGGCCCCATTGACCGGGCGTGGAACGTATAAGAAACCTATTCCTAATTATATAGGATAATTACCCTCAAACTTTGGGAGGCTAACTCCAAAGGAATCGGGAGATATGACCTTTTTAAGTAACAACTTTAAATGAATTAATTCCTGATTCTCAAACGGTCTGAAATTGCCTTTTTGGGCAAACGGTCTCAAGACCGTGTAAGGTCGTTGACCAGGCGTTGAACGTATGAGATTACTGTTCAAAATAATGTTAATTAACAACTCACCAAGTTTTATGGTCTAATTCCAAACGGGCTAAGAGTTGAAGGGTGAATACTAGGGCTAACCCTAGATGAAATCAGTACTGAAATTATGGTGACCTAATTAGGGTTTTTAGGGTTGATTGACCTAAACGGTCTCAAGACCGTTTAGGGGTTACCCAAACGGTCTCAAGACTGCGAGGGCAATCAACCATGACCATTTGGAGGTCTGGGGTCAAGAATAGTTGACCAATTGAAGGTATAATTACACCAAATTACTTTGCAATTAAATATTGATATGATCATCAACTCAATGGGTCAAACCTTGATGAATTTGCACTAGAATCCAAAATTGGATGGGCAAACGGTCTCAAGACCGTTTGGAACTCATACAAACGGTCTCAAGACTGAGAGGACAATCACCCAAGACCGTTTGAAGGTCTAGGGTTAAGTAATTTGACCAATTGAGGACCTAATTGCAAATAAGCTATCAATTTGATCAAAATTCTGTTTTGTGGCTCAATCATGGTTCAACCTCTATCAAATCACCTTATATTTTGATGAAATCTTGGGCAAATGGTCTCAAGACCTTTTGGGGTCCACCCACATGACCTAAAGACCGTTTGGGCCAAGTTTGGGCCCAATTGGAGCTCAATTGAAGGGTTCAACCTTGTGTTGATGCACATTGTTGAGTGCTAATGGGTGAACATTGATAGACCCTAATTGAATCGACTTCAACCCTAATTGGTCAACCCTTGAGGGTCAATTGAATGACCAAGTGGTCAAGCATAATTTTAATTGACCCAATTCATAAGTGGTCATCATAGTTTTGACCTTTTGAGGGCTTCAACATGAGTTGACATTATCGGGTGTATCATTGAATCTTGTTGATGGACCAAGTGGTTGAGACCATGTGAGCTCGCGGTCTCAAGGTCGAGAGGAGGCTCGCGGTCTCAAGGTTGTGAGGAGGCTCACGGTCTCAAGGTCGTGAGGAGGCTCGCGGTCTCAAGGTCATGAGAGGTCTCACGGTCTCAAGACCGCGAGGGGCCTCGCGGTCTTGGGGTCAAAGAAGGGCAAACGGTCGTCATGGTCTTCGCGGTCTTAACCTCATTTGGAGTCTTCGCGGTCTTGAACACTTGAAGAGGCTCGCGGTCTTGAAGCCTAAGAAGGCTCGCGGTATTGAAGATAGAAGAGGGCTCGCGGTCTTGGAAAGTCAAAGTGGGCAAACGGTCAACACTTTCAAACGATCTCAATCCGATTGAAGGTTGATAATTGAAATCAATCAATGTGATTCAAGGTTGACTTCATTCAATCAATTGATGATATAAATGGTCCAACGTTGCCCTAATCGAACCCTAATGACAACCTAGGATATTAAGGGGTTAATTGACTAAGGTTTGGACCATGATGATGATCAATGGGGTGAATTACCAAAATACCCCTGAAGGGCCAATTGAGTTATATCTTGCTCAATTCAAACCCTAATCACATGATAGTGATGTGTTGGGCTATGTTAGCCTATGATGACTTAATCCGACCTGATCTAGAGTGATGTTGACATCACCTAACCTTATGATGAGAGAGAAAGTACTTCTAGAGAGAGAAAGTACCTCTAGAGAGAGAAAGTACCCTTTTCAGGTGAAAATTCAATTAAAGCATCTCCAATGCACAGGAATGAGTATAATTAGGGTATGATCCACCTGTGTGAGATCATAGAAACCCTAATTATGATAAATGATGAACCTTTAACTAATCCAAGAGCATCAATGAAGATGTTACTCATACATGATGATGTTATGAGTTTAATTCACCTTGATGTGAATAGTAAACCCTAATTCAAGGGTAATGACATGTAATGTGAATAGTAAACCCTAATTCAAGGGTAATGACATGTAATGTGAATAGTAAACCCTAATTCAAGGGAAATGGCATGCTTTTGAGTATTAAACTCTATTTGATTTGAATTAAAGATTTAACTCTTATGACAAGAGTAGGAAGTACATTCCTTATTGTTGTATTACCTTTATCAGATGTATTAACCATGCAGGTTCTGATATGAAGGTAATCATATCTAGGTATGGATGTTGATGTTATATTCATTAAAGGCATGTTGTTAGCCTTATGAATAAGTAAAGTAATCTGATGCCTTGCCAGTGGCATCCTATGCTGATAATGGTCTATGAGAGCCATGAATACCATCAATGTCATGCCTTAGAGATGACTTGTGATGAGGATGATGAGAAATGATGATTGATATGAGTTAAGCCTGTTACATTTAGTATTCTTCTTTTATAGCTGCTATGCTACTGTTAATGTTTGAAGAACAATGTATGCTGTTAAAGAATACTGAATGTACCTAACTAATCAAGTATAATGTAGAGCCCTGATCATAGATCCATCATTGTCAGAGATTAAGTGATGGTGAAACATGTTTTCCTCAGGGAACTCCTGGAGCACATGCTTTTGAGTATGTGGGGTACATGGATGTGTAGAACCTTACATCCTAGTGTAGGAAAGTGATGTAGATGTGGAATCCATCCATCCTTCACTATAGTTTCATACCGTATCAGTGGTAGGTAAACATGAAACCTCCTGATGACGAAGAGAGTACAGAAAGCCACTGTGACTCTAGAATAGCGAAGGACCAGTTTACCCTGGTGAGTTATATTAAGTAGAGACACGAGATGTCCTACAAGTGATCCTCTTACTGACTGAGGAAGGTGAAGGTCATGAGAATCTGGCTCTCTTAATGACCTATGTATGATACTGATGCGGCTTCTCAGCGATCAGTTGGAGTATGAGTGGTAAGCCTCATCTCCACAGGGCATAATGTTGTTTGTAAAACATAATCAACCATGTAGTATAACTTGTTAGAGATGACTCCAAGTTAGTTGATTGATGTTACCTTACAATAATGTTATATTCTCCACATTTCCTAAATTATAGAGATCTTGTTATACCTGCAACTGTTATAGAATACTTTGAAGGCTTTACTGCTTAAGATATTCTTTGATGTTATAATAAAGCTTCTGGCGAAGAGTTATAACTCTCACTGGGACAATTATGTATAATTGTCTCACTCCATAGGCTTCAACTTTTTAGGTGGACGTCGGAGACAAAGGAACCAGCCTACAGGTGATCAGTCTCAGCAGCAGCATCAGGGGCAGCAGTAATCTCAGGTGGAGATTGTCTTGCCATGTGATGTAGTTAGAGTCAGTCCTATGTGTCCTCTGTACTCTCACGTCTTGGAGTCTTTTGTATAGTGATCTTGAGATTTTGTATCTTGATGTATATAATTACTCGAGAAGTAATTATCCTGAGATGTAGACAGTTTATCTCTCTTTATGAAAGAAGCTTTTATGGATCCAAGCTCTTGTCTCGAAAAGTTTTAATTTTCCGTGATTTTTGTCTTCCGCTTATTACCGATTCGCTTCCGCTAAGTTTTAATCATGTTTATGTCATGGTTTGGAGATCAGAGCCCACAACTAGTGGTATCAGAGCTCCAGGTTCAGTTGAGTCTACAGAGGCATAGGACTTAGGATGTCGAGTCTACCTTTAGTACTCCTTCCTCATCTAATAGAATCTTCTGCTCCTCAGGAGAAGAAGATACATAAGAATGTCAGAACATCGTGATGAGCACGTGGCAGAGAGTAGTGCTAGTGCACCTCGAGGCGGTGCAAGAGTTCCGAGAATAGAACAACCTGCACCTGAGTCGCCAAGAGAGCCACCCCAGTTCGACCCAGATGACATGAGTGATCCAGCTGTACAGACGATGTTCGGGCAGTTCATGACTGCCATGACACATATAACCGATAGGATGCCCATTCCTGCACCTAGGGCACCTGTCCAGTCTGAAGCACAAGGTATCAGTAAGACATTCGAACGACTTCGTCGTGTCAGAGCTACCGAGTACTTCGGAACTGCCGACCCTGCAGATGCTGACTTATGGTTGACAGAGTTGGAGAAGGCTTTCAGGATTCTTATGATTCCGGAAGCTGAGAAGGTTAGACATGCTGTCTATCTTCTCAAAGGCAATGCTGGTCACTGGTGGAACATGGAAGAGCAGAAGAGACCTGGAGTAGAGTTCTCATGGGAAGAGTTTCGTCGGGAATTTATCAATAGATGTTTTCCAAAGACCTTCCTAGATGAGAAGATCTCTCAGTTCGAGAAACTAAGGCAGGGTATGATGAACATTAGTGAGTATGAAGCTAAGTTCATGGAGTTGTTGCGGTTCTGTCCGCACATGGCTGCTACGGACGAGGAAAGAATCAGAAGATTCGAAAAGGGTTTGAATTCCGATATGTCAACCCCTGTGTCTGCCTTAGAAAACAGAGATAGATTCTCTACCTTCGTTGAGTCAGTCCGAAGGATAGAGAGATCTGTGGTTGAGAAAAGACAAACCCATAAAAGATATCCACAGTTCCAGGGTTCTTCATCTAGGGATTCCAAGAAACCTAGATTCTCTACACCTAACCCTCCACCACCCAGATCGAGTTTTCAAACTCAATGGACACCAAGCAGAGGTAGAGGGCGGAGTCAACCACTTCAAAGGACGCACAGTTCTGCATCAGTGTCAGTTATTGGACCACCCAGACCACAACAACAGGAGAAGAGTTGCTACAACTGTGGTAAGGTGGGACATTTGATGAAGGATTGCCGTTCTAGGCCTGCTAGTGTGACACAACAACCTCCAAGACAGAATCAACAGGGATCTCAGAATAGACAACATCAAGGAGCAACTCGAGGACGTGGACAAGCGTCTCAAGCTGGATCATCAACACCACCTCAACACCAGGCGACTGCGAGGTTCTATGCTATGAACCCACCTGAGGCAGTGGTCAATCCACGGGTAGTGGCAGGTCAAATGAAACTTTTATATTCTGATATGTCTATATCCTGTGATGTATATGTTTTGATTGATCCGGGTGCTACGCACTCTTTCATCACTCGTGAAGTGATTCGTAACTGCAATGTGACTGTTAGTCATAGAGCAGATAGTTTGTTGTTAGAAACTCCGTTAAGAGGGTCTGCCGTTTTGCAGGAGGTATGTTCTCCCTGCATCCTTTTCTTTTCTGACCATCGCATTCAAGTGGATCTTATACCACTTGATATGCAGGGATTTGATATAATCCTCGGGATGGATACCTTAGAAAGGTATAGAGTTGTCTTGGATTGTGAGTCCAAGTTGGCTGTGTTTGCTGATGAAAGCAACACATGGATCTTTCAAGGTGAAAGAAAGATTCTGCCCACCTATCTTGTATCATCTATGGTTGCTGATAAGCTGTTGAGGCAAGGATGTTATGCATTCTTAGCCCATGTGGTAGATGTTACCAAGGAAAGTTCCAATCCTGCCGAAGTTCCTATAGTCAGGGAATTCAAAGATGTGTTTCCTGAAGAACTTCCTGGTATACCACCACCTCGGGAGATTGATTTTGAAATTAATCTGGTCCCAGATACGAAACCCATAGCTCAAACTCCGTATAGGATGGCTCCTACCGAGATGGCAGAACTCAAGAAACAGCTTCAAGAGCTACTTGAGAGAGGTTTTATCCGACCGAGTACTTCACCTTGGGGTGCTCCGGTCTTGTTTGTTAAAAAGAAAGATGGGTCAATGCGGTTGTGCATTGATTACAGACAACTCAATAAAGTAACAATAAAGAATAAGTATCCTCTGCCGAGGATTGATGATCTCTTTGACCAGTTGCGTGATGCAACAGTCTTTTCAAAGATAGACTTGAGGTCTGGATATCACCAACTCCGTATTAAGGATAGTGACATATCCAAGTCTGCCTTTAGGACAAGATATGGTCACTATGAGTTAACGGTTATGTCGTTTGGACTAACCAATGCACCAGCTGCATTTATGGAACTCATGAATAGAGTTTTTCGACCTTTCCTTGATCAGTGTGTTGTCGTCTTCATAGATGACATTCTGATTTATAGTAAGGATGCTCAGCAGCATGAGCAACATCTTCACCAAGCTTTGACCTTGCTAAGAGAACATAAGTTGTACGCTAAGTTTAGCAAATGTGAGTTCTGGCTGCCGGAGGTATCTTTTCTTGGACATGTAATATCCGCCTCGGGAATTCGTGTTGACCCTACAAAGGTAGAATCTGTTCTACAATGGGAACAACCAAAGACACCGACGGAGATTCGATGTTTCTTGGGGTTAGCTGGCTATTATCGAAGGTTCATTAAGAACTTTAGTTCTATAGCTTTACCTTTGACCAAGTTAACCCGGAAAGATGTTCCTTTTTCCTGGAGTGATAAGTGTCAATAATCTTTCCAGTTGCTGAAGGAGAGGTTGACAAGTGCACCTGTGCTAGTGCTACCTGAACAAGGAAAAGGATATGTAGTTTTCTGTGATGCTTCCAAGAACGGACTAGGATGTGTGTTGATGTAGGATAAACAAGTGATTTCTTTTGCTTCCCGACAGCTTAAGAAACACGAGGAGAATTATCCAACACACGATCTGGAGTTAGCTGTTGTGGTTCATGCTTTGAAGATCTGGAGGCACTATCTCTACGGAGAAACATTCCAGATTTTCACAGACCACAAAAACCTTAAGTATATCTTCTCTCAGCATGAGCTCAACATGAGGCAACGTCGCTGGATGGAATTAATCAAGGACTACGACTGTACAATTGATTACCACCCAGGCAAGGCCAATGTTGTTGCAGATGCCTTGAGTAGGAAATCAGCAACATCAACCATGAATAGAGCACAACTAAACTCTTTAGTATGCTCTAGGAGAGATATGCTTATCTCTTTAAGGCAAGACAATGTACAGTTAAAGGTGTCATTGTTAGCCGGTTTGTTAGCTGAGATGCATATTAAACCTACCCTAAGGGAGCAGATTAAAGAGGCACAGCTAGGTGATGCTACAGTTCAACATATAAGATCTGAGTATGGAAATGAGAAGCAAGATGGTTTTCATGACTCAGAAGATCAAGTAGCTTGTTATAATGGAAGAATGATAGTGCCAGATGTGGACAACTTGAGAAAGTTAGTCCTGGAAGAAGCCCATTCTTCCATGTATACTATGCATCCAGGGAGCACCAAGATGTATCGGAATTTGAAAGATCTGTATTGGTGGCCTGGGATGAAGAAGGATGTTGCAGAGTTTGTTCTGAGGTGCCCTGTGTGTCAGCAAGTTAAAGCTGAACACCAGAAGCCTGCAGGGACAATGCAACCTTTACCCATACCACAGTGGAAGTGGGACCATGTGACCATGGACTTTGTTGTTGGCCTACCCAGGACAAGCAAAGGATATGATTCCATTTGGGTAATTGTTGATAGGTTAACTAAGACAGCACATTTCTTACCTGTCAAGACAACCTATTCTGCTGAAAGGTTATCAGAGTTGTATGTTCAAGAGATAGTGTGTTTGCACGGAGTTCCTGTCACCATAGTTTCTGACAGAGGTCCTCAGTTTACAAGTCATTTTTGGGAACAGTTACATCAAGCCTTAGGCACCAAGCTAAGGTTTAGTACGACCTTTCATCCGCAGACTGATGGACAGTCAGAAAGGACCATACGGACCCTAGAAGACCTGTTGAGAGCATGTGTTCTCCAGTTCACCGGAAGTTGGGATCTACACCTAAGCTTGATAGAGTTTGCCTATAACAATAGCTACCAGCATAGTATTGATATGGCACCTTATGAAGCCACTTGGGAGTTAGAGGATGAGATGAGAAGGAAGTATCCTGCCCTTTTCTCGTAGTATGTTTTATCGATTTCGGGGACGAAATCCTTGTAAGGGGTGGATAATTTGTAACATCCCTGACCTGGGTTATGAGTCAACCCTAGGTGTTTTGCCTAAATATGTAATTAAATCTTTGTGATTAACTCTGAGCATGTAATTAAGTTTCTCAGAAACGTATATTTCAGTATTTGCTCCTTTTTATTTAAAGTTGTAGCATTGTTTTGATATACAGGGACCTATGTGCAATTTACCCAGTTAAAAGGGTTAGCTTGCAATTTGCACATGATGAGATGTTCCTCTGATGTTGAGACATCATGAGAAATCTTTTTAGCAAAGTTTGAGGGATTTCCCAAGCTAGGGCACCAAGGTGCAGCTGTGGAAGCAATCCCGGTGATTGAAACCCTAGTTTGGGGTAAAATGCAATTTACCCAAATTAAGGGATACAAATTGTGAAATATTTCATCTAATGTATCTTTTTAGACTCTTGCCATCATTAAGAGAAGAAATGATGAGGAAGTCACCTCAATTGAATTATCAAGCTATGAGATATGCCTTGTGATTGAATAATCAGGGTATATGTGTAATATCTCTTTATGTATGTACCTCATTATTAGCTTGCTCTCCTTTACCTTCTTTTCCTAAGACCTTAAGAGAAGGTTTGTCCTTAGAATAAAGAGGAAGGGACGATCAAGTAAAGAAGGAGGGACCTATTTGGAATTATGGACAACTTATGAACTAATGTTGAAAATCCTACCCCATGTATATAAGCTCTCCTTCCCTTAGTTGCAAGGGAACTTACCCTTCGTTCCCTTACTGTTTCATTTCACCAAAGACGACCAAAGACTGCCTTGGAGCTAAGGAGGACGACCAAGGGTGCAAGGTAGGTTTAAACCCCTCTTCTTGCCTAATTGCATGGTTAGAACTCGAATTCAAGGTCATCTTCATGGCTAACTCTTGAACCCCTACCTTTCTAGCCGTCTCTTTTCATCCTTCCTTGGAGTTTTCACCATTGGCCAACCTGTAATAACTCAAGGACGCCATTAGATCTTGGAGCTTGAAAGCTTGGAGCTCAAGAAGCAAGCTTTAGGCGGGTTTTATAACTCTAAACCCATGCTTTACTATGTGCATCTTTATATGCGGTTGGATGATAGCTCTTAGTGTTTCCCTACCTTTCCCTGCTATTTTGCAAGCAAATCCATGGAATATTCGTACTGTTCTTGATCTAGGAGATGAAGGCGTGATTTCCAAGAAAAACCCACCACTTTTCACTCCCTTAAACGGTCTCACCAGTTTGCTCTCTCGGTCTCAAAACCGCGAGGTGAGCAAACGGTATCGAGACCGCGACAGGGAAAACGGTCTCCAAGACCGTTTGTCCCCGTTGACCTGGCGTGGACCGTATAAGAAACCTGTTCCTAATTATATAGGCTAATTACCCTCAAAATTTGGGAGGCTAACTCCAAAGGAATCGGGAGATATGACCTTTTTAAGTAACAACTTTAAATGAATTAATTCCTGATTCTCAAACGGTCTGAAATTGCCTTTTTGGGCAAACGGTCTCAAGACTGTGTAAGGTCGTTGACCAGGCGTTGACCGTATGAGATTACTGTTCAAAATAATGTTAATTAACAACTTACCAAGTTTTATGGTCTAATTCCAAACGGGCTAAGCGTTGAAGGGTGAATACTAGGGCTAACCCTAGATGAAATCAGTACTGAAATTATGGTGACCTAATTAGGGTTTTTAGGGTTGATTGACCTAAACGGTCTCAAGACCATTTAGGGGTTACCCAAACGGTCTCAAGACCGAGAGGACAATCAAACATGACCGTTTGGAGGTCTGGGGTCAAGAATAGTTGACCAATTGAAGGTATAATTACACCAAGTTACTTTGCAATTAAATATTGATATGATCATCAACTCAATGGGTCAAACCTTGATGAATTTGCACTAGAATCCAAAATTGGATGGGCAAACGGTCTCAAGACCATTTGGAACTCATCCAAACGGTCTCAAGACCGAGAGGACAATCACCCAAGACCGTTTGAAGGTCTAGGGTTAAGTAATTTGACCAATTGAGGACCTAATTGCAAATAAGCTATCAATTTGATCAAAATTCTGTTTTGTGGCTCAATCATGGTTCAACCTCTATCAAATCACCTTAGATTTTGATGAAATCTTGGGCAAACGGTCTCAAGACCTTTTGGGGTCCACCCACATGACCTCAAGACCGTTTGGGCCAAGTTTGGGCCCAATTGGAGCTCAATTGAAGGGTTCAACCTTGTGTTGATGCACATTGTTGAGTGTTGATGGGTGAACATTGATAGACCCTAATTGAATCGACTTCAACCCTAATTGGTCAACCCTTGAGGGTCAATTGAATGACCAAGTGGTCAAGCATAATTTTAATTGACCCAATTCATAAGCGGTCATCATAGTTTTTACCTTTTGAGGGCTTCAACATGAGTTGACATTATCGGGTGTATCATTGAATCTTGTTGATGGACCAAGTGGTTGAGACCATGTGAGCTCGCGGTCTCAAGGTCGAGAGGAGGCTCGCGGTCTCAAGGTCGTGAGGAGGCTCACGGTCTCAAGGTCATGAGGAGGCTCACGGTATCAAGGTTGTGAGAGGGCTCACGGTCTCAAGACCGCGAGGGGCCTCGCGGTCTTGGGGTCAAAGAAGGGCAAACGGTCGTCATGGTCTTCGCGATCTTAACCTCATTTGGAGTCTTCGCGGTCTTGAACACTTGAAGAGGCTCACGGTGTTGAAGCCTAAGAAGGCTCGTGGTCTTGAAGATAGAAGAGGGCTCGCGGTCTTGGAAAGTCAAAGTGGGCAAACGGTCAACACTTTCAAACGATCTCAATCCGATTGAAGGTTGATAATTGAAATCAATCAATGTGATTCAAGGTTGACTTCATTCAATCAATTGATGATATAAATGGTCCAACGTTGCCCTAATCGAACCCTAATGACAACCTAGGATATTAAGGGGTTAATTGACTAAGGTTTGGACCATGATGATGATCAATGGGGTGAATTACCAAAATACCCCTGAAGGGCCAATTGAGTTATATCTTGCTCAATTCAAACCCTAATCACATGATAGCGATGTGTTGGGCTATGTTAGCCTATGATGACTTAATCCGACCTGATCTAGAGTGATGTTGACATCACCTAACCTTATGATGAGAGAGAAAGTACTTCTAGAGAGAGAAAGTACCTCTAGAGAGAGAAAGTACCCTTTTCAGGTGAAAATTCAATTAAAGCATCTCCAATGCACAGGAATGAGTATAATTAGGGTATGATCCACCTGTGTGAGATCATAGAAACCCTAATTATGATAAATGATGAACCTTTAACTAATCCAAGAGCATCAATGAAGATGTTACTCATACATGATGATGTTATGAGTTTAATTCACCTTGATGTGAATAGTAAACCCTAATTCAAGGGTAATGACATGTAATGTGAATAGTAAACCCTAATTCAAGGGTAATGACATGTAATGTGAATAGTAAACCCTAATTCAAGGGAAATGTCATGCTTTTGAGTATTAAACTCTATTTGATTTGAATTAAAGATTTAACTCTTATGACAAGAGTAGGAAGTACATTCCTTATTGTTGTATTACCTTTATCATATGTATTAACCATGCAGGTTCTGATATGAAGGTAATCATATCCAGGTATGGATGTTGATGTTATATTCATTAAAGGCATGTTGTTAGCCTTATGAATAAGTAAAGTAATCTGATGCCTTGCCAGTGGCATCCTATGCTGATAATGGTCTATGAGAGCCATGAATACCATCAATGTCATGCCTTAGAGATGACTTGTGATGAGGACGATGAGAAATGATGATTGATATGAGTTAGGCCTGTTACATTTAGTATTCTTCTTTTATAGCTGCTATGCTACTGTTAATGTTTGAAGAACAATGTATGCTGTTAAAGAATACTAAATGTACCTAACTAATCAAGTATAATGTAGAGCCCTGATCATAGATCCAACATTGTCAGAGATTAAGTGATGGTGAAATAGGTTTTTCTTTGGGAACTCCTGGAGCACATACTTTTGAGTATGTGGGGTACATGGATGTGTAGAACCTTACATCCTAGTGTAGGAAAGTGATGTAGATGTGGAATCCATCCATCCTTCACTATAGTTTCATACCATATCAGTGGTAGGTAAACATGAAACCTCCTGATGACGAAGAGAGTACAGAACGCCACTGTGACTCTAGAATAGTGAAGGACCAGTTTACCCTGGTGAGCTATATTAAGTAGAGACACGAGATGTCCTACAAGTGATCCTCTTACTGACTGAGGAAGGTGAAGGTCATGAGAATCCGGCTCTCTTAATGACCTATGTATGATACTGATGCGGCTTCTCAGCGATCAGTTGGAGTATGAGTGGTAAGCCTCATCTCCACAGGGCATAATGTTGTTTGTAAAACATAATCAACCATGTAGTATAACTTGTTAGAGATGACTCCAAGTTAGTTGATTGATGTTACCTTACAATAATGTTATATTCTCCACATTTCCTAAATTATAGAGATCTTGTTATACCTGCAACTGTTATAGAATACTTTGAAGGCTTTACTGCTTAAGATATTCTTTTATGTTATAATAAAGCTTCTGGCGAAGAGTTATAACTCTCGCTGGGACAATTATGTATAATTGTCTCACCCCGTAGGCTTCAACTTTTTAGGTGGACGTCGGAGACGAAGGAACCAACCTACAGGTGATCAGTCTCAGCAGCAGCATCAGGGGCAGCAGTAATCTCAGGTGGAGATTGTCTTGCCATGTGATGTAGTTAGAGTCAGTCCTATGTGTCCTCTGTACTCTCAGGTCTTAGAGTCTTTTGTATAGTGATCTTGAGATTTTGTATCTGGATGTATATAATTACTCGAGAAGTAATTATCCTGAGATGTAGACAGTTTATCTCTCTTTATGAAAGAAGCTTTTATGGATCCAAGCTCTTGTCTCGAAAAGTTTTAATTTTCCGTGATTTTTGTCTTCCGCTGATTACCGATTCGCTTCTGCTAAGTTTTAATCGTGTTTATGTCATGGTTTGGAGATCTTAGGATTCCTTGATCCAAAGATGTATGGTGGTGAGTCCTTGGGTAAAACCCCTCTCTCACTTTATTGTTGAGAGGTGAGCCTATGCTCTATATGGTTGGGTGACATGTTAGCTTGGCAGATAGGAGTGTTGACCTTAGTGTTGAGATGATATGGTGATGACCCACATTGCTACCCGATACGTTATAGAGGTTGTGCAAGACCCCTATCACTTAGTTGTTGAGAGGTGAGCCAACTCTCTTGATCTTTTAGGGTTTGTGGCGGTCTTGAGGTTGAAGATGACCAGCCCGAGATGTCTTGTTGCCTGATACCGTCTTGATGTGAGGTGCCCGATATCCCCTTAGTTGGGTCTTGGACGATATTCTAGAAGAGTGTCTGTTTGACCCCTTTGACTGATATGAGCCCTTAACCGAGTTGATGTTTGCCCAATATGTTCTCTTGGGTGCCTTGAGCGACATGAGTGGCCATGCCTTGTTGATGAGTCTTGAACAACACCCCTCCTTCCTTGAGTTGTGAGGTGAGCTCTAGATCTTGCCCGATATGCTTGAGAATTGTGCAATACCCCTCTCTCTTTCTTTAACTTGATAGGCGATCCAATTCTCTTGATACCTTGGGTGATATGGTGAGGTTGTCCGTTAGGGTTGTCCAAACCCTAGTCACCCAATATGGTTGGTGGTACCTTTGTGGCTTGTTGCCCTTTATGGACTCTTGAGTGAGTTGCCCAATATCCCCCTCTTACTTTAGTTTGAGTTTGGGCGATACAATAGTATGAGAGTTGGGTGACATAGTAGGCAGATGCCTTGGTGATCCTTCACCCGATATGGTGCTTGGGCGTTATGAGGTTTGCTACCCGAGATGGTCATGTTAGACTGATCCTTGGTGAGGGCAATACCCTTAAAGGTAGTTGTTACCCGATACCCTAGAACCCTTAGGGTGTTTTGGTGTTGTTGTTGTTGTATCCAGGCGATATGGCTTGGTATGCTTTGCATGAAACCCTTAGATGTGAACCCCTACCCTTGCGTAAGATCTTGGGCGATACTGAGTATCCCTTGCCCGATACACCTTGGTGAAGGACTTCACTAATATCTATACCAACTCGACACACACCTTAGAGTCCTTGGTTGATAGTCTTCTAAGGTACATGTTGTTGGCTTGCCTGATATCATCAGCCCTATCTCGGTGTAGGCATGATCGTGTACATGAGAGCTTGGGCGATACTAGGGTTGAGTGCTTGGCTGATACCCTATATGAAGATTTGATAACTTGGCTGATATACCTTGCCCGATACATGCTTCCTTTTGGTTGGTTACCCAACACATAGAGAGGTTTAGAGAAATCTTGAGTGATATGGTGTTTAGATGATACACGTTGAGAGTTTGATGGTATGGTATTATATATGAGATCCATATACTCATCCTTATGCAAGTATGCAACCTAGGGTTAGAAGTTTATTGGATTAAATGATATGCATATTAATGATGATCATGGATAAGGGAAAAGGGAGTTTACTATGCTAGGGTTGACCCAGAGAATACCTTAGTTGTTATAAGGTTATGTGGTTCTTGGCTGACATCAATAGTGTTCACTGGTTTATAGTGATGGTTCATTTGGTCACTGCCTAGCTTTGGTGAGGATAGGAGACACCTTTGGTGAGGGTTGTGCCCTAACCCGATAACCCTAAGCGTTATCTTGATCCCTAGATGTTTGTATGCTTATCTTGTTACCTTGGACCCATATCTTTGATCATGATGTTGAGGTATGACGAATAGGTTGTGAGCCTCACTATGATGGTTACCTATGGTTGGTGATGGGTGAACCTTTGATAAAGCTTGATGATAGATCATGGTTGTATGATCCTTAAAGATGAATCCTTAGGGATGGCGTGCATGGTGACATGAGATGTAGGGTATGGTGGGATACCCATGGTATGGTAACAGTAATGTGTATTGTTTAATTTACCATCTAAGACTTTATGATTCATGAGTTCATAATAAAGGATGTTGTTCCAATTGTATAAACCTTAATCTTAATGATGTGTTAATCATGATATGCACTTTAAAGATTTGTTTTTGGTGATCAAGTTATCTCTTTTTCCATACATCCTAACCATGCATGTATTATCAATTGAGCTCATAGCCAGGTAAGAGCTATGATGGTTATATGATTATGTGCTTTATGTATCATTTGGCATATGTGTAATATCTGAGTAATGATGATGTGCCTTGTTGATGAGATAACAAGTACCACCATATGATGAGAAAGGTCTGGTGACCTAATAAAGGCTGAAGTGCCTATTTGTGGTGTTATCCTCTAGTTGTGATATGAGGGATCGCTATCCCATGATGATATATGATGATTGTTGAGGGCATTGAGAATAATAGTAACAGTGTGACACAAGATAATGAAATTTAATGTTGTTTATGTTTTATATGGTTGTTTGATACAACTTGGTTGCCCCAACAATCCACTTAAAATGCATTAACTAAATACAGATGAACTTTCATGTAGTTTGCCCTGGCCATAGATCCATCATCGTCAGTAGTTGGTGATGGTGAAATGGGTTCTCCTGTGGGTTAACCCAGAGCACATATTGTTGAATATGCGGGGTTTCTCCTAGCTGAAAATAGGAGGATTAGAGTGCAACTTCGGTTGTAGACTCAAGATGTGTATAAGAGCATGGTGAACATGCCCATGGCTCAGTGTGATAGAGAATGAATGCGTTCATGGCTCAGGGAGCATGGTGAATTGGCCCGTGGCTGAGATATACTAGCGCCGAGACCTATACCAAGGTGGGCTAGAGAAAGGATAGCCTGCGGGAGCTGACCCTGTGGCTGACGCCACTTAAGCAAGAGATTGTGGTCCTTCTTTGGATATCGTGCAATGACCACGAGGAGGTGAGGTCATGGAGTCTGACTCTTCCATTGGACTTGTATGGCACCAGCTTTGGGTTTCGCAATCGAAGGTTGGATTTGAGCAATACGACTCACTTCCTCAAGGCATAATAATTCGTAATCAAGTCGTATAGTATCTTTGCTTAGGGCAAATATGAAACATTGGTTGAGGCCTTGGATGATGTAAGCTTTCTCATATGTTCTCTATATACATGTTCTTCATATTACTTCTTGTATAACCGGTTAGTTATTGCATGTTGTTTAAATTGATCTATATGCTCAGTTATCTGTGATAATAATAAAGTTGGTAGAGGGTTATGGTTCTCACTGGGACTGTGTGTCTCACCCCGCTGGTTAATAACCTTTTTAGGTGGACGTTCCTTGTTAGATAAATATCATGTGGTTGAGATGATATGCAGAGGTATCATACCTGGTGGAATAGATTGTGTCTAGTACTAGAGTCCTATGTGTCGTCCCTGTACACTCAGGTCTTCGGAAGAGTTTTTCGATGTTTCTCATATGATGATCGATGTATGGTTTTCGACTTATGTACCTTGATGTACAAATCAACATGTGAAACAGTTATTTCATGTAATGAGATGATGGGAAATTATGTTATAGCACCTTGAAAATATGTTATGAAAAGAAAGTGTTGGCTTAGATGTAATATGTCTCATCTTATGGTGCTTGCTGTAAATTGGTTTTAATTTCCCGTGGTTTTTGGTAGTCTTCTGGTTAGTATGTAATCATGTTTTGTTTGAGATGGGATGTTTGTCAATTTGTGACTTTGGGTGATTCCAGTGTTGCAGAAGTCAAAGGTGAAGGATGGATGGACTTGAAGTTTCCTTCGGGAAAGGTTATGACCTTCATAGAGTCAAACATGTTCCATCAATACGACACAACATTCTTAAGTGTAATAAGGCTATTATTACTCGCCTTCGTGATTCTTTATTTTTTTGGCAAGGGGTATCTATATTATATGGATAACTTGTTTAAGATTCTTGTTGAACATGTTTCAAATTCCATTATAAATTTGAATGATAATAGTCATGTGTGCTTGAATCTTGTATCATACGATGTTGGCATTCACGTTTGGGATGTGTTAATGTTGACTCAATGAAATGTATGATGAATTTGAATCTAACCCCTAAATCTAACATTAGCAATAGTGAATGTGAAATATGTGTGCAAGCTAAATTACCTAGGAAACCTTTTCATTTTGTGAATAGGAATTCGAAAATATTGGATTAAGTGCATTCTGATGACTGTGAATTTAATGGGATTGCTACTAGGAATCAAAAGCATTATTGTATAACCTTTATTGACGATGCTAGTATATAATGTTATGTCTATTTACTTAAAAGTAAAGATGAGGCATTGGATAAATTCAAAATTTATAAGAAGTTGAAACTCAAACTAGTAAAGTACTTAAGCGATTAAGGTCTAATAGTGGAGGAGAATATACCTCGAATTTGTTTTTGTACTTTTGTCAATTACATAGTATAATTTATGAGATTACCGTTCCTTATTCACTACAGTCTAATGGGATTTCAGAATGTAAAAATTGAACCCTTATAGATATGGTTAATGCTTTACTCCAAACCTTAGGTCTACCCGACTTCATGTGAGGAGAAGCTTTGAATACAGCTTGCCATATTCTGAACAGAGTTCTCCATAAACACGTAGAAAGTAGCCCGTTTGAGTTATGGAGAGGAAGAAAACTGAATCTCAAAAATCTTTGAGTGTGGGGTTGCCTTGCTAAGGTACTTGTCCCTGAACACGAAAGGAAGAAATTGGGACTGAAAAACGGTTGATGTCATATTCTTAGGTTATGTGGAGACAAGTTATGCCTATAGATTCTTGATTGTAAAATATGATATATCAGGCATTGATGTCAATACAATTGTGAAATTACGTGATGTTACATTATTTGAGGATGTGTTTCCTATAAAATTTGGTGTGCATAATGAAGTATCTCAAGAGGATTCATTCACTACAGGTTCCATTCCTGAGCACATGGAAAGGTTGACAAATGTCGGGGGGGGGGTGACTCTAAACAAGCTATTTCTGAATCTAATGATTATGAAGTAATGGTTGAACAAAGGAGAAGTAAATGGCCAAGGACATATAAGGATTTTAGAAGTGAGTTTCTCAATTACAATATTGAGGATAATCCTCTATATTTTAAACAAGCTATGGATTCTCCACAAGATAAATTTTGGAAAGATGTCATTAATGATGAAATACAATCAATTCTCTCAAATGGAACTTGGGAATTAGTGTATTTGCCTCTTGGTTGTTCTGCAATTGGTTGCAAATCGATCTTTAAGAAGAAACTTAATACAAACGAGACACTCATTAAGTATAAGGCTAGGTTAGTTGCTAAGGGTTACACACAAAGGGAAGGAATATATTATTTTGATACGTGTTCTCTTGTTTCCCGTATGACCACAATCCGAGTGTTTATGGCATAGGCTTTCAATTTATAATCTTTGTATCCATCAGAGGGATGTGAAGACCGCATTCCTACATAGTGATTTTCATGAAGAGATATATATGAAACAACATGAGGGATTTGTGGGTTGTGGGAATGAGTCCAAGGTGTGTAAACTTGTTAAGTCATTATATGAATTGAAAGAGGCCCCTAATCAATAGAATTAGAAGTTTGATACTATGATATCATCAGTTGGCTTTGTTTCTAATCAATTTGATAAGTGTCTCTACTGCAAAATCCTCAATGATGGATTCATTTTGTCATGCTTGTATGTTGATGATATCCTGCTTTTTAGTTCTGATACTAAAATAGTAACTGAGACAAAGTCATTTTTGTGTAGTAAAATTGAGATGAAGGATATGGGTGTCGCTGATGTGATTTTAGGGCTTAAAATCACAAGGTTTACTGATGATATAACTCTTTCTCAGTCTCACTATGTTGAGAAGACATTGGAGAGGTTTGAGTACGCATCACATAAACCTATTAAGACTCCATATGATTCTCAAGGCCTTATTCAAGAATGATATTGGAGTTCCAATGTCTAAATTATGATACTCTCATATTATCAGAAGTTTGATGTATCTTATGAACTGCACCCATTTAGACATTGCATTTTTGTGAGCAAGTTAAGTAGATACACCAATTGTCCTGGCAAGATCCATTAGGAAGCTCTTGACAGAGTTTTGAGGTATATTAAGGGAACTTGTTCTCTTGTGATGCATTATGGCAAATATCCTCCTATAGTCGAAGGATATAGTGATGCATGATGGATTGCCATGAACTCTGGGAGTAATTGTGTCTCTGGATATGCATTGCTGTTGGGAGGAGGAGTTGTTTCCTGGAGGTCTAAGAAATAGACCACATTGTCTCGATCTACTTTTGAGGTAGAGTTGTGTGCTTTAGATGAAACTGGATTGGAAGTTGAATGGCTACATTGACTTATGTCTAGTTTACCTATGGTAAAGAAACTGCTTCTTGCAATTTCAATTCACTATGATAGCACTACAACTATTGCTAAGATAAAGAGTTCCAACTATAATAAAAAATAGTATAGACACATCCAAGTCAGACTCAAGTATGTAAGAGAGTTAGTGTCTAATGGGGTTGTGGTTGTGGACTACATCGATACCAAATATAATCACTACTACAGAAATGGCTTATAAAGTCACTTTTCAAGGTGTCGGTTGTATACAAAAACCGACACATAAACACTACAGTGTCGGTTTTTAACAGAAACCGACATCCAATCTGTGAAGGTCGACCAGACACGGGTACCGCTTTTATTCAGTGTCGGTTATTTAGTAAACAACCGACACTTAAAATCAACCGCCAAAACCAAAATTCCAGCAAAAAAATTACCTCCAAAATTTGACATATGTTGTCGGTTCTTTAATAAATAACCGACGACTAAAGGGTATGCGCGAGACAGGAATAGTTGTTGGTTGTCTTTTATTTATAAACCGACGACTATAATATAGTATAGTTGTCAGTTTTTGGCAAAGAACTAACACTGTTGGTTTAGTTGTCGGTTTTTTTAAATAACCGACACTTATTGTCAACTTAATAGCTCACCAGCACGACCGATTCTTCCCCTTTCCCTGTTTCATTCCTGATTTCCCGATTAGGTTCGGCGATTTCTTGCTCCCTGCCGCCGCTGCCGTGCTCCGTCACCACCTCTCCTTCCATGCCACATCCTCCACGCCGCCGCCGCCGTGCTCACCGACCCTCTGTGCTCCGTGCTCGTCGGCACTTCTCTTCTCATTGCCGTCGCCGCCCGCCCGCCGGTAGCAGCTAGCTCTCCTAGCCTCGCCGCCCTCTCTTCCGGTAGCAACTAGCTCTCCTAGCCTCGCCGCCCTCTCCGCCGCTCCTCTCCTCGCCGCCAACAGCTGCTAGGTCTTTCTCCGGCCGCTGCTCCTCTTCCCTCAAGGTGCCCGCCCTTCCTTCTTCCTCTGCTCCGGCGGCTGCTGCTGGCCGTTTTATTTATTTATTTATTTACTTCCTATGAGAATCAGTTTTAATTAGGGCTCATACACATATTGATGTACATAAACCTGTTAGAATAAATGCTAAAAAGGTGTGATTTTAGGGTTTAGGTACTAATTTTGTGCTTCTACTGAGCTGAATTGTCTATACAATACATGTTCTATGATAAGCCTTAGTTAATTTAATATGCATAGTTTGTATGTAAGACATAGTAATCGGGTACTTCTGTATATCCAAGTAAATTACATGTAACTAATCATGACATAGATTTTAGAATGCATACTTTGGTTAAATTACTGCTGTAATTTTTGATCAAGTGATGATATGTAAATGTAGCAATAAGTTAGTAAGGTATCAATGGTAAGTCTGTTGTAATGTGATGCAAAATAGTTATTGTATCATGCATATATACTTAATACTTTTTTGTTTTATAGTTGTATAGGGTGTTTTATGTGTGGCAAGTCTATTGTTTAATAGTTTAGCTATAATCATTGTTTAATAGTTTAGCTATATTCTTGGTGAGAATCCTAATCACCCTTCTTGCTTAATGATAACTGTAATGCACACATGTGACATGCTGGGAATGTAAATGATGATCTTTTCCCTAAATTGCCAATCATGTTGTTAAAGACATCAATAATCACCCTAACTTGAATATTAGGATTTATTATATATAATAATGACATCACATGTATTTGTTAACCCTAGACCCTAATCTTGTCCTAATATATACTTTTTTCTCTTCTAAGTTTCAAGTCAATTCATCATTACAAGTGATTACATAGATGTTCTAAGGTCGTTTACATAGAAAACCCAAAATGCACACTTGTAGCCATTTTGACTTGAACTTGACCCATTCTAGGGTTTGGATTTTAGATTCTTTTCATGTACCTAATGCCTGTAAACATTCTAGGGTTTGATTTGAACTTGACCCATTCTAGGGCTTGATTTGATTAAACCCTAACATTGATGAAACCCTAACATGTACATATCTATTATTGTGTTTGTTGGCCTAGAAACTCGTCCAAGATTTACTCATTAGGAGTAAATCTTGGATAGTCCCCAGTTTGGGACTGTCTTTGAACACCTAATCTCACTTAGGATGTAAGTGTATAATGTGTATTGGGTTTTCGAGAAAATTTCGGTAGCATTTCCTCGTTTGTTCTCTAAGTACATATGTACTTAGAGAACAACGGGGAAATGCTGCCGAATTTTTTTTGAAAACCCAATACACATTATACACTTACTAGTGAGATTAGGTGTTCAAGGATGGGATAGGTGGTACACATTTATTATATATAAGAATGACATCACATGTGTTTGTTGGTCTATAAAGTGAACAATCTTGGATAGTATACCCTAATCTTGTCCTAATATATACTTGTTTTCTCTTTGATCATAGAATGGATAGATCATGGATGTCCATTCGCAATCGCTGCACCCCAGAGTTTATTTCTGGTCTTGACCAGTTCATTAGATTTGCCGAGGAACATAGGAAACAACCTGGAGATAGGTTCTACTGTCCATGTAGGCATTGCGGTAACAACTTGAAAGTCAACACTGGTGAAGAAATAAAAACTCATGTCATGTGCAACGTGATTATACAAGGCTATACAGAATGGCACTGGCATGGAGAGATTTCAAACCCGAAACCAGTGGATGTCGATAGCAGTACTTGCGTGGAAGAAGAAATTGCCTACGATGACGTAGATGTGAATGAACCAGTTCCAGTAGACATCGTTGATGCGATGCTGGATAGTTGTGGGGTTGAGCACACCGATCCACCTCCCATTTTTAGAAACATTGTGCATGATGCTGAGATGCCGTTATACACTGGTTGTACTAAGTTTACGAAGCTTAGCGCTGTGTTGCGATTGTAATGTGAACTTTACAATTTGAATGTGAATTTGCAGATGGCTGACCATTCTGATGCGCGTGCTGATGATTACTGTGAGGGTGAGGACATCAATGCGCCGCCTCACAATGTAAGTTTTAAAAATATATCATATATTTATATCTATATGTCCATTTATAGTTATATCTTGTAAATGTGTTTATTTTGTCAAATTTTAGGTTGATGATGCACAGGTACCACCTGAAGAACTTGATGCACTTGATCAGCAACACCAAAAAGTTGACAAGAGAAGGGGCATCACTATGATGAAGAAGTTAATTGCGCAAAAGGGCAATGGACCCAAACTTGTTGTAGATTTTGATAATGCATGAAATGCATGTGGTGTGAATCGTAATTCATTTGTTTCATATCTTGGGTTTGTTACTCGTAGCCATTGCGGTTGTCGCTTAGATTCTTGGCATAACGTTTCTAAGGAGAAGAAAGACACAATATGGAGGGATTTATGCGTGAGTTATTATTAATTTGCAATTCTATTTTGTAGATTACTAAATTTTTGGATACTAGTTAAGAGCAATTATATTTTGCAGAGTATATTTGAATTGGATGAAAAGTTGCATCGTAAATACATGATGCAACGCTGTGGGAGAGTCCTAAGGAACTATAGGACAAATCTCACATGAGAATACATAAAAGAAGCTGACAAGAGGAAGAAGACAGCCACTGAACAGTGAAACTTCCTCGACAAAGAAGAATGGGAGGCGTTCATCGCTTCAAGACAAACTGAAGAATTCAAGGTATTAGGCGTCAGTCTCAATATCATTATTAATATATGTTGTATTCACCTATTCAATATTAACATTTAGTGTTACTAACCAAATCATTAATGTGCATACTAACTAGGCCCTCAGTGATGCACAAAGATCAAGGCATGCGATGAATGTGCACGACCACACAATGGGTCCAAGAGGATATGCAGGCATTCGCCAAAGACTACAGTCTGAGGCTACTGCTCAGTATGCTGCTACTCAGGAGTCATCTACCATAGGTAGCACACCTCTGCCTCGCCATGATGTCTGGATAGCTGGGAGGCAAAATAAGAAGGGAGAAATAACGAAGGCCGCAACTGTCGAGGCGGCTGCAAAAATGGTAAAATACAACTCTTATAGCAATCATTCGAATATTGATTATTTGTGTTGTTTACTTAATTTAAATTTTTTGTTTTGGTGATTAGCGGGAGCTGCACGAGCTAAGGAAACAAGGCAAGTTCATCCCTGAGGGAATAAGGGATGAATTGACAGTTGCTCTGGGTAACCCATGGCATCCTGGATGTGTTAGGGCTGCAGGCGCAGGTGTGGGCATCAAAGCTTTTTTTGGGCCATCTCAGTGCAAACATGTCCAAAAAGTGGGACTATCACAAGAAGAGGTAACATATTCTTTCTTGATAATGTTACTGTAAAAGAGAATTCAATAATCAAAAGCTAACATTTATTTTATCCATGTATAGGTCGATAACATATTTGAGAGGAAACTCCAAGAAGCAATGAAAACCTGGCAGTCATCTCAGATTGCACCTCAGCAGACAGTACCTATAGCTCCTACTGCAAGCTCTACTCCTACTCCTACTGCAGAGGTTGGGAGTAATCCTGTAGAACCACCACCTAGCACATTCGCTGTAAGTATTTTTATGACATAGTAACTAGTTTTTTAATTCAAGATGCTATGTATATATGAAATTGTAGTCGTTTCAAAAAAATATGATATGTATATATGTATATATATAACATTCTTTACACAAAAAATTGCAGGGGTTGAAGCGATGCCGTCTAAAAAGTAATGAATATGTCGTTGCAGAGGCATCGACTTACCCATCCCTACCCGGGGAACAGTTTCACGGGTCTCCATTACCAGCTGGTTGGCTTCGTGTGAGCCCGATACATGTATTGCAAGGATGGGCGGATCTTCCATTTCCATATGCCCACCCAGATTGTGAAACGCTTGGTGAGGCAGAAGGCGGAGTGATATTGTGGCGAAAAGCGGATGTCCTCTTTACTGAAACTGTATGATAAATTTACATTATGTTAAATTGTTAGTGTGTGTATATGATGTCAGTTGATCTAAAATTATATATATACATGTACAGGTTAAAAAGAAGACACCCACAACATCTAGGCCTCCACTTCCACCTCCTACATTACCTAGTTGGGTTCCACATGACCTACCTGTCCCGTTAGGTCCTAACTATAGGGGTATGGCAATATGGTTAGGCGAACATGATATAAACTGCCCTATAACTGTTTCTTCCGATTCAGATTCTACAGGTCAGGCATACGAAACCAAACTATTTATACAAGATATTTTGGAGTTGTTTAGATATGCTTGGCTAAATACATCTGTGATAGAGCTATGGATAAGGTGAGATCTTCTTTATGCATCCATATACCTTGTGTATGATCTGGTGATCTGGTTTCTTATTTATTAATGCATGTGTAATTAATACATATTTTGCAGCTACTTAGACAACATATGTGCAGATTTTGGATTCGAACATGTAGGGTTTTTGATTCCATCTTTGATTAGTCTAGTAGCTAAAGACCCTACGTGAGTTCAACAATACTGCTGTGAGGCTTTTACAAATTTTGCTGTAAATAAGAAGATGGTGATAATGGCGCCATTCAATGTAAAGTAAGTTTACTTTGCTTATTATAATTTGGACTTAAGAAAATTACATTTTTATTGTGGATTTTGAGTTATTGATTTTTAACTTTTTTACCTCTAGTGGTAAGCATTGGGAGTTACTGGTTATTCTCCCCGAGACGTTCACTGTCTATTATCTAGATCCTAAGGGGAGTAAATTGAATACAAGATTTGGACACATAATGAAAATGGCATTATTCCGGTGAGAAATATTTCATTTTCATATCCGTTAACATATGTTATTACATTACTATTTAATTGCAATGTTCTATTTTACATTAACATGTAGGGGTTTTGATGAGTTCAAAAAGGCCGGAGGAAAGGTCCCCACAAAAAAGAACCAGCCAATAATTTGGAAGAACGTGAAAGTAAGTTCCCGACTGCAATATATGTATATATTATTTATGTGAACAATGCTTAATTAGTTGTATTTTTTAATATTTTGTATGTTTGAATTTATAGTGTGCTACACAAGACAACGGATGGGCATGTGGATACTATGTCATGCGATATATGCACATGATTATCAAACATGCCGCACTGGATATCGAGTGTATTGCTACGATATTATATAGTCTCATTAGATAATATGATCGAAATATATCAATCTTATTTATAGCTCATTAATTATATATATACATCACTCTTTGCAGGCGTTTAAAACTGACCCCACTATAGGAGAGGACTTACCAGATGTACATGCTCCCTATACGATGGGATAACTAAATGAAGTAAGAGAAGAATGGGCAATGACCATACAAATAGTGGGGGTTTTAAAATATAATTGGGATGATGATAGCGAATAATGACTAAACAATGATATTTTGTAAATGAATTTCTGAATTATAATATATGTGTGAATGTTTCTACATGTCTGGATGTTTCTACATGTGTCTGAGTGAAAATGAATGAAAGTGTTGGTTGCTATATGAATGTTTCTACATGTTTCTACATGTGTGAATGTGAAATGAATGGAACTACAGATTGCTAGCTACATGAATGTTTCTAAATGTGTGATATAAAATGGAACTGCAGGTTGCATTGCTAAATGCATGTGTGAATATATATATTTTTGTTGTTAATTTTGCAGGTTTGTGGCATGTTGTTGGCTGATATCAATGGATGTCGTAAAACCTGCAGTTCAGTTAACTGAATTGTAGGTTTCTCATCCTGCGACCAGCCACTGCAGGTCTGCAGACTGACAAAAAAAAAACAATAGGCGTCGGTTGTTTGTATAAAACTGACACACAAAGTTATAGTGTCGGTTTTTATAAAAAAAATCGACGCCTATTTCCTGTGGCGCGAAGATATATGGTGTCGGTTTCTTACTACAAACTGACACTGATAGTGCCCAAGCTGGCGCCAATAACAGGCGTCAGTATTTGTATAAAACCGACACATAAAGTTATAGTGTCAGTTTTATATAAATAACCGGTGCCTATTCCTTCGGCGCGAAGATATATTTCATCGGTTTTTGACTTATAACCGACACTGATAGTGCCCAAGCTGGCGCCCTTTCTGTGGCGCGAAGATTTATAGTGTCTGTTTCTTATCTAATAACCGACACTTATAGTCCCCTGATGGCGCATTTTCGGTGGCGCGCGAAGAGTTTGGGTGTCGGTTCTGGAACCGACGCGTAATGGGTGACCTTTTAGTGTCGCCCACATAGGTGTCGCTTAGAAACCGACACTAAAGGCCTTAAATAACCGACACTAAAGGTAGGTTCTGTAGTAGTGAATACAACTGATCCTTTTGGTAAAGGTCTTACCCTAGACTTAGTAGAAAAATCCAGGTTGGGGATGGGAGTGAAACCCACCTTGAGAGTGACACGTGGATACCATGATTGGTAGTTAGAGTCACATCTCATTATGATGGTGGTGATTGTGGTTCTTAGACCTGAAGTCACTACACTTATCACATGTAGTTCGGTGTACTTTGACATCATCCACTATGGTCATGAATAAGGATTACCATAAAGATGGTGCTTGGGTGCACTGTAACACATGTGGATGACTGTGAGTGATGTAGATGGAATTTTTCCTTCCTACGGGAGTTTGATATTCCAGCCACTTGATAAGCGAGACTGAGAAATGCATGGCCATGTTGATGTGAGTGAATATGTGATATTGAGCTTACATATATCTCAGACAGTCTGCTCTAGTTCAAGGAACATGGATTGAACATTGAAAATGATAACAATTCCATGACTCGAGTTCAATCTGGATATCAGTGACAAAGGAACTATACAATCACTGTAACACCAGTCATGAATGATAGGTTAAGTTGTTCTCCAACTTCTCCAATTACTTGGGTGGCAATGAAGTCTTGCTAGATACCAATCATTGCTTGTGAAATCATAATATGATTATGGATATCGCTGCCAATGTAATTTGGAGCCTACCGGGTCACACACATAGGATGTGTTGGAATAGGAGTATAATTGTGGATTTGATTAGAATTGCTCCGAATCACATTGATTATAAAAAAAAATTGTAATCGATTAGAATAATATTAGAGTGACTGGCTCTAAGTGCAAGTGGGAGTCTGTTGGTATATATGCCCATAGAGCCATCCCAAGTGATTGCATGGAGTCGGATATTAATTAATCAATTAATGCGATTATTTGGTTAATTAATGAATTCCATAATATTCTAATTAATCCACGAGTGTTTTAATTAACATAGTGTTTCTATTTACAATGGGTTTAGGAAACCCTATATCCCTTCGTCTCCTATAAAAAGAAGGTTGATGGCCGATGTTTACATAAGATATTGAGAGAGGCTTTTCAGTTTACGCTCACGTACGTAAACCCTAGCTGTCATCGTCCTTAGGAGAGAAAGGAGAGCAACGCACCGCCGTACAGACACGACTCCTTCCTGCCGACTTAGGAAGCGCGACGTGGAGTTCCAGTCCATCTACGTGGACGAAGTAGAGATGTAGATGCTTAGACGCCTGCGTTCAGAGGACATCAACAACCATTCGTGCACGTTATGAGCATCGTACATCACCTCACAAAAGGAGCGCCGTAGGATCTTCCTACGACAGTGAATGGGAGAGAAGTTCCGTCCATGTAGACAAGCATCGTTGCTCACCTTTGTGCAGCGGGACATCGTCGGACTTGCTTCGCGATAAGGTATATCCCGCAAACACTCCTTCTAAATATGTTGTTGTCGACGGGATCTTGTTTTGGGTTGAGTGGAATTTTGTTGCTTCCTCCGCACATATTTTCTCCACAAAACACATGCAACAACAACTGCATAGTTAATTATTAAGTTAATTAATTGCTTCTTTATAAAAGGATTTATTAATCCTAATTGGAAAGTGTTTTTCCTCGACGATTTTTCTGCAATATATATAAGAGCGATCAAGTTTTCTATCACCATTGCTTCCGTGGTGTTGCGTGAGAATCTTCTCCTATGTGTGGCGAGTTCACCCTTCCTCTCCCTTTAGAGATGTGATATGTTAGGCGGTGGTTCTTATGGCCGTTGGGAAACAATAGTAGTGCAATTCGTTTATCATCTATATCGTTTGTCGACAACATGAGCGAGATAATCTGTTAATAGTTTTATGACTAGGTCGACAAGAAGAATGGCATATAACCACAATGGTTGAGGGTTGTTGATTTCTTTAAGTATAACATGTTCGTTGTTCAATGAATGATTCATTCTGTATTCCTAACTTTTCTTCTTTTGTCCTCCGACATTGGTTTATTCTACATTTTCTTATCTAGATCTGCCTATATACGTTAACTAAATTGCACCTATTGTTGTTTCATGTAACGGCATAATTTAAAAAATCAACACCACCAACCCAACCATTTGACCGATCTATTTCTAGAGTTACTCGATCCTTTCTGCACATCTTTTGTTGTTTTACCATCCTATGTATCTAGTTTTAGTCAAAACTTTATGCAAATTTACAAACTACTATATATGGCATAACAAGCACAACTGCATGGAGTACATAACTTATTCTTCTTATTTTGGTGTACAGAGGTTGATATGCCACATAAGAGTTATCATGGTTGGATGTGATTGTTGGTAAGGTATGCTCATAGAGTCAATCATGTGATGACTGACATGGCATATGATGTAAAGGATCTGATCAATACTTATATAGGCAAGCTTCTAATTCATTATGTTTCACTCAATTATGAGATAATGAGGAAACACTATGAATGTTTAGAGAATAATATTACTCAATGACACATGTCTTCAAGTATTATCCTTTTGGAAATGAAATCATACAGATGTTAAGAGTGCATATAAATATTCTCATTATGTCCCTATTCGGTTGTTATTATGGAAGGTAGATAGACACCAATAACACATAAGATTGGAGTGTGAGTTGGTTGATGACTGAGTCTCACTAAGTCATGATATGGCAATATCAAACCAAGCACATAGATACATGTTAAAGAATAGTGTATCAAACAGACCCACCTTGAGAGTGACACATGGAAACCATCATATGGTAAGTTATAGTCAGCTCCCATAGTGAAGGTGGGGATTGTGATTCTTAGACCTGAAATCACTCCACTTGCCACATGTCGTTGGGTATGCTTTGACATCATCAAAAGCAATCTTGAAACAAGGATTGTTATAACAGTGATGATTGGGTGACTTTGACACATGGGGATATATTGTGAGTGATAGATATGGGATTTGCCCCTCCTACTGGAGTATGATATCCTGGCCACTTGATAAGCAAGTCTGAGAAATGCATGTGCATGCACATGTGAATCAATATATAATATTGAGGTCACATTATCTCAGACGGTCTGCTCTTGGTTCAAGTAAAATGGATTGACATTGACATGGTGATCATTCGTGCCTCGAGTTCATCCTGATATCAGAGACAAAGGAATTGTACAATCACTACACCACCTTACACAGATTGTAAATTGAATTTATTCTCCAACTTTCCACTCACTTAGGTAGCACTGATGTGCGACTAGGCACCACTCTCTACTTGTGATGTCATAAGCTAGTTATGGATATTCATTACCGATGTGATATGGGACCTATAAGGTCACACACAAAGGAACTCAACTAGAAGAGTAGTTTGATATTGAATGATGATTGGATTGATTACTAAAGTGTTTAGGTACTCAATTCACACAACATATCAACAGATTGGCTGACTGAACTGCCAGATGACCATCACTGGTTGAGATGGTCATTTGGGTATCTATATAGGTGTCTCAAGTGTTGAGACGACTGTTTGGGTTGTCAAACTGATCATAGTTCAAATTGGCTAAGTTCTGCCCTTAAACCGTCCAGTTCAATGTGATTGAACCGATCGACTCATCTACCAGACGGATGTCTGGGTGAGTGAGACGGACGTCTCTCATGGGTGAGAGATGACTAGGTTGGGCCAAATGAATGTTTAATATTTTTCCTAAATAGATTCCATTGTACTTTACAAAGGGTGCAAGGAATTAATATGTGATATTGATTGGAATCGACATTGCTAAATTCGTATGTGATTGGGAAACTACCAAACAGTTATTTGATACTCTGAGACAAACATCTCGTGTGAACAGACGAACATCTTGGTCACCAAATGGTTGTTTCGACTGTCGTAGGTTGTGAAAATTTAAGATCTTCTGGTCCCTTCCACTATTGCACAATCATGTACAGATTGGGATCCCTGACCCTAACCTCGCATATAAAAAGAGGGGTATTGGGGGCTTCTCAAGACACAATACAAACAACTGAGAATTAGTTCCTATGAATATTATTGACCTCTCTGGTTTGGGTAACTGAGAGACCCAAGCAAGTCCTATCGGACACAGAGGGATAGCCAACGGAAGAGAACAATTGAGAAGTTGTTGTGGGACAACATGTTGGTGACTAGTACACCAATGAGAGGGACAACTCGTTCTTACCTATTCTTGGTTAATGATAGGAGTTCTAGTTGGTCTGTGTAGACTACTCTAGAGGGAGGAGTCCTTTGGCTACTTATTGGAGAGCAAAGTCAACCTGCAGTCCATGGTGAGACCACTGGAATTGTTGTAGAGGTTGTGCAGATAGCTGTTTGTGGTGACCAGGAGTTGCACAACCATTGTCCAAGAGAAGCTAGTCAACAGTTGTAAAGAAGCGAGTTTTTTCACTGGACTAGCTCCAGGACCAGGTATAATTCGCTAAAACCATCCTTCCTATTCAATTGTAGTTGATAAAATCTTGTTGTTATAGGAATACATATAGATAAAATTTCATTTCTGTTGTTATAGTCTGTGCCCTTGATTCCCATTAGTGATAGGGCTCGAAAGTGTGATTTTGTAGTATGAATATACATTGTAGATTCATACTTTGTAGTTGAACTTCGGTCAAATATGATCTCATTGCTCATTTGGGCATGTTGACGTGGAAAAGAGAATATTGATCTTATGTCCTTATTTATTTCAATATTGCTCATTTGGTATGGTTTAAAATGATTGAATGATCAAAATCAAACAATTTCAATATCTTTGTTTTGGTCTAATACCAAATAAAATGTAATTGCCACAAATTTCACGTTGAACCAAATGTTTTCTTTCCTTTCATTTTTTCTGGTATTTCACTTATATAGGTTTTACCTTGGATAAAAAAGGCTCAAAGGATCACTCAAATGAAGTATGTCTTTATACCAGCATGTACAAGAGTGTAACCACTAAGCTTGTTGCATGATAATGAGATTTTACAATCATCCAACTTTGTATTTACTCCTCTCAAATAATTTTTAGGTGTGCATTGTCACCTAGACATTGCCATTGAATATAACATGAGTCGGCATAAATTGAGGAAGGTACCTCACACGCTAACATTGAGGAATTTTTTTGCCAAATAAAATGTTCTAAATGTGTTGTTGTAAACCATAGTTAAAAGTGCATTTACTTTGTGGTATTGTAACATTAAGTGGGACGGACTTAGGCAATTTTCTATCCCTCGTTGCAACCCTAACGTTGCGGTGATAGGAAGGCAATGGTGGGAATGACCTTCTCCCTTGTGGTTCACCTCCCTCTCCCTCATGGATCTCTTCTCTCTTATAGGTTCAAGGGCAATTGTTGCTTTCCGTCACGGTCGCTAAAGATAGCAGAAGACTTGGTTTCAAGACGCGCTAGGTTAGGGTTACAAGAGGAAGAGGACGAAGTGATCGAGTTGCCTCAGGAAGCGGTTGGGAACAGGAGGAACATGTCTCGCTGTCAATATTGGCCAAACTCTTAATAGATTGATCCTACATTTTCTTAGCGATGAAGCTTATGTTGTCCCAAGCATGATCTCTTCCAAATAAAGTAGTTTTTAAGCAAACTGATCAGAAAGTTTTTGTAACACCCCTCCCTAGGGTTTCTTACGTAACCCGTGGAAGCACAGCCTAATCCCCAACATTATCCATAATGTGGGGTACTTGGCATATTTGGGAGGAGATGTCACATACATGATCTCATAACAAGAAACAAATAACACTTGGCATTATTAAAACATAGATTCATACATAAGTTCTTGGAATAAAAGCTACATCAGGTTTCTAAAGATATACTAAACATAAACTAGATAATGATAGGATCTCCATAGATGGACGTCCCACCAGGCAACAACTCCTTGAATCTCTGGGTCCTTGGTACTCTCAAGATGACTCCTTCTCTTTAGCTCCAACTTCTGCGGACATCTCGTCCCCAGCCATGCAAAGGAAAACAAACATAGTAAGTAAGCGGCATTGGCATATTATAAGACATAAAAATAAATATACAAGTGACTTAACATAATCATGAACATGCATTAACATTAATCGTTTCTTAATGTCTTTTACATAAAGAAATTTACTAGAAAAATATGCTCCTCTCTTAATGCCCCATAAGGAGCCCATAATGCTCAGAAAGCCCATAATTGCTCAGAAAGCCCATAACAAGGTGCATATAAATCTAAATAAATTTCTATTATTCATGATCTTTCTTAAACTTTACTTATCTTCTTAATATCTTAAACTTAATCTTAATTGGGATTTCTCCCTCTTGAACATGGTTGGGATTTCTCCCCATGACCATAATGGGATTTCTCCCTCTTAAGCATGAATGGGAACTTATTCCCTCTAAATTCTAAATTTCTTATATCTTAATCATAAACCATAATCTTAATGGGTTTTCTACTCTTAGACTTAGATTATAACAAACAACATTCAATAATCATATACTTGAAGAAAACATGCATTAACAATGATATTAACATAAAGTGCTTAACAATATTCATAAACATTCAATAAACCAAGGGTTATCTATGCCAAGGGCATGGCCCGCTTACCTTGAACTAAATCACCTAAGTCAAACCTAGTTTGACTGATTGGATTCCCTTAAACACCTGAAATTAACATAATTATCATTTATCATATATCATTAAACCCTAATTTGCTCATATAAAATTTGAGATGTAAAAGCAGTAAAATCAGTCGATAAAAACCAGAAAATCGGATTCCTCATCGAAAATCCTTTCCAAAACATATTTTTGCGTATTTTTCTGATAATCAGGCGATTTACTACGAATTTCTAAAGAACAGACCAATAGCAAATTAAGAAAAAGCCACGTGTAAATATATACCCCAATCCAGGAAAAAGGGCCCGCATCTGACTTAGCCCAATCAGGCTCAGCCAAATCGGCAATGGGACTTGCCTCAGTGATCAAAGAAAAGGGTTGTGAAAACCCAAAACTACCCTCGTGGGTGAAACACATAAAAAAAAACTGACAGGGGTACCCAGGTCATTTCATGACCTGGATTGCTCCCTGCTTGCTCCATGGCGAGAGCTGGACCTGGAGAGGAGTGCTCCGACCGCAGATGGGGATTCAAAGGCAACCAGAGAAAAAAGAAGACTCCAACTATTTCCTGGTGCTCTGACGAACTCAAAGAGCCCAAGATGGGGTCTCGCGGTGGCCGGGAGCTCCAGAAATGCTCCGCCGCAGGGAAAGAAACAAGGGAGACAAGCCGGAAGGTCGAATGCGCGGATTCAGGGCGTAAAACACTAAACAAGCGTCACAAAACATCGGTCGGAGTTAGACGAAGCTTTGGGCGGTGTCACCTTGGCCGGAGAGGCTCAGAGGTGCCGTGGCGTCAAAGTACCGGCGAGCACTAGGACCGTCTCTATAGGACACAACGATTTGAACCATCGCGAGCCAAAGGGCGGTTACCAGAGGGGAGGATATAGCTCGAGGATGCTCTCCACGAGGGTAATTAAGACGAGCTGGCCGGAGAAGGCCGGGCAAACTCAAGGTCGTCGGAACACTAAAGTCGAGTAGGTTGGGGAGCTTAGGGGATCCAGCAGAGAAATTGAGAGCGGAGGTGAGGCAACCTGGGGCCGATGATGCTCTAGAGTGGTTTAAATAGGAAGTACCAGCGCGGTTGTGCCCTCTGTAACTCGAGAAGGCGAGGGTGGAAACCTGCCCTTTTGGGCATTTCTTGTATAGGTCAAGGGAGAGGGTGAGCGAGGGCTCACTGTGTTCGGATCGATCTCGCAGTCCCACTGGGGAAGGAATCAAGGGAAATGATTCATTGAGGAGGGAGAACGAGATCGACGAAGAAATCACTGTGAAACGGCCTTGCACGTGGGGAGAAACGGAGGAAGAAGACAAGCAATCACCGTTGGATCTTGATCCAACGGTTACAGTGTACGTGCGTGATAAATAATAGAAAAGTAACGTGTGACAATCATTTAAATGCGAATCATAGGTTATATACATCCAATTAATGAAATTGAAATCAAATCTTGGTCATACTATATTCAAATCTTTCTCCAATTAATTGGAGGGTCAAACATAGGCCAAATGCATTCAAATTTTGACCATAGGTTCACTAGAGTGTCTAGAATATTCCTGTGGAGTTAGATTTCGTATTTGTACCAATTTAGGCCTAAAAATAGCAAAACCCTCATGTATGCTTAAATGACCACAATTAATGCAAATAAAGCCATTAGTTCTTCAAATAAGAGTTGAAAAACATAAAAACGTGCCCTAAACATTATTTCCTTTCATTTGACAAGATGGGGGCCATTAAGCAAATAATTACACAAGGAAATCACTAATTATCAGATGAGAGAGCAAATATGACATAAAAGTATTTTATCTTCATTTTCTTAAGCAAAAAGGGCATAGATATTCATGAAAACATTTTCTTTTAAATAAAACAAGTATAATAGAGCAATTGGACATAATAAATGATTTTGCAAAACTAATTATGAGAAAATTGCATTTAAGTCCTCAACAATTATCTAAATTAGGAAAGAGCATGCAAGGACTAAAATAATTTGGAAATTTTGCATAATTAAGATTGGGGTGTTACAATACTACCCACCTTAAATAAATTTCGTCCTCGAAATTTCCTAGGGTTTCTACCCACCTTAAGGGTTTCACATAAGCATACAAATCTTTCCATACAAATTTTATTACAAAAGAAGCATGCATAACAAAGCATTATGATTCAACATAAATTACTCAACTACCCTTACCTTTATCATTTTCCTCTTCTCCATCAGACATTTGCATGGTGAAGAGCCTTGGTTTGACCTTGGGTGGAGGATTAGGGTTCTTAGCTTGGTTGTGGTTGGGATCCTTCTTTGCAAGCTTAGGGCAATTAGGCTTGATATGCCCTTCCTCACCACAATAGTAGCAAACAGAAGTCCCAAACCTACAAGGACCACCATGGTTTCTCTTACATTTGGGGCATGGGGTTCTCCCATTCTCAGGGGAAGGCTCAGGGGCTTTTCTCTTATTGTTTGAGGGTGGAGGGGGTTGATGGGGCTGATGGTGACGATTTTTTTGGGGTACCTCCTTCTTGTGATTCCTTCCAGGATGCTCCTCCAATTCTAGGGCTGCATCCAAGGCTGATTGCATGGTCCGATGTCCTCTACCAGACAAGGCAAAACTTAGGTCGGGTTTAAGTCCTCTAATGAACTTCTTAGCTCTCTTTTGCTCAGTGTACTCAGGACCATACTTTTGGAGCTTACGGAACTTCATGGCATACTCAGTGACAGTCATGTCACCCACTTGCTTAAGGTTAACAAACTCATCCTCCTTTCTTTCTAACATGGCTTCGGATACATAATGGTCATTGAAGACTTCCACAAACTCATCCCAAGAGAAAGGAGGGTCATCATCTTCCCTAGAGGCTAAGAGGTTTTCCCACCAAGTACGGGCTGCACCCTTGAGCATATGGGTGGCAAATCTAACCCTGCTACGTGGGGGACACTCTAGGTCTCTAAAGCAATGTTCCATGTTGCTCAGCCACTCCTCAGCCTTGGTTACTACATCAACCTCATCTTCACCATGGAAAGCATCGGGTTTAATCTTCCAGAAGTCTATGAGGGAGATCTCATGTGCTCTAGGTGGAGCTCTAGGTTGGAGGGCATTGGTCAAGGCTGCTACTAGGGCATCTAGGGTGATTGGTGGAGGGACGTGGTTCATGTTTTCAGTCTTATCACCACTAGAGGATCCGTGTGAGTGCCTTGACTCACCAACCTTCTCCTTCCTCTTAGGGGCCATCTGAAAGGGTAAACATAACATGATATTAGAACATAATATGAATCTCTAATGTTGCCTTTGTGGCCATCTATTCCTTGCTCTGATACCATTAATGTAACACCCCTCCCTAGGGTTTCTTACATAACCAGTGGAAGCACAGCCTAATCCCCAACATTATCCATAATGTGGGGTACTTGGCATATTTGGGAGGAGATGTCACATACATGATCTCATAACAAGAAACAAATAACACTTGGCATTATTAAAACATAGATTCATACATAAGTTCTTGGAATAAAAGCTACATCAGATTTCTAAAGATATACTAAACATAAACTAGATAATGATAGGATCTCCATAGATGGACGTCCCACCAGGCAACAACTCCTTGAATCTCTGGGTCCTTGGTACTCTCAAGATGACTCCTTCTCTTTAGCTCCAACTTCTGCGGACATCTCGTCCCCAGCCATGCAAAGGAAAACAAACATAGTAAGTAAGCGGCATTGGCATATTATAAGACATAAAAATAAATATACAAGTGACTTAACATAATCATGAACATGCATTAACATTAATCGTTTCTTAATGTCTTTTACATAAAGAAATTTACTAGAAAAATATGCTCCTCTCTTAATGCCCCATAAGGAGCCCATAATGCTCGGAAAGCCCATAATTGCTCGGAAAGCCCATAACAAGGTGCATATAAATCTAAATAAATTTCAATTATTCATGATCTTTCTTAAACTTTACTTATCTTCTTAATATCTTAAACTTAATCTTAATTGGGATTTCTCCCTCTTGAACATGGTTGGGATTTCTCCCCATGACCATAATGGGATTTCTCCCTCTTAAGCATGAATGGGAACTTATTCCCTCTAAATTCTAAATTTCTTATATCTTAATCATAAACCATAATCTTAATGGGTTTTCTACTCTTAGACTTAGATTATAACAAACAACATTCAATAATCATATACTTGAAGAAAACATGCATTAACAATGATATTAACATAAAGTGCTTAACAATATTCATAAACATTTAATAAACCAAGGGTTATCTATGCCAAGGGCATGGCCCGCTTACCTTGAACTAAATCACCTAAGTCAAACCTAGTTTGACTGATTGGATTCCCTTAAACACCTGAAATTAACATAATTATCATTTATCATATATCATTAAACCCTAATTTTCTCATATAAAATTTGAGATGTAAAAGCAGTAAAATCAGTCGATAAAAACCAGAAAATCGGATTCCTCATCGAAAATCCTTTCCAAAACATATTTTTACGTATTTTTCTGATAATCAGGCGATTTACTACGAATTTCTAAAGAACAGACCAATAGCAAATTAAGAAAAAGCCACGTGTAAATATATATCCCAATCCAGGAAAAAGGGCCCGCATCTGACTTGGCCCAATCGGGCTCAGCCAAATCGGCAATGGGACTTGCCTCAGCGATCAAAGAAAAGGGCTGTGAAAACCCAAAACTACCCTCGTGGGTGAAACACATAAAAAAACTGACAGGGGTATCCAGGTCATTTCATGACCTGGATTGCTCCCTGCTTGCTCCATGGCGAGAGCTGGACCTGGAGAGGAGTGCTCCGACCGCAGATGGGGATTCAAAGGCAACCAGAGAAAAAAGAAGACTCCAACTATTTCCTGGTGCTCTGACGAACTCAAAGAGCCCAAGATGGGGTCTCGCGGTGGCCGGGAGCTCCAGAAATGCTCCGCCGCAGGGCAAGAAACAGGGGAGACAAGCCGGAAGGTCGAATGCGCGGATTCAGGGCGTAAAACACTAAACAAGTGTCACAAAACATCGGTCGGAGTTAGACGAAGCTTTGGGCGGTGTCACCTTGGTCGGAGAGGCTCAGAGGTGCCGTGGCGTCAAAGTGCCGGCGAGCACTAGGACCGTCTCTATAGGACACAACGATTTGGACCATCGCGAGCCAAAGGGCGGTTACCAGAGGGGAGGATATAGCTCGAGGATGCTCACCGCAAGGGTAATTAAGACGAGCTGGCCGGAGAAGGCCGGGCGGACTCAAGGTCGCCGGAAAACTAAAGTCGAGTAGGTTGGGGAGCTTAGGGGATCCAGCAGAGAAATTGAGAGTGGAGGTGAGGCGACTTGGGGCCGATGATGCTCTAGAGTGGTTTAAATAGGAAGTACCAACGCGGCTGTGCCCTCTGTAACTCGGGAAGGAGAGGGTGGAAACCTGCCCTTTTGGGCGTTTCTTGTATAGGTCAAGGGAGAGGGTGAGCGAGGGCTCACTGTGTTCAGATCGATCTCACGGTCCCACTGGGGAAGGAATCAAGGGAAATGATTCATTGAGGAGGGAGAACGAGATCGATGAAGAAATCACTGTGAAACAGCCTTGCACGCGGGGAGAAACGGAGGAAGAAGACAAGTGATTACCGTTGGATCTTGATCCAACGGTTACAGTGTACGCGCGTGACAAATAACAGAAAAGTAACGTGTGACAATCATTTAAATGCGAACCATAGGTTATATACATCCAATTAATGAAATTGAAATCAAATCTTGGTCATACTATATTCAAATCTTTCTCCAATTAATTGGAGGGTCAAACATAGGCCAAATGCATTCAAATTTTGACCATAGGTTCACTAGAGTGTCTAGAATATTCCTGTGGAGTTAGATTTTGTACTTGTACCAATTTAGGCCTAAAAATAGCAAAACCCTCATGTATGCTTAAATGACCACAATTAATGTGAATAAAGCCATTAGTTCTTCAAATAAGAGTTGAAAAACATAAAAACGTGCCCTAAACATTATTTCCTTTCATTTGACAAGATGGGGGCCATTAAGCAAATAATTACACAAGGAAATCACTAATTATCAGATGAGAGAGAAAATATGACATAAAAGTATTTTATCTTCATTTTCTTAAGCAAAAAGGGCATAGATATTCATGAAAACATTTTCTTTTAAATAAAACAAGTATAATAGAGCAATTGGACATAATAAATGATTTTGCAAAACTAATTATGAGAAAATTGCATTTAAGTCCTCAACAATTATCTAAATTAGGAAAGAGCATGCAAGGACTAAAATAATTTGGAAATTTTGCATAATTAAGATTGGGGTGTTACAGTTTTCATCATTCAATTCCTACATTGACAGGATAAGCAAAAGGTCCTAGATGGGGGACTGTGGAATTTTGAAAATCGTTTACTCTTTTTGAAGGAAGTCGAGTACGACAATCTCCCCATGAAGATAAAGTTCAAATAAAGTCTTTTTTGGATCCACATATATGGGATCCCTTTGGGATACATTTCTAAAAATAATATCTCAACTATTTCTAGTAGGATTGGGAAGGTTCAATAGGTGGATTTGGATGACTTGGGTTGGGAATTGTCATTCGAGATTTGCGTTAGTATGGATATTAACATGATGGTGAAGAGAACTCTACAGATGAAAGAAAAACAAGGCAATATCATCACCCTTGAAATCAAGTACGAAAGACTTCCTAATTTCTATTATGTGTGTGGCCAAACTGGCCACGTTGATCGTGACTGTGAACTAGAAGGATAGAAAGTCAATCTCCAGTGAGGTAGGGGATCATGGATAAAGGCCTCACCAAGGAAACCACAACTCTTGACGGAAGAAGAAATTTATGACAAAGGCACTTCGAAGTTGATTTTCCATATAAAAACCATAGTGCTTTAGCTTCGAGCATATGTAAGGGAGATCAAGTGAACACCCCCTAGAACAAATCAGGTCGATATGGGGGTAAACCAACATTCTCGTTCACCAGGAAAAGAACAACACACATGCTTTTTTGATGTAGGGACACACAATGGATGCAAGACGAGAGTAGTTGAGTGAGTTGACAAGCAAAGTAGGATCAGCGTGTCCCATACTATTGAGTGTCCACATGGAACATTAACAAGGAAGGAGTCTGCGATACAAATGGCTATGGACACGGGTGCTAAGGAGGAACCAAGACTCCAAAGAAAGGTGAGCTAAAAACTTTTATTCTTGACCAGTAAAAGGAGAAAACAAGAAGTAGATTCCCCAGTGCCAATGGATAATATGGCGTTCAAGATATGGGCTCTAGCAGATTACGTAGAAAGTCGCCTAACATGTTGGCATCAATGATCTTTTGAACACATTCATATGGACCTGCTACCAGGACCACAGACAGTTAAGATGCCAATTATGATAATTGATCAAAAGCAGGATGAAGGAGTATGGCCTCTAACCAAGGATGGGAAAATGTCAGAATACAAATGAGGGGTCAAAAGAAGAAGAAACTTCCTCAATATAAACCAAAGTTGAAGAAGATTGTTTCGCCTTATAGGGCTCTTCATAAACTGAAGACTGTGAAGAGGAAAATCTTGATTGATCAGAGGGAACTGGTTAATCTGACAGATGAAGACACAAAGTCATGTATTGGGAAGCATGTTTGGGACTCAACATGTTGGGATATGGAACTGGACTCTGATTGGGGTTAGTTTTCCCATTACAAAAACATCAGGTTCTTGATGTTAGGGTAGGTGATCCGTTTGGGAGTTGTGAATCCCAAGTAGTGGATGCTAGAGGTGACCAGACTCATGAACAATAATGAAAATTTTGAGTTGAACTGTTGAGTGGGCAAAATTAATAGGAAAAGGGCCCCAAACATGATGTTAGAGGGAGAGCACAAACTTATGTTTCATCTCGAAAACTAAGGTTTCTAGCATCAGATGATATGGGGGTCTTGGGTTGTGGTGGAGAGATGTGGATGTTGAATTACACAAATTTTCTCAACATCATGTTGATTGTGTAGTTGATGAAGGGCAAAGAAGTGAGAAATGGAAAACGATAGCTATCTATGGATGGGTTGAACAACATCAGAAACATAACACGTGGAGCCTCATGGACAGTTTGAAAAAGGAGTCTGATATTCCCGTTATTTTCCTTGGCGGTTTTAATGAGATGATGTTCAATGATGAGAATTTGGGCAGACCTCCTAAGCCAGACAGATGGATACAAAATTTTAGGGATATTATTAACAGACGTGAGCTTCTGAATTTGGGTTGCACGAGACACCATTTACATGGCACAACAGGTTAACATTTAAAAAAACTGGTCAAAGAGAGACTCAACAGAGGCTTGGCTTCATTTGAATGGAGACATACATTTACCCGTTGCAAGGTGTTTCATTTACCCTTATACAACTCAGTCCATGCACCTATTGTTATATCAGTGGATATCTGGAAGTTGAAGAAAGAAAGACGAGAAAACTATTTCAAACTCAAACTGACGTGGATTGCTGAGAAAGAGTGTGGGGTAGTTATAAAAAGTTTTTGGGAAGGAGGGTTACGGGGTAACTTACCTGATAGAATCCAAGGATGTGACGAAAATCTCTCTGCTTGGCCTGACCAAAAAATTGGTGGTATGAAAAAGAAGATCAAGGAGCTTGAAAAACATTTAGGTGAAGAATAAAAATAGTTGGCAGATGTGGTTACTCTTGACATATGTACATAGTTAGCCAAAGAACTTGATCACTGGCATAGGGTGGAGGACTCCAACTGGTGTGCTCATGCTAGGATCAATGAAATGAGACAAGGCGGTTGTAACACTACAAATTTTCACCACAAGGCATCTCAAAGAAAAAAGAGGAATCCTATCGAGGGTCTCATTGACAAGAATAGTGTGTGGTAGAACAATGATAAGGGGATTGAAACAGTTATTTTGGAGTTCTTTGTAGAGCTATTTTCTTATGATAACCCTTCTGGGTTTGAGGAGACTACACAAGGTCTTTCATAGGTGATTGACAGTCATATGAATGTTATGCTGGAGATGGACATATCTGAGGAGGAGATTCTAAGAGCCTTAAAGCAAATGCATCCTAACAAAGCTCTAGAGCCAGATAGGTTGAAGCCTATTTTTTATCAGAAATTCTGGCATTTTGTTAGTAAGGATGTGGCTAATTATATTGAAGGGTGGTGGAAAGGTGACAAAAATATTGAGGAAGTTAACTCTACGTTTGTAGTGTTGATACAAAAAGTGGCAAAACCAAAATAAATTTCTAATTTTTGACCTATCAATCTGTGCAATGTGACATACAAAATCATATTTTAAATTCTTGCCAATCGTCTAAAGCCGCTTATGGACAAGATCATTTCTGTGAACCAGAGCACCTTTATTCAAGGGAGGATAATTATTGACAATGTCTGCAGATGAGTTGTTCCACAAGATGAAGAATGAACACAAGAATAAGAAGGGTTACCTTGTACTAAAATCAGATATATCAAAAGCATATGACAACATGGAATGGAGGTTTCTAGATTTGTGCAATCTAAAATGGTTTTGGAAGTCGATGGAGGATGAAAATTCAGGAGAGTGTTTCATCTTGATCATGTCTTTGCCATCAACAGTGAGCGGACCCAAAGAGTCTAGCCTTCCCGTGGACTATGACAGGGTGATATTTACTCTCCTTATCATTTTATCTTATGTGTTGAAGCTATCTATACATCCTTACTTCATGCAGCAAATACCAAGCAGTTACAAGGTATATGGCCTATAGACGTGCTTCGTGTATCTCTCACCTTTTATTTGCATACGAAAATATTCTTTTTACTAGAGCTTCTCAACAAGAATGACTAAATTTAGTTAATATAATTAGACAATATGAATAGGCATCGGGTTAGAAGATTAACCTTAACAAGATTGAGGTTTCTTTGAGCAAGGGGGTACCTTTTGCTTTAAAAGGAGAGTTGTGTAATATGCTAGGGGTAAAAGAAGTGGATCAACACGCCAAGTACCTTGAATTTCCTACAATAATGGGAATATATTAGAATCATGTCTTCAATATTATAAAAAAGAGAGTCTGAAAAAAAAACTACAGGAGTGGAAGGAACAACTTCGATCAATACCGATAAAGGGAGTATTCAATAGCACAAGTTATCCCATCATATATTATGAGTGTTTTCCAACTGCTAGTTGGCCTGCTTGATAAAAATCAGAGTATCATAGTTCATAATTGGTGGGGAACCAAGGACAAAGAATGAAAAATCTCATGATTGTGTTGGCCATATTTGTGCAAACCAAAAAGAGGAGGCGGCATGGGCTTTCGAGACATGCAAGCTTTCAATCAAGAATGTCTTTCTAAACAGGTCTGGTGTTTGCTCACAAAAATAGATTCTTTGGCTTATCAAGTTCTCGAGGCAAAATATTTCCCGCATTCCTCCGTCATACAGGTTGTAAGGGGGTTTAGCCCAAGTTCCATGTGGAGGAGTATCTAGTCTGTTAAAGCGGTGGTCCTAGAAGGTCTAAAATAGAAGTGGGGATAGGGGGTCAGATCAACATCTGGGAGTACAGATGAATATATGACCATGATGGAGTATTAGTTGAGTACCATACAAATTTGGATGATAGTCCAAGGTGGGTTCAAGAACTATTGATCTGCAGACAAAGATGTGGGATTGGGCATAGATTCAACCTTTATTATCAACTACGATTAGACATATGATCAGAGATACTCATATCAGTGCATGGCTACTTGAAGATACCCTGTATTGGTGGCCTGATACTAAAGGTTTTTTTACTACTAAGTTGGCATACTGGTTGGGACATTTGGGGAGATCTGAATTTGCTACATGTCCAACACCGAATGAGAGAATTTGGTCTACAATTTGGGACCCGAAATGACCTCCCAAACTATCTCAATTTTTGTGGCACATTTGTACACGAAGCATTGCGACAATGGGGCTATTACTTGATCATCACAATAATATTGATGAGCCGTGTCTGCTCTGTCACACTAAAAAGGAAACAATAGTCTACGTGCTCTTTCTATTCAAAGAAGTGAAGGAATTTTGGGAAACAATTGTTGTTGCACCCATAATATTTGTTGACCCCTTTGTCTCCAGGATAGCTGTTTCTGGGAATAAATGATGGCCTCGACATTGACTAATTCCTAAAATCACTGATGGCATTGTTGGGCATCTAGTCACACAGAAATCATAAGGTTTTTGAAGATGGAAAAAAGGGTTTGTGGCAATGCATCAAGGCATCACCATCATTCATCTTGGACACTCTGAAAGCTTGTTGCATGCAATAAGGTGAGCATAGCATGAATCCAAGTATACATGAGAAGAAATGGTTGCCTCTAGTGGTCAGTTTCATTAAACTAAACTTTGATGTGTCCTGCTACAGCTCATGACGTGGCAAATATCGCACTTACAAATTCACTCGGGGTTGAAATACCTGAGATTTTACCAAAACCTCGTGCAATAATACCACCCGCAAGCGGACGGGTCTTATCACAGTATAGTTAAGGATCGAATCCCAAAGGTCAACATTTTTAAGAATCATTGTCTGTCGAATCTAGTTCAAGTGAGACTAATATTTAGAACGATTGATTTGGTTGAGGTTAATTAAACTAATTACAGGAAAGTAAATGAGTAGAATGAAATTTTGATTTAGATTAGATGATATGGAATCGTTGGGATGGCATCGGGTTTCACCACCACTGCACATGCAAACACATCCAAACACATAACATGCATGCAAGCATCTAACTATCCAAATGGAACTACTGTAAACCCTCCCGGAGGGATGTTTAGGCCCGCATAGGCATCACCTTAGGCATCAGATTTCTCGTTGCCATCCAGATCATGCACTTACTATTCCAAAGATACAACATCCAACTAAGGCTGTGGTCCTCCCTGAGGGATGTTTAGACCACAGAAGCGTCACTGTGGTATAGATGGCTTGTCCTTTCACAGATCATACACTTACGACCTTAAGGAACTCCATTCTATTTCTAATATGGGAGTCAACCATGCTAATCGACACACATGTAGGAAATTAGTCTGCAGCAAACATCGACAATTAACAAGAAGATACAACATCCAACTAAGGCTGTGGTCCTCCCTGAGGGATGTTTAGACCACAGAAGCGTCACCGTAGGCTAGATGGCTCGTCCCCTCACGGATTACACACTTGCGACCTCAAGGAACTCTATTATATTTCTCGTCAAGGAGTCTACCTCATTAATTGACATTCTACACTACAAAGATAAGAACAAAATGAAAGCAAGCATGTAATCAACTACAAGCATATCAATTAGCAACAAAATGAAAAGTTATATACATTGTCTTGGAATGTTAAATGTAAGGATATGAGTTGCATGGGCAGCGGGGCTAGTCCCCGCACCCCAGTGAAAAGGAACTACTCACTCATGATGCGATAAATAAGAAGAATAGGAAAGAGAGAGGATTCCGCCATGAGCATGATGCAGAAGGTAGTCATAGCTCGGTGAAGATGATGTGGTCTTCTACATCGTGTCGGAGCAGATCTGGAAGAACAAGGGATGCCAAGATAGTCCAGGCAGTCTTTCTCACTCCTCCTTCCTTCTCTTCTCTGTCTCCTTGAGTTGCAGCAGAAATGACAGGTGAAGTGGCAGTGGCATGATCAGACCGACGTACAGGCAGCCTGTCGGCGTCCCGAAACCGATGCCCAAATGAGGACCCTGCTAGTCCTATTTATAGGCTCGTGTCTAGTCTCATGCTTTGGGCCCAGTTGCAATTTTTACAACTTGCTTAAATGGTCTTGAGTTAAGTGACCATACAGTTTGGTTGCATTAAGTGTCCATACAGTCTTGATTGCATATGACCAAACAATCTGGGTTGTGTACTTTTTCAAACGGTCCAACAACATCAAACAGTTTGGCAGTGCTAACTTTTCCAAATGTTCTTGCACATGTGCTTTTCCAAACGGTCTTGAATACATGTCCATACGGTTTGGCTTCCATTGGCTCAAATGGTTTGGTGTATTGTACTTTATCAAACGGTTTGTTGTAGTTGCTTTTCCAAACGGTCTCATGCAGACCTCCATACGGTCTCGTTGCATGCCTTCATTCAGTTTGCCTATCGGTCTCTCAGCCCCTTTTCCAATCGATCTTATAGTGCCGCCTTTATGAAATGGTCTCTGCTTAAATGATCGCTACCCTAACAGTTTCTACTTTAGAGAGGCAAACGATTTGTAAGACCGAATGCTATCAACCCGTCTGGGCATTCCACCACTGGGCACATGGTCTCAGAGAGTTTGATACTTCAGATCGGTCTTGAACTAATCTCAAACTGCATGCTACTTTTTCCTCCAATCGGTCTATAAACCGACCGCTGCCCTAGCGGTTTGCTGTCCATGGATCCAAACGGTCTTTTCCTCTGTCGTCCAACGGTCTTGGAATTTTCGTTCTATCGGTTTGAGACCGTGTAGGTGACGGCGGAAGTGTGGGTGACAGCGGGGGCTAAGGTGGATGGCGGAGGTGCCAAAGTTGTAGGTGCATAGGGCTGTGTCACAGTTGAGGAAGAAGGTGCCACAGATGTCGGGGTAGCAAGGATTTGCATATTCAATGATGGCGGGTTGATGAGGAAGAAAGGAAGCAACAATGGGAGGTTGTTGTAGTTGGTCGAGTTGAGAGAGCGAAGATGGTAGAGGAAGCGCGGGCGTCGACGACGGTGGTGTTGTGTGACACTGGTTGCAGCCGGTTCTAGGGTTACATGGGTTGAAGATGACGAAAAGAAGGAGGGAACAGGGAGCAGGAGGTCCTCCATTCGGTCTTGAATAGAATGCTCAATCGGTCTCGTAGACCAGTACTCCTTAAACGGTCTCGACATTCCCACCTCCAAATGGTTTCACAGACCCAGCTCCAAACGGTCTCGCATTCCCAGCTCCAAACGGTCTTGGTCAGAGGGGTGGCTCAAGACTGTTTAAGTAGATGAATGCATATCATTGAACAATGATCTGATGGTGGAGAATTGGGTGCCCAATCGGTTTGGAAGTCAAGTTAGATCCAAACGGTTTTAAGGTGAGGCTGCACATACGGTCTTGAGACTGTATGGATGAAACCGTATGGGCGAGACCGTATGGTTAAGACCGCATGGTCAAGACCAAGGATGAGTGAGGGTAGATCAAGGGAAGATAAAGGTGGGTCCCAGCTGATTTTTCAACCTCATCAAGACCTGCATAAAATCAACATAAACTCAGTTAGGAACCTTGATAATTGAACCAATTAGGAAATTTTGCACATTTTGATATTTAGTAACAGAAATTGGATGTATTGAATCAAAAAGAGCCCAAGAAGGTGACTGAAAATCATGATGAATATGAATTCATCAAAACACACTGAACTTAAACGCTGCTCGTCCTCGAGTAACACAAAATTTGAAACAGTCACCAAATGAATACTTTCTGATCATGTGATTGCCTCCTTTTCACATCACAATTATTTCCTTTTTGCTTAGTATGACTACGCATCTCAACTTCCTGAGATCACTGAACACACCTTACCATATCTTCGTTCCTGAGTTTGCTTTCCAACTTCACTTCCTCCTCAATTTTTCCAACAGCAAGCATGTCAAAGAGGTTCGCAAGAGTCCAGAGATACCCACAGAACAACAAGTGTGCATCTGATCTGACACTGGTGTATTTCAGGGTGATGGAGGCAGTTATTGTACCATTAGGTAGAAAGGGGAGTGAAGGGAGGTATGGAAGGAAGAAATAAATCTCTCCTCTATTCGACTCAAGATTTTTATTATATTATTTGTAATTTCATTTATTGCATATTTTTTGTTCGAATCTCTCCTCTATTCGACTCGAGATTGTATTTCTTTTTGTGTGCGCTTTGGCATCTTTTCTTGGTGGTACGCCCCTAATTCATTGCGAGGGGTATGGAAGAAGTGGATATAGAGGGAAGTGGTGTGCCACCCCAAACTTAGGTTTTGGCACTATTTTGGCTATTTTTGTTTCTTTTTGATGGATGGAGGGGTACAAAGATGATGGAAGAAGTGTAGAAGAGAGTTCAGATCAGAATGCCTCTTGATTTAAGATTTTGTGCACCAGGTTGTTCTCTTTGTCGTACTCTGCTCTAATAATGACTTGATGAGGATCCGGTGGGGATTCCATGTTGTTGTTCCGCTAGTCAGTTAGGAAGCACAATGTGTTTGATCCCTATTAGTTTGACAAACCCTTGCCATTTTTGCATAAAGATCATGATGTTAGGATTCATAAGCTTCACAAGATGATTTCAATCAAAATGTTAGTTTTCAGAAGAAGGTCCTTTTGAGGATCTGCTTCGAATAAGGAGGTATAATGATTTAAAATGCATAGAGATATAAAAATGGTCAAAACTTCATCCAATATCTGTTCGAATTTCTTTTAAAAACTTTAAATTTTGAAAATTTTATTTGAAAATTTTGAAAAATTAGGTAAAAAATGTGACGATGAAATCTTAAGTCTGATTTAGATGGGTGAAGGTGGAAAATAAGATACATACCTCCCACCGTCCACCTCAAACTTAGAAATTTTCTTGGCCTGAGAAAACTCTAAATCCGAGATGGAGGGGAAAGTTCATGCCATTTGGACCACTAGATGTGGTTGCCTTCCAATCAGCGCGTTTCCTCCATCTAAAAGTCTCAAACATAAAGACCATTCAGAACTCTAAATAGCATCTCACGATGCAATTTTATTTCATGTAAAATTATCTAAAAAGTAAAAACAAAATTAAGAAAAAATCCTAATTCGAAATTAAAACTAAATACAAATTTATTTATCGGGTTGCCTCCCGACAAGCGCCTTTATTTTACGTCGATGGCTCGACTTGATTCCTCCAACTTCTATGATTGATATGTTGGATTGGTGAGATCCAGCATCATTTTAGAGTTTGTATCAGCAGAGGTGAAGTATCTCTTCAATCGTTGACCATTTGCCACAAATTCACCCATCTTTTCACTCCATAAAGAAAAAGTACCATGTAGATAGATGCTCTTGACAATGTAAGCCCCGACCAGCGAGAATAGTGTTTTCCTGGGAATAACCTCAATCTGGAATTGAATAGAAGAACTTGGTCTCCCACTTGTATGTCATTTCTTTTTAGATGACCGTCATGCCAAAGTTTTGTACGTTCTTTATAGATTTGTGCATTCTCGTAAGCCGTCATCCGGATTTCTTCCAGCTCCTGGAGTTGCAGAATCCTGGCTTGGCCTGCTTCTTTCATATCAAAATTAAGTTGTTTAACCGCCCACCATGCTTTGTGTTCAAGTTCAATAGATAGGTGGCAAGCCTTTCCATATATCAATCTGAATGGTGTAGTTCTGAGGGGAGTTTTGAAAGCAGTCCGGTAGGCCCACAATGTGTCATTGATTTTCACAGACCAATCCTTCCGGTTGCGGCTACGGTCTTTTCTAGGATAACCTTAAGTTGACGGTTAGAAACCTCTATGTGTCCACTTGTTTGTGGGTGGTAGGGTGAGACTACCTTGTGTGTTACACCATACTTTCTTAGTAAAGCTTCAAAGCTTCTTTCAAGGAAATGAGACCCTCCATCAGATATCACAGTTCGTGGTACTCCGAAACGGAGGAAAATAATATCTTTGAACATCTTGATGATGGGTTTGGAATCACTAGTGATGGTTGGTATAGCTTCAACCCATTTTGAGACGTAGTCCGCTGCCACTAGGATGTATGAAAATCCATGAGAAGATGGGAATGGACCCATGTAGTCTACCCCCAAACATCGAATATCTCAACTTCTTACCACAGATTCAGTGGCATCTCATCTCTCTTTGTTATGTTGCCTAGTCTTTGACATTTGTCACATGATAAGACAAAGTCATGGGAATCTTTGAATATGGTTGGACAAAAGAATCCACATTGCAAAACCTTCAAGACAGTCTTCTTAGAGCTCATATGACCTCCGACTGGGCCTGAGTGACATTGCTCCAAAATAAGCTGAGCTTCTTTCTCAGCAATACACCATCTGTATTGGCCATCATCACATAGTTTGAAAAGGTATGGCTCATCCCAGTAGTATTGTTTCACATCATGCATAATTTTTTTCAGTGCATTTCTGGTGCATTGAGCATGGATAACCCCAACAACAAGGTAGTTTACATAATCTGAGTACCAGGGGGTAACTTCTGAAACTTTCATCAGTTGTTCATCCGGAAGAGAATAATTAATCAGGATCTTCTCAGTATCCAGAGTGTGGATTCAACTGAGGTGATCTGCCACAACATTCTCTGTACCCTTTTTATCTCTTATATCTAGGTCAAATTCTTGTAGTAGGAGAATCCATCTAATTAATCTGGGTTTTGCATCTTTCTTCTCCAATAGGTAATGAATTGCAGCGTGATCGGTGTAGACAATGACTTTTGAACCAATTAGGTAGGATCTAAATTCATCAAAGGCATACATGACTGCAAGAAGTTCTTTCTCAGTAAATGTGTAATTCCTCTCAGCTTCATCGAGGGTTTTCGATGCGTAGTAGATCACATAATGTTTCTTCTCTATACATTGCCCTAGAACAACACCCACAATGTAATCACTAGCATCACACGTGATTGCAAATGGATGGTCCTAGTCAGGAGCTCTAATGATGGGTGTTGTTGTAAGGGCTTGTTTCAGGTTATTAAAACTTTTGACACATTCTTCGTCGAAATGGAACTCCGCATCCTTTAGCAACAAATTCATCACCGGCTTGGTTATCTTGGAGAAATCCTTTATGAATCGTCTGTAAAAGCCTGCATGACCCAAGAATGCGCGGACTTCCCTTACATTTGTCGGAATGGAGAGCTTGGAAATCACTTTGATTTTTGCTCTGTCTACTTCAATTCCTTTGTTGCTAACTCTATGACCAAGAACAATGCCTTCTTTTACCATAAAGTGACACTTCTCCCAATTCAAGACAAGATGTGCTTCTTCACACCGTTTGAGGACAAGGGAGAGGTGTTTTAGGCATGAGTCGTAAGAATCTCCATAAAATGAAAAATCATCCATAAAAACTTCCATAATAGTTTTAGTGAGGCCAGCGAATATGGCTGCCATGCAACATTGAAAAGTTGCAGGCACATTACAGAGACCGAACGACATCCTTCTGAAAGCATATGTTCCAAACGGGCAGGTAAAAGTTGTTTTCTCCTGGTCATCTGGATGTATAGGTATTTGATAGAATCCAGAGTAACCATCGAGATAGCAGAAATATTCTTGATGAGCAAGCTGTTCTAAAACTTGATCAAGGAAAGGCATTGTAAAATGATCCTTTCAAGTTGCCTTGTTTAACTTTCTATAATCAATGCACATCCTCCACCATGTGACTGTTCGAGTGGGGATGAGTTCATTGTTTTCATTTCGTATCACAGTTGTTCCACCTTTCTTCGGGACTACATGCACTGGGCTCACCCATGGCAAGTCTGATATCAGATACATTATTCCAACAATGAGTAGTTTAATGACCTCACGGCGGACTACTTCCTTCATGTTTGGAATCAATTTCCGTTGATGCTCAATAGTTGGCTTGTGATATTCCATCATAGGGATCTTGTGCATACACAACGCTTGACTAACCCCAGTGAGGTCACTCATCTTGTAACTAATGGCCTTCTTCCTTTCTTTTAATTCTCTCAGGAGTTTATCTTCTTGTTCGGTCGTTAGATCGGAATTTATAATAACTAGACAAACCTTGAGATCATCCAGAAACACATACTTCAGTCCCTCGGGCAGGGGCTTCATTTCGGGGGCCTCTGGTTTTTCACATGTTTCTTCAGTAGGTTCCACAGCCTTGAGTTCTTCAATCTTGTCTTATGGATCTTCTTTGGCAGTGTCAAGGTCAAGAACACACTCTTTAACTTGTTCATTGATGGAATTATCAGTAGATGTGTTTGTTAGAGTCACTTCTAAAGGATCGTATTGTTCATATTCCTCTTGTGTGAGGAGTGATATTTGCTCAATGCAGTTAATCAAATAGACTTCTTCTTGCATACTTGGTCTTCTCATGCTTTTGAAAACTTTAAACTCGAGGGTTTCTTTGCCTAATCTGAGCAGTAAGGTTCTTGATTCAACATCAATTAGGGCTCTTACAGTGGCAAGGAACGGACGACCAAAGATAAGAGCATATCTGGCATCTTCCTTTATGTCCATGATGACAAAGTCACATGGGACATAAGAATCGTTTCCTACCTTGACTGGGACATCTTCGATGATTCCCATAGGAAGAGTCACATAGTTGTCTGCAAGATGTATGGTCATGCAAGTGGGAAGTAATTATGCAAAACCTAGCCTCTTGCAAAGGCTAAGTGGCATGATAGAGATGCTTGCTCCGAGATCCGCCAATCCTTTCTTGCATGATGAGTCCCCAATATGACATGAAATTCCAAAGGATCCCGGGTCTTTTTGTTTCTTGGGCATCTTGCTCAGAATGATATCGAATGTGGTTGTCGCCAACTATACTGTCTCATATTCTTCAATTATATACTTCCTTGTGAGGAGTGACTTTAAGTACTTAGTCCAGGCTGGTATCTCAGCCAGAGCATCAAGAAAGGGTATATCAACATGAAGCTTCTTCATGGCTTCTTTGAACTTGTTGAAATGGGTATCAAGCTTAGTTTGCCTTAGATGAGCTGGAAAGGGTATACGAGGTTTGTAAATGGAGATATCAGGTTCCAGTGTTGCTTCTTCCTCTTCTTGAGTAGGTTTCTCAGAATTTTCTCTGTGTGACTTATCATTAGTTACTGGTTCTTTTGGTTGAGATTCAGGAGTTGTAGAGTCTTGTATAATCACGGGTTCATCCTCATCTGTAATAACCACATGTGGCTTGACAGGAGGATTCGAATAGTCTTTTCCTGACTTGGTGGTGACTGCCTTCAATCGTTATGGGTTCTTAGGATTGTTCTCGGGTTGTCCAGTAAAGGCTCCCGCATGTGGTTTCATGCTAGCTGCAAGCTGAGCTAGTTGAGACTCAATAGCTTTCTGGTGGGCTTGCTAGTTAGCTATCATAGTTTGCTGTGATTGCAACATCTTCTCAATTGTTGTTAGTTTGTCATCTGGAGAGACAATACTGGCTTGTTTCCCTTGCTTTTGATAAGGGACTTGGTTGGGATTCTGGAATTGGGAATTGTTCTGATAGTTGTTGAAGTTCCTATTATGAAAATTACCCCTAAAATTTCCTTGATTCCTAAAATTTTGATGTTGATTATACTGGAATCCTGGTGGGCCTCGTGGTTGATTGTTTGAACCAAGTTGATGCGAGTTTACTGCTCCTGAGGGATTTCCATATTGAACACCTGGATGGTTCCTATTCTGATTCGGATTGTAATACCCTTGTCCACGAATGGTGTTAACAACATTAAGATTTTCCATTTGGCTATTATCTCCTTGTCCACATATGTTGCTTAGGACAACATCGTAAAGAACATTGCATGCTAAAGTGGAATGATCAGTACCTTTACATGCTTCATAGAATAGTGAAGCAGACTTGATCTGTTCTTGTTGTTGAGGGGGTGCACGTTCTCTTCCAAATGCAACAAGGGATGATTTGGTACGATCTTGCTTGGCAACTAGGAGTTTGAGGGTTTCAGCGATTGGCTTGTGTTTGGGAATAACTTCAGCCATAACTACCTTCAACACTCCTTTTCCTACAGACCTTCCCCAATTAGCTTGATTCTCAGCTCTCAGGGTGACGACTCTCCATGCGTTGTCATAACTTTGACGCATGAAATTTTCTCCAAATGAGGAATCTAAAAACCTTTTGATATCATCGTCCACACCCCTATAGAAAAGTTCAATAAGTTGATTCTTAAGAATTCCATGGTGTGGACACTTGCGTAGAAGCTCTTTGTATCTATCCCATGCTTCAGTAAGGGTTTATCTAGGGACCTGAGTGAAATTTGTTATCCGTCCCCTAATTTCATAGGTGAGAGAGGGAGGGGAGAACTTTTCCAGAAAAACATTTTGAAGTTGTTCCCAAGTGGTGATGGGTTCACTTTGCAATGAATTGTACTAGCTTATTGCTCTATCAGCATGTGAATACTTGAAGAGACGAAAATGAATGGCATCGTCAGATACTCCATTTTGCTTTATCATAGCACATAGATCAATAAACCTCAAAAGATGTTCCTAACTATCCTCTCCTTGTTTGCCATAGAATGGGCTGTTTTGAAGCAATGTGATCCAATGTGCCCTTATCTCAAAATTGGCAACATTGATGGGAGGAGGTTGTACTGGATAATGAACATTAGCAGCTTTGGGGATTGAGAACTCTCTAAGATCCTTTTGTAATTGTTACGACCTCGCCTCCCGGTAACCCCCATTTAAGGGAGACCGAAAGGACAGAGCCGTTAACCAATAACCCAGATCAAAGGTTCGACAAATAATCATTAACAATTATTAAATTCTACCAACTATACCGAAATATGGTAAAAAAATAAAAACTGTGCATACCTTTTAAAACTGGGATTTTAAAACTTATATCCACACATATACTAATCTATATAATCCTCCTTTGCACTTTAATTCTCATTTAATACCACATATGTCACTTTACTGTTTGTTCTTTTCATTGTACCTAAAACGCCGACAAACAAAACGTCGGTCAGCCGAAGCTGGTATGTGGGGGAAACAATAATCATGCAAATATGTTAACAACATAATCATTCAATTAATCATTTAACAACCAAGATTACATTTTAAGCCATGCTACTCAATCCTTATATATCCCCTAACTCTGTGCTATCCCTTGTATGCTACCTCTCTTTAGGTAGCTTCTTACCCCCATGGACCTACCTTACAGGTAGCCAATACCTAGGGTAATAGAGTCGCATGGCACTACCCGTAGGTAGCCCAATATCTAACTCATGATGACTTGATGCTCCTACCCCATTGGTAGCCATTTACTAAGTCATCTAATGACCAGATGGACCTACTCTATTGGTAGCCATTTACTAGGTCAATTATTAAGCCATAGAGGGGACCAGGATCGGAGCTAGTAGGCACATATCTTATGTGATAGTCATAGACACATTATAGTTTGCATGAATTAAAATCATCCAACAATTAATCCATGACATCGATGAAAACTTCGGTAAATTTTGGAAAACTAACTCGAGATATTCATAAGCATAACCACATACCTGTATTGCATATTCAGATACAGAATTAATCAGAACATAGAAATCCCAATCAAGCAACCAATCATGCATAGAATCTTGAAATAAATATACCAATTTCCTTTTATTAATATTTATTCAATATCATCATCATCCTTAGGATTTCTATTCTAATTTTAGGGTTTTCCTTGGGAATTAGGGTTTTGCCTCCATTCTTAGTTGTTAAGAACCCTAATTCATCAAATCTACTTAAAACCTTTAAATTCTCTTCTTTTAATATTCTTAACAGTCTTAGGATCATCATTTAGTATTTTACTTCCTTAATCCAAAATATCATGGTTTTCCTCTTCTTTTACCCCAACTAGGGTTCCCGCATGAATTATTCTTCATTTATGGATTACAATCCTAAATCTACCAATTTTGTATACCAAACGGATGAAAACTCTATATTATTAATCAACAGGTTAATATCTTTCAAATTAACCTATTAGTCTCAAAAGATGTATCCTTTATATTCAATTTAGGGTTTCTAAGGTTTCCTACAAAACCCTAACCATCTCAATTATCTTCATTAAGAATTATCTAATCCAAACTATGTTCAAGAATCAAAAACTCATATTTACTCAAATCAGGGTTTTTAGTCTATTAAACCATGTTCATGATCATAAAACCCTAAAACCAACATACTAATTATTTTTTTATGATTTTATCATTCCTTTTATTCATAATAGGTTAAGATTGATCAAAAACATATAAAATATTCATCATGTTCATTTTTACATCGTTCTAGGGGTTTTCTATCAATTAATGCATCAAAAGATGTAAAACCCTATACTTTTTTAGTTTCAAGCAGAATTAGACTTCATACATAATTTCTTTGTATTCCTCTCATTCTGAGTATCAATTTTCATATAAGACTTGTTTTAATCCGAGCTACCAATCTTAAGTTATGAAATTTGCAAAATTACTTACTTTTGGGCCAATCAGAACGCGCCACTTGTCCTGCTCATGCAACGTTGCCTTGTAAGTTGAAATTATAACCAAATTACGAAACTACCCTTGACTTAAGGATATGTTCTTTGGCACGCCGAGGGGTAGCATGGTCAAACGCCGCCCATGCCTTCTTCTTCCTCGGATCCGCAGCAGAAGCGCCGCCCTAGCTGCGATTGAGCAGCCTTTGCGCGACTCTGGCTTCCCGTTCAGGACCCAACGCTCGCCGGGGACTGCTGCCCCGACTCCGACGTGCTCCACTGCACTCGACAGTGCCCAGAACCGCGGCTGAGATGACGCCGCTCAAGATCACCCGACCTGCAAACCTGTAGCCGGCCTGCGATCTTTTTGCAGGTGTTGCGCAAGGACAGGGCGTGCAGATGAGGGATGAGATCCTCTCCGATGGTGGCGAAGCATTTTTCTACCATCACGAATTCCCTCGCGGCTTCTGGTTGCTCCATGGGTTACAAAACTCCCCATGCTTAGGGTTTTGAACGTGAAGAAGCAAGAAGGAGGTGAGGAAAAGAGTGGGAGACGTGGGATCTCTCTGGATTCGCCCTAAGTCTCACCCCTTATATAGGGGAAGCCAACAAAGCCCTAGGATGGCTTTCCTTAAGGAAACGAAGTCCTTCTTCTAATAGTAATCGTTTTCCTTCAAAGAGAAGCGATTCTTCTCTCTCTCTCTCTCTCCTTTCGCATTTCCTATTACTTGGATATTAGGAATTCAAAAATCCCTCTCATTATTGTCTTTATTCTTAGCTTTCAATCCATTAGCCACGAAATTTCTATTTCCTTTAATAGAAATTACTTTCTTTTTAACAATACATCATAATTCATTAATAATGTTTCACATTATCCTCTTATTTTGCAATTTTAGTATTTTCTCTTTCCTTCCTCTTTATTGGGACTCCTTGGGTCCCAAGAAACTCTATTATTTCGAAATCCTTTTTATTGGATACTTATTATCCTTCTAGATGCATCTAAATGCTTTAAACTTCATTATTTCCCATTTCTTGTTTATTTCTTATTAAAATATCTCTTTTTGAGGATTTCTCTTTATTTCTCTTTTATTTTCCTCATTGGTATTCGTTTTATCATTAGGAATCTTTGGGATACGAAATTCCACAAAGGCTAACTCAATTATATCTCTCTTCACTTGTTTTCCACATTTTATCATTATTTTCAATTTCTTTCTTAATAAATAAATACTTAATTGAGCTTTTCTTTTCTTATTGCACTCTTTATGAAACTTTGAACTCCTCGGAACCCAAGGAACCCAAAAGGCACGAAATCCTTCTTTGTATTTTCCTTCTAAAGGTTTCCATCTTAATCTTTTCTTGAATATTCAATTATTCATTCACTAATTGAATTTTCTTATTATTTGGGCCCAATAGACAATAAAGCCCACAACACAAACATCAAGGCTATTGTAAAAAAAAACCAAATACATCATATCATTATTTGTTCAAATATCCTTATTATGAGAAATTACATTTCTCACCAAATAAACCCAAAAATTGGGCTTGTAACATCCTTCCCCTCTTATAGGAATTTTGTCCTCAAAATTATATCAATCAAACAAACAATTCAGGATAAGACTTTTCGATGTTCATCATTGGCCCCTATGTGGCTTTACCGTACTCATGGCGCTTCCAAAGAACCTTTATCATCACATATTCTTTTTTCTGAGTTTTTTCATCCTGTCGTCTATAAACGACACAAGTGACTCAGGCCATTTCAGCCTCCCTTGGGGCTCACTAGGTTCATTACTTAGCACATGGTTGGGGTACCTCACATAGTGCTCTAAATCAGACACCTGGAACTCATCACACATTACTTCATCCTGAGGGGTAAATTCAACCATAATCTTCTCCACCAATCCATCTCAAATGGACCCATGTATCAGGGACCCAACTTTCTTAGCTGTAGCTCAGAGGGGTCAGATTTTTCATGTCACATATTTCCCACAGTGAACTGCATGTTAGACTACTTTGCATCCGCTCACGACTCTTGTCATCTCTAGGTGCCTTTCAGCCATTGCACGATCAAAGTGACTTCATCTACACACACTGTGGTCCTTTCACCAACATCACCTTACTGAAGTGGTGACCGACACAACCTCCCTTACAAAGCTTCTTTAAATCCCAATACTAGCTATGGTGGTTATCTTCACATCTTTCATAGAAAAAGAACTGTCTCTAGCCATCACCCTGAATGAGCACATATGCTCTCATCAGACCCTTTAGTCTGGATCATACTAATAATTAGTTAGGGGTGATAAACTATACTAACATCGAGTTCTTCATGTACCTACTTCCACCTTTTGGAAGGGAACCTTTAGGTCAAACTCAAGAACCTTTGGAATCGCTTCATGGTTTAGTTGAACCATCACTCTCATGGGTAGTTCAACCAAATCTATCCCTTGACAGAACTCTTTCTTTCTCATGTCATCTAGGTAAGGCGATCTACCATAACCCATATTGCATCTCGACCTTCCTTGGTCCAGGGGAGACCTATCACAACATCCATAGTGATGAACTCCCATCCCCTCTCATGGACTCTTTTGTCCTCTATATCGATACACTGGGTTACTGGGGTTCGTCCTTTACCTCCCGGCTTGCATGGTTATATACCACATGAAGCTTCATCTTAAGCATCCAAAGTGCTATTTCCATTTACTATCTTGGTAGAACCACGGTGTATGGTGATCATGATTTCCTGTACGTCGTGATTCCTCAAGATCGATTCCTCTGAAACCCTAAACCACTCTAGTCGGGGTTTCATCACCTTCTTTTCCAAAGAAGTGCATCCGAGGTTCTACCACCATCCTTTTATTGCATCAAGGACTAGACTGTCTAACCAAACATCCATTAACGATCTCATTACATTAGTGTTAGCCACACATATCTCCTTTTCCAAACTTAGGGTTAGTCTAACAACATCTTCTAGCCAAACTAGGCAGATACATCTCAACCAGAGCATCCATTACCACTTCACATCCTTAGGTATTAGGTAACATACACCTCTATGTATTCCACCTATCATCTCATCTCAACTCTAGGTTTGTATTCATCAAGCACATTCTCTGATCTCATCAACATGGTGATAAAACTCAACCTTGTAAGACTCACCTCTTGGTTTTGAATTCAACCTGGTATAACTCATCGCTCATGCTAAAAACATCCTTATAAGATGACTACCTTATTTCTCTTTAGCGTTTGCCAACCATCCATGTATCATTCACTTTACCAGGGTATGTTATCTTTTCTGTCCTCATACCTCATAGCAACGTTCCAACTCACATCATCTTTTATCCTCGGTGTATGGCATGCGTATTGTCCTATCTCTCACTCCCATAACAAGAGGAAATAAGCATTTGGCTGCAGTCCAAATACAGAGTTCTTCATGTTCCAAGAGTAGAGATGGTACATCCCACCTTGCCAGTACACCTTTAAATATAAGTTGAAACGTGTTGTTTATGCTTCTATATTACAATCATCTTGATATTAAAGTTACCTCCATGGAAAACTGGTTTTGAACCTACTTGGGTCACCTCACAATCCTTAGTCATCTCCTCTAGGTCTATAGGGTGCCGGCACTTTTGGGTTCATCCCTCTTCCCTTATGCATCAAGAGAGTGCCCTACTCATCTACCTTTTGGGTCCCATGAGTTCATGAAGGTGATCAATCTCCTAACCCATGGCCCTCAGACAATGATAGCTGTTACCTCCCGACCCTATGGTCATGTGCAACTGGGGAATTAGGTAACTCCTACTTTCATCGATCTTATCCCTACCTGATCCTAGGATAGACTTAGGATTCTCCATTTATAGTGCATGTCCAACTTAGAAACTTACCCAAGCCTTCGTCATCTCTCTCTCTCTGCATTCATGGGCTGACTTTCCTCCTTTCATAGGGGTCATGGTGTCTTGGTCAAGCCCCTTACCAGTTACCTCCATGGTAACTCATCTGTATGCACTTAGAGATGGATATCTATGGTTCTACAAGTTCATTATCCTACCATGTACTTTTCACTTAGCTTCTCAAGATCCTTTGAGACCTCTTTAGGTTACCTTAAACCAACAAAACTGATATACACCCTGCCAAAGGGGTCCCTCTCCCAGGATGGGAGGAAAACTATCTCTTGACAATAAGGTCACAAAAGCTCTTAGGTCTGAGGTTTACATCCACATGAGCCTACTTAACCCTAGCAAGCTATTAAGGCACAAGAAGATCACCTATTGAACCATGGTAAATCATACTTGTCCTCTTTCTTCGATGCTGGATCGAGATCATACTTTCCTTTATCATCAACCTAGTTACGAGGGGATCATCAAACATACCTTAAACTTAAGGGGCTTCCCTTTTCCTTTATACATGAGGAGAACCATACTCGCTTATATAGGAACTCAACTCTCATCATGAGCATTAGGTACACCACTTCCCCTCTTAGGCCTAGGAACCCTGGGTTCACTTGTAGGTGTCCAACTGCATGCTCAATCTCTTAACCATGAATCAAGCATGTCCAAGTTATGTCATGTACTTCCATGATCCTTCTACTCGAGCAACACTTCAGAGTTGAGTCCTCTTCCAGGACAACCAACTAGGTATAAAGCCTTACAACTGGTTACTTAAACCTCCTCAGGGTCTAAAGCACTCTTTATCTCATCCAGCAAATAATCACTTATACTATAGGTGTTAGAAGCATCCACTATCATCCACTTACGTCGCATCATCCTCAACTCCCCATTGTTCCTCATATCTCAGGGTCTAGGTTTACGACCTTCTTGCTTGGTGTCCCGCTCTTTATCTCTAAGCCTACAACCAACCTCACATTAGAGGTCCTTTCTTCATGAAGGGTCGACCTCAAAAGCATGCCCCTACCTGGATGAAGCCTATGTTCAACTTATGTTTTTCTCTAGGTTATCCATAGTTCTTTATGCTTATTTCATAAGCCATCCTTCATACTCTCCTGGTTAGGGTTTCAACCCTTTACTCACACTACTAACGTACCCTGGGTGCATGCTATACCCTACTCGCATAAGCCCATAGGGTTTCTAAGGTCCTTCACTAACATCATCATCTAAGGAGCTATCCTTTACCCTAACATTCACGACCCTTCCCAGGGTTGGGTTTCCAAAGGTGCTAGGTCACCCATGGATCATATGGCATCCCAAAGGCATGTCCTTTCAAACACTTGGTCTACCATGACATCTAACTCATCATGTCATCTCTCTCTAACCTTCACTTAGGGTTAGGGTTAGGATTAGCATCATCCTCAGAGGATGTGCCAGGTCTCTACATCAATGGAGATCTCTATCTCCAAGACTGACTTATCCTCCTGACAAGAAGGTCTAGCCTCAGGGCTCTTCTGAGGACATGACAACTTATGTCATACGACCTAAGCATGTATCTATTCCTTAATTTGCGCTTAATCTATTAAGCTTATGTCTATGACATCTTATTTACATGCTTTTCATTAATTTGGTGGAGGATTCCTTAAACCTTATTAACCTTACCCATACCTCAAGAGGGTGACGAGAAGAAAGAAAACCCTAATCCTTTAGGTCCTTAACCGAATTTTGTGATGAGAAGGGATGAATAAGATGAGAAAGTCCTAAAGGTATCTTATTTCGATTCATACCCTAAGACTTTAGCCAGACAATCACAAGGATCCAGGAGTCCTTGTATACTGACTAGCGGTGCGGAGGAAAATATTGCCAGCCCCCGGTCGTGATCCTTTTTCTAGACACCTCCGTCTTTCGGATATTCCTCTAATATCTCCCTTGGGTTCTATGGAGTTTGTAAAATTTAATAATTATTAATGGTTAAGTGAGGAACCTACGCTCTGATACCAATTGTTACGACCCTGCCTCCCGGTAACCCCCATTTAAGGGAGACCGAAAGGACAGAGTCGTTAACCAATAACCTGGATCAAAGGTTCGACAAATAATCATTAACAATTATTAAATTCTACCAACTATACCGAAATATGGTAAAAAAATAAAAACTTTGCATACCTTTTAAAACTGGGATTTCAAAACTTCTATCCACACAAATACTAATCTATCTAATCCTCCTTTGCACTTTAATTATCATTTAATACCACATATGCCACTTTACTATTTGTTCTTTTCATTGTACCTAAAACACCGACAAACAAAATGTCGGACAGCCAAAGCTGGTATGTGGGGGAAACAATAATCAGACAAATATGTTAACAACACAATCATTCAATTAATCATTTAACAATCAAGATTATGTTTTAAGCCATACTACTCAATCCTTATCTATCCCCTAACTTTGTGCTATCCCTTGTATGCTACCTCTCTTTAGGTAGCTTCTTACCCCCATGGACCTACCTTACAGGTAGCCAATACCTAGAGTAATAGAGTCGCATGGCACTACCCGCAGGTAGCCCAATATCTAACTCATGATGACTTGATGGTCCTACCCCATTGGTAGCCATTTACTAAGTCATCTAATGACCTGATGGACCTACTCCATTGGTAGCCATTTACTAGGTCAATTATTAAGCCACAGAGGGGACCATGATTGGAGCTAGTAGGCACATGTCTTATGTGATAATCATAGCCACATTATAGTTTGCATGAATTAAAATCATCCAACAATTAATCCATGACATCGATGAAAACTTCGATAAATCTCGGAAAACTAACTCGAGATATTCATAAGAGTAACCACATACCTGTATTGCAGATTCAGATACAGAATTAATCAGAACATAGAAATCCCAATCAAGCAACCAATCATGCACATAATCCTGAAATAAATATACCAATTTCCTTTTATTAATATTTATTCAATATCATCATCATCCTTAGGATTTCTATTCCAATTTTAGGGTTTTCCTTGGGAATTAGGGGTTTGCCTCCATTCTTAGTTATTAAGAACCTTAATTCATCAAATCTACTTAAAACCTTTAAATTCTCTTCTTTTAATATTCTTAACAGTCTTAGGATCGTCATTTAGTATTTACTTCCTTAATCCGAAATATCATGGTTTTCCTCTTCTTTTACCCCAATCAGGGTTCCCATATGAATTATTCTTCATTTCTGGATTACAACCCTAAATCTACCAATTTTGCATACCAAACAGATGAAAACCCTATATTATTAATCAACAGGTTAATATCTTTCAAGTTAACCTATTAGTCTCCAAAGACGTATCCTTTATATTCAATTTAGGGTTTCTAAGGTTTCCTACAAAACCCTAACCATCTCAATTATCTTCATTAAGAATTATCTAATCCAAACTATGTTCAAGAATCAAAAACTCTTATTTACACAAATCAGGGTTTTTAGTCTATTAAACCATGTTATGATCATAAAACCCTAAAACCAACATACTAATCATCTTTTTATGATTTTATCATTCCTTTTATTCATAATAGGTTAAGATTGATCAAAAACATATAAAATATTCATCATGTTCGTTTTTACATCATTCTAGGGGTTTTCTATCAATTAATGCATCAAAAGATGTAAAACCCTATACTTTTTTAGTTTCAAGTAGAATTAGGCTTCATACATAATTTCTTTGTATTCCTCTCGTTTTGAGGATCAATTTTCATATAAGACTTGTTTTAATCCGAGCTACCAATCTTAAGTTATGAAATTTGCAAAATCACCTACTTTTGGGCCAATCAGAACGCGCCACTTGTCCTTCTCCATGCAATGTTGCCTTGTAAGTTGAAATTATAACCGAATTACGAAACTACCCTTGACTTAAGGATATGTTCTTTGGCACACCGAGGGGTAGCACGGTCAAACGCCGCCCGTGCCTTCTTCTTCCTTGGATCCGCAGCAGCAGCGCTGCCCTAGCTGCGATTGAGCAGCCTTTGCGCGACTCTGGCTTCCCGTTCAGGACCCAACGCTCGCCGGGGACTGCTGCCCTGACTCCGACGTGCTCCACCGCACTTGGAAGTGCCCAAAACCGCGGCTGAGACGGCGCCGCTCAAGAGCACCCGACCTGCAAACCTGCAGCCGACCTACAGTCTTTTTGTAGGTGTTGCGCAAGGAGAGGGCGTGCAGAGGAGGGCCGAGATCCTCTTCGACGGTGGGGAAGGGTTGTTCTACCATCACGAATTCCCTCGTGGCTTCTGGTTGCTCCATGGGTTACACAAATCCCCATGCTTAGGGTTTTGAACGTGAAGAAGCAAGAAGGAGGTGAGGAAAAGAGTGGGAGACGTGGGATCTCTCTGGATTCGCCCCCAAGTCTCACCTCTTATATAGGGGAAGCCAACGAAGCCCTGGGATGGCTTTCCTTAAGGAAACGAAGTCCTTCTTCTAATAGTAATCATTTTCCTTCAAAGAGAAGCAATTCTTCTCTCTCTCTCTCTCTCTCTCTCTCCTTTGGTATTTTGTATTACTTGATAATAGGAATATGAAAATCCCTCTCATTATTGTCTTTATTCTTAGCTTTTAATCCATTAGCCACGAAATTTCTATTTACTTTAATAGAAATTACTTTCTTTTTAATAATACCTCATAATTCATTAATAATGTTTCACATTATCCTCTTATTTTGTAATTTTAATATTTTCTCTTTCCTTCCTCTTTATTGGGACTCCTTGGGTCCCAAGAAACTCTATTATCTCGAAATCCTTTTATTGGATACTTATTATCCTTCTAGATGCGTCTAAATGCATTAAACTTCATTATTTCCCATTATCTTGTTTATTTCTTATTAAAATATCTCTTTTTGAGGATTTCTCTTTATTTCTCTGTTATTTTCCTCATTGGTATTCGTTTTATCATTAGGAATCCTTGGGATACGAAACTCCACAAAGGATAACTCAATTATATCTCTCTTCACTTGATTTCCACATTTTATCATTATTTTCAATTTCTTTCTTAATAAAGAAATACTTAATTGAGCTTTTCTTTTCTTATTGCACTCTTTATGCAATTTTGGACTCCTTGGAACCCAAGGAACCCAAGAGGCACGAAATCCTTCTTTGGATTTGCCTTCTAAAGGTTTTCATCTTAATATTTTCTCGAATATTCAATTATTCATTCACTAATTGAATTTTCTTATTATTTGGGCCCAATATCCAATAAATCCCACGACACAAACATCAAGGCTATTGTAAAAAAAACCAAATACATCATATCATTATTTGTTCAAATATCCTTATTATGAGAAATTACATTTCTCACCAAATAAACCCAAAAAATTGGGGTTGTAACAGTAATTCTGCTGCTTGTGCTGCTGCTTGAGGTGCTTGGATTTCTTCTTGAACCGCAGCTCTGGCTTTCTTGCATGAGCCTTTCTCTTTGCGCATTAAGGGCTTGAGCTACCCTTCGGGCCATTTCCTCCTCTTGAGCCATTCTTGCTTGGTTTTCTCTATTTTGACGATGAAAGGTTCTGTCTATCTCGGGACAAAGCTGGCAGTGAGTCCGAGACTGTTCAAACGGTGCATGCACTAGTCCTTCTTGAAGTACCTGAAATAAAAAGATTTGAAGTAAGATTGATGGAGTAGAGTGAAAGTCATGTAGATGATCAATGGTTTCAAAAAGTAAAATCCTAGATTAGCCTTAAAAGAACTAGATTTGACTAACTAATTATGTTGTCCCTAGCAACGACGCCAGAATTTGACGTGGCAAATATCACACTAACAAATTCACTCGGGGTTGAAATCCCCGAGCTTTTACCAAAACATCATGCAATAATACCACCCGCAAGCGGACGTGTCTTATCGCAGTATAGTTAAGGATTGAATCCCAAAGGACAACCTTTTTAAGAATCTTTGTCAGTAAAATCTAGCTCAAGTGATACTAATATTTAGAACGATTGATTTGGTTGAGGTTAATTAAACTAATTGCAGGAAATTAAATGAGCAGAATGAAAGTTTGTTTTAGATTAGATGATATGGAATCGTTGGGATGGTATCGGGTTTCACCACCACTGCACATGAAAACACATCCAAACACATAACATCCAGGCAAGCATCTAACTATCCAAATGGAACTACTGCAAACCCTCCCGGATGGATGTTTAGGCCCGCGTAAGCATCCCCTTAGGCATCAGATTTCTCGTCACCATCTGGATCATGCACTTACTGTTCTGAAGATACAACATCCAACTAAGGCTGTGGTCCTCCTTGAGGGATGTTTAGACCACAAAAGCATCACCATGGGCTAGATAGCTCGTCCCCTCACGGATCATACACTTACAACCTCAAGGAACCCCATTCCATTTCTAGTATGGGAGTCAACCGTGCTAATCGACACACATGTAGGAAATTAGTCTGTAGCAAACATCGACAATTAATAAGAAGATACAACATCCAACTAAGGCTGTGGTCCTCCCTGAGGGATGTTTAGACCATAGAAGCATCACCGTAGGCTAGATGGCTCGTCCCCTCACAGATCACACACTTGTGACCTCAAGGAACCCTATCAGATTTCTCGTCAAGGAGTCTACCTCATTAATCGACATTCTATACTATGAAGATAAGAATAAGATGAAAGCAAGCAGGTAATCAACTACAAGCATATCAATTAGCAACGAAACGAAAAGTTATATACATTGCCTTGGAATGTTAAATGTACGGACATGAGTTGCATGGGCAGCGGGGCTAGTCCCCGCACCCCAGTGAAAAGGAACTACTCACTCATGATGCGAGAAATAAGAAGAATAGGAAAGAGAGAGGATTCCACCATGAGCATGATGCAGAAGGTAGTCGCAGCTCAGTGAAGATGATGCGGTCTTCTACGTTGTGTCGGAGCAGATCTAGAAGAACGAGGGATGCCAAGACAGTCCGGGCAGTCTTTCTCACTCCTCCTTCCTTCTCTTCTCCGTCTCCTTGAGTTGCAGTAGGAACGACAGGTGAAGTGGCAATGGTAGGATCAGACCAGCGTATAGGAAGCCTGTCTGCGTCCCAGAACTGATGCCCAAATGAGGACCCTTCTAGTCCTATTTATAGGCTCAAGTCTAGTCTCATGCTTTGGGCCCAGTTGCAATTTTTACAACTTTCTTGAACGGTCTTGAGTTAAGTGACCATACAGTTTGGTTGCATTAAGTTTCCATACAGTCTTGGTTGTATATGACCAAATGGTCTGGGTTGTGTACTTTTTCAAACGGTCCAGCAACATCAAACGGTTTGGCAGTGCTAAATTTTCCAAACGGTCTTGCACATGTGCTTTTCCAAACGGCCTTGAATACATGGCCATACGGTTTGGCTTCCATTAGCTCAAACAATTTGGTGTATTGTACTTTATCAAATGGTTTGCTGTAGTTGCCTTGTCAAACGGTTTGTTGTAGTTGCTTTTCCAAATGGTCTCATGCAGACCTCCATACGGTCTCATTGCACGCCTTCATTCAGTTTATCTATCAGTCTCTCAACCCCTTTTCCAATCGGTCTTGTAGTGCCGCCTTTATCAAACAGTCTCTGCTTAAACGATCGCTACCCTAACGGTTTCTGCTTTATAGAGGCAAACGGTTTGTAAGACTGAATGCTATCAACTGGTCTGGGCATTCCACCACTAGGCAAATGGTCTCGGAGAGTTTGATACTTCAGATCGGTCTTAAACTAATCTCAAACGGCCTGCTACTTTTTCCTCCAATCGATCTGTAAACCGATCGCTTCCCTAGCGGTTTGCTGTCCATGGCTCCAAATGGTCTTCTCCTCTATCGTCCAATGATCTTGGAGTTGTCGTTCTATCGGTCTGAGACTGTGCAGGTGACAGCGGAAGTGTGGGCGACAACGACAGCTAAGGTGGATGGTGGAGGTGCCAAAGTTGCAGGTGCCTAGGGCTGCGCCGCGGTTGAGGAAGAAGGTGCCACAGGCATCGGGGCAGCAAGGGTTTACAGATTCAGTGATGGCAGGGTGATGAAGAAGAAAGGAAGCAACAACGGGAGGTTGTTGCAGTTGGTCGAGTTGAGAGAGTGATGATGGTAGAGGAAGTGCAGGCGCCGACGACAGTGGTGTTGGGCGACACTGGTTGCAGCCGGTTCTAGGGTTATAGGGGTTGAAGATTACGGAAAGAAGGAGGGAACAAGGAGAGGGAGGTCCTCCATTCAGTCTTGAATAGTATGCTCAATTGGTCTCGTAGACCGGTACTCCTTAAATGGTCTCGACATTCCCACCTCCAAACGGTTTCGCAGACCCAGCTCCAAACTGTCTCGACATTCCCAGCTCCAAACGGTCTCGGACAGAGGGGTGGCTCAAGACCGTTTAAGCGGATGAATGTAGATTGTGGATCAGTGATCTGATGGTGGAGAACAGGTGGCACCCAATTGGTTCGGAAGTCAAGTTAGATCCAAATAGTTTTGAGGTGAGAATGTACATACGGTCTTGAGACCGTATGGATGAAACCGTATGGGCGAGACCGTATGGTCAAGACCGCATGGTCAAGACGAAGGATGAGTGAGGGTAGATCAAGGGCAGATAAAGGTGGGTCCCAGCTAATTGTTCAACCTCATCAAGACCTGCATAAAATCAACATAAACTCAGTTAGGGACCTTGATAAATGAATCAATTAGGAAATTTTGCACATTTTGATATTTAGTAACAGAAATTGGATGTATTGAATCAAAAAGAGCCCAAGAAGGTGACTGAAAATCGTATTCTATCCAAAGAATATTCTCACAGAAAGAAGAAAGATCTACCTCATTCTTCATCTGAACTTTTATTTTTATGCAAAATCCCAAACAGAGTGAGGAGTGAAAGAATAAGAGAGTTGTGCCCTGTTGAAGAGCTATTAAAACGGTGTTTGTGATCACAAATACATATATGTTGATTTTGTTAGCCTCTAAAAAAGAAAATATGACCCCAATTACAACGGTGTTAATTCAAGGTATTGCAGTTCGGGGCAATTATACTTGGATGTGTAATCACTGCTCTAAAACCAACTGGTTTAGAAAGCATGGATCCTTGGTCAAACATGTACTTAAATGATTCAAAAAGAAGGAAGGGATATCCATAGACCTTTATGCCTGCATATTTCATTTGCATATAATATCATGAATAGAGTGAAAGCTACATTGAAATGCAAGATACATGTTGGAGATAGGATTTTAATTTAAAAATAACTAAGAAACAATCAAAGTGAAGAATCTTTTAGCTGATAATGTCCTTGATGAGTTAATTCATTTTATGAAAAAGTGAATGGTTTTGATAAAAGGTTGGTATAAATTTATATTTCAGTGAATTTTAGATTCCACTTGTTTAGTTAATTACATAATAATCCCATTATCTTGAGGACAAGCTAAATTCTATGTTTGGGAGAGTTGATAACATCCGTTTTGATACAATTTTCATAGTTAAAATCATTAACATTAATACTTAGATGTTTAGCTTTTCTCATTTTTACTCGTAGTTCATCAGATACCAAGTTTTAATTAAGTTTGTTGATTTTTGAAGGATTTCAGTGTGAAAATTAAAAGATCAATGACTGACCATCGACACTCTAAATTGATCACTCAATGGTGATGGATTCCCGCTGACCATTGACCAAATGGGTCGGTCGTTCAACTTTTTCCTCAAAAGGAATCGATAATGCCCTATCAAACTCTCATCAACAGCCCCATCGAGCTCCATTCTATCAAGCGGGAGGGTCGACATACTCATTGAGCAAGCCTTGATAGTATCCAGAGTAGCCCTCATTGATAGTTCAACTCATCGACGTTGACGTTTCCAATCCATCAAGAAAAATCATCGACAACCCTATCAATGAGGTAGGCCTCGATGCCTTCATTGATAGACCAGATGTCGACCATCTTGTCGATAGATTTCCTATCGATCCCACAAAAATTGACACCCTCAAAGACCAATGATGACCTATTGGGCTGTCACTTCATCAACCATAAAGATTGAGAGAAAGGAAGACAAGAGGTTGATGCAATGTGGACCAATCAGAGATAAAAAATGCACAAGTCAAATCCTATAAATAGCCCCCAAGGTGTCACTTCAACAGATCTTGGAATCTTGGGAGTCAACAAGTTAAAAGGCTACCGCCAAGTTCATAGCACCTAGGATGATAGTTATCAACCTATCTAGATCTATCAATCTCTTGTTTGGTGGCTCAACTCACTTCCATGGATATATTGATGGACCTGCTTGTACAAATCTTGGATCAGAAGATGGACCGCTAGCTGTGTACAACCAACCATCGACCTCTTATTTGATCAAGCTGAAAGGTTGGTAGGTCGATCACTTGATCTACCTTTGTATCAATCTCCTTCCATTCTTTTCTTTATCATGACTTATTCAAGTTGTAGTCTATCTCTTTCTTATTCCATGTGTGGCTAAACTCCATAACTTGGGTTGGGAGTACCCGCCAGGGTCTCCCAACCAGGTAATTGTTCATACTTCTATTTTATGGCGTATGTTCTTACAATTTTTGTTTCTGTACTCTTGTTTTATAGCATATCTTGATAATTAACTACCCTCTTTTAACGTCTGATATAAATATTATATAAGAGAAGGATTACAATAAGATCTAAAGTATAGATTAATAACGATACAATAGAGTGGGGAGTTGCTATAACAAAAGTCATACACTTTCTTTTGGTCTTTTAGTTATTGTCTTGAGAGAGACACCTCTAGATAAAAATCTACCCATATCTCAAGAGAAGGAAGGAGTAAATATCTTTTATGGCTGTTTTTAAAACAACTTAAGAATATATATAAAGTAGGAGTGAATGTTTTACATGGTTGTTGTTGGTATGATTGGTGAAACCCAATCCAAGTCCCTTTCATTATCATTTCACAATTTATCTTTATTTCTTTTCCTTAATTTCCGTAACTTAGATTTATTTCTCAATTAGATAAACTTGTTCCTTAACTAGATCATAAAATTCACTTATCTAATTCGACTAAATAAGCTATGATCACTTTGTTTTTATTCTGTTATTCTCCTTGTCCATGTGTTTGACCCAACACTACTACCAAAGACTCCGTATTGAGTTGAACATCAGTTTTATGCACTTTTCATAGTCTTTTTTCATAGTTAAAATATTTAAAATTACTGTTTAGATGTTTAGCTTTGCTAATTTTTACTCCCAGTTTGTTAAATACCAAGTTTTAATTAATTTTTGTTGATATCTGAAGGAATGTCAAGATTGATGGGTAAATGTCAACTCTCTAAATTGATCACTCAATCCCGAAGAATTTACACTGACCATTGACCAAATGGGTCAACATTTCAACTTTTTCTTCAAAAAGAATCAACAATGCAATGTCGAACTCTCATTGATAGTCCCATCAAGCTCCAACATGTCAAGCGGGAGGGTCGACAAACTCATCGAGCAAGCCTCGAAACTATCCTAACAAGCCCTCGTCGACCATCGACTTCTCAATGTTGATTTCGATAAACTCCCATCATTTCCAATCCATCAAGCAAAATCATTGACAACCTTGTCAATGAGGCAAGCCTCGATGCCTTCTTCAATAGACCAGATTTTGACCATATTGTCTACAAACCTATCGATCCCAAAAAGATTGACACCCTAAGAGACCGATCCTGACTTGTCGAGCCCTCACTTCATCGACCATCAAGATTGATAGAAAGGAAGATGAGAGGTTGATGTCACATGGACCAATTTAAAATCAACAATGCACAAGTCAAATCCTATAAATAAGCCCCCAAGGTGTCACTTAAACAAATCTTGTAATCTTGGAATCAACATGCCAAAAGGCCATAGCCAAGTTCAGAACCCAAGAACAAGAGCTATCAACCAGCCTAGATCTATTGGCCTCTTGTTTGGTGGCTCAACTCACTTCCATCAACAGATCCACATACCTTCTTACACAAAGCCTGGATTAGAAGGAGTAGAGCCATCATTTGTTGTTTGTCGATAACTAGCCATCGACCTCTTGTTTGATCAATCCAAAAGGTTGGTAGATCGATCACTCAATCTACCTTTGTGTCGACCTCTCTCCCTTCTTTTATTTATCATGACTCATTCAAGCTACACTCCATCTCTTTTTTGTGCCATGTGTGGATAAACTCCATAACATGGGTTGGGTGTAGCCGTCAGGCCCTCCCAACCATATAATCATTCATCCTTCTAGTTTATAGCATATGTTCTTACAAGTTTTGTTTCTATACTTTTGTTTTACTGTGTCTCTTGATGATTAGCTACCCTATTTGATGTATGACATAAATATTATTCAAAAGAATTATTTCAATATGATCTAGAGTATATGTTAGTAACAAGATACTAGAGTGAGGAGTTGTTATAACAAAAGTCATATAGTTTTACTTGGTCTTTTAGTTATTATCTTGAGAGAGAGACACCTCTAGATAAAATTCTACTTGGATCTTGAGCGAAGGAAGGAGTAGATATCTTTTATGGTTGTTTGCAAGACAAGTTAAGAATATACATAAAATAGGAGTGAAGGTTTTTCATAGTTGTGGTTGGTCCGAGTGGTGAAACCAAATCCAAATCCCTTTTATTATTATTTCACAATTTATCTTTATTTATTTTCTTTGATTTCGATAACGTTGTTTTATTTCTTGATTAGATAAACTCATTCCTTATCTGGGGCATCAAATTCACTTATTTAATCTAACTAAACTAAGCTAAGACCATTTCATTTTTATTTTGTTATTCTTCTTGTCCCAGTGTTTGACCCCACACTACTACAAAAGTCTCAGTATTGAGTTGAACATCATTTTTGATACACTTTCCATAGTCTTTTTTTCATAGTTAAAATCTTTAAAATTAATCTTTATATGTTTATCTTTGCTCATTTTTACTCCCAATTTGTCAAATACCAAGTTTTCATGAAGTTTTGTTGAATTTTGAAGGAATTTAGTGCAAAAATGGCAAGATCGATGGATAACCATCAACTCTCTAAATTGATCACTCAATCCTGATGGATTCCCATCGACCATCGACCAAATGGGTCGACAATTCAACTTTTTCTTCAAAAAGAATCAACAATGCCCTGTTGAACTTTCATCGACAACCCCACCGAGCTCCAACCTATCAAGCGGGAGGGTCAAAAAACTCATCAAGCAAGCCTTGACAATATCCTAATAGCCCTCGTCGACAGTTCAACTTCTCAACCTTGATGTCAGTAGACTCCCATCATTTCCAATCCATCAAACAAAAGCGTCAACAACCTCGCCAATGAGGCAGGCCTCGATGCCTTCATCAATAGACCAGATACCAACCATTCTGTCGACAGATTTCCTATCGATCCCACAAAGATAGACACCCTTAAAGACAAATCATGACCTGTCAATCTGTCACTTCATAGACCATCAAGATCAATAGAAAGTGAGATGAGAGGTCGGTGCCACATGGACCATTAGAGATCGACAATGCACAAGTCAAATCCAATAAACAGGCTCCCAAGTTGTCACTTCAATGGATCTTGGAATCTCAGATTCAACAACCCGAAAGGCTTCTGCCATGTTAGAACCCAAGGATGAGAGCTATGGACTAGTCTAGATCTATTGACCTCTTGTTTGGTGGCTCAGCTCACTTCCATCGATAGATCAGTGATCTTACTTGTACAAAGCCTGGATTAGAAGAAGGAGCAGAGCCATCAATCGATGTCTGTCGACAACCAACCATCAACCTCTTATTTGATCAAGCCGAAGGGTTGGTAGATCGATTGCTCAATCTACCTTTGTGTCGACCTCGTTCCCTTCTTTTCTTTGTCATGACTTATTCAAGCTGCAATCTATCTCTTTCTTGTTTCGTGCATGGATAACGTTCATAACTTGGGATGGGAGTAGTCGTCAGGCCCACCCAACCATGTAAGTGTTCATCCTTCTATTTCATGGCATATTTTCTTACAATTTTTGTTTCTATACTCTTGTTATACTGTGTTGCTTGATGGTTAGCTACCCTCTTTTGATGTGTGATATGAATATTATTCTAGAGAATGATTTCAATAAGATCTAGAGTATAGGTTATTAACAAGACAAGGGAGTGAGGAGTTGCTATTGTTGGTTATGTATGCCCAAAGAGTCAATCATGTGATGATTGTAATGGCATATTATGTAAAATGATTTGATTATAAATAAAAGGCAAGCTTCTATTTTAATATGTTTAATTTAGTTACGAGATAATGATGTAACATTCTAAATGTCTAGAGAATTATATTACTCAATGATGTAAGTATTCAAGTTACTACCCTTGTGGATGAGATCATACAAATGTTAAGAATACATATGCACATTCTCATTATGTCCCTGATCGATTGTTATTGTGGGAGGTTGATAGACAACAATGACACATGAGATCAGAGTGTAAGTTGGTTAATGAATAAATCTCATTACTCATGATATGGCAATATCAAACCAAGCACACAGATACATGTTATTAAACAGTCTATAAGACAGACCTACTGTGAGACTAACACATGGAAACCATCATCATTGAAGTCATAGTTAGGTCTCACAATGATGGTGGTGATTGTGGTTCTTAGACCTGAAATCACTGCGCTCATCACATGTCGTTGGGTACACTTTGACATCATCAAGCGTAGTCCTGAAACATGGATTGTTATAACGATGATGATTGGGTAACTTTGACACATGGGGATTGACTGTGAGAGATAGATATGGGATTTGTCCCTCCTACTAGAGTGTGATGTCCTAGGCCTCTTGATTATCGAGACTGAGAAATGCATGGCCATTTGCATGTGAGTCAATATGTGATATTGGGCTTACATATATATCAGATAGTCTGCTCTTAGTTCAAGAAACAAGATTGAATAATAATGAGGGTGACTGCTCCATGCCTCTAGTTCAATCTGGACAACTAGTGCGTTTTGGACTGCCTTGGGTTACAACTAGACAAAATGATTTGATTTTATGCAACTTAGGCAAACACACATGGATCTTTTGAATTTATATAAGGGGCCTAGTAACACACCGACTTACACTATTCACACATTTGCCCAAGCACACGGGGTCGTGATGTAGTATAGACAAGCAACAAGATAAGGGTCGATCCTTAGGGAGAGAGAGGGCAATAGAGCTAAGTTAATGTGAGCTACGCCCCTAAAGTGGAGTGTAGAGTTTTAGGGTTTAAAGGTTGGTTTTAGTTGATTACACTGTGATTGCAAGCAATTAACAACAATTAGGAAACTAGGTTATCAAAAAAACCTAAATTATCCTAAGCAAGTTAAGACTAAGAAGCTAGGCTAAATAAGTAACTAAGCAAGAGCAAGTAACTACAACTAGCTACACTATACTAGCAATTCAAATTAACAACTAAGAGGCAAGTTAAGCACAAGAGCAATCAAGAACCTAGGTTATCCCTAGCTAACAAGTTTAACACAAGCAAGCTCCAAAGAGCACTAACTACTCAAGCAAATCCTAACTATCAAGAACTATGCAATTAGCTAAGAAGCAACAAAGGCAATGACTGAATTAGCATTAACAAGCTAAGATGACAAGGTGGGTTTTAAGCAATAAGATGGATAGGTGGGATGTTTGGGAATGTTACTTTGATATTAGTTGGGAGAGGTTACATAACAAGCAAGTTTTATATCTCCAATCTAGATTGTCAAACCAAACAACAAGGCAAGTGTTGTTTGAATTTACCCTATGCTACTAGTTGGGAAACTAGGGCTAGGTGTAATTCTAATAGGACTTGGCAAGTCTACATTTCTAGGGTAAGGGGTATTAGGGCAATTGAGAGCCAAGGGTAGGAGTGGGAGTAGAGATGAGGGTGCTTCACCTCATGTTACTTGCCATCTAGCCTTTAGAAAACTCTAGGCAATTACATTAATAACACTTACACTAGTTACTTAGATCCCACCCTTACTTGTAGGAGAAGGGAGTTGTAACGACCCGCACTTTTGAGTGTCTAAAAGACCTTAAAGTCACAGATCGTTAATCATATACTCTAGGATCAGATTCATGAAATAATACAAAATAGTAAACAATTTCCATTAATGATCAAATATTTACATGTTTAGATAAAAAGCTCCTCTAAGGAGTTACATAACTTTTAAATAGAATTAACTTTTACAGATGTAAAGATAAATCATTAAGACTAAACCTTCATGATTAAACTGTAGTGTCTTCAACATCTTTATATGTACCCTCATGTCCATGAATCAAGTATATCTGATACCTAAAACGTCGACAAACAAATACGCGGTCAGTATATTACTATACTGGTACGTGGGTTCAAACAATAATCACAAGTACAGATATAAGCAAACATCTTTATCTTGAATATAAGAAAATAAACTTGTTTTCATATTCTAACCCATATCTGGTCAACTACCTCAGGTGTAATCACTGTCCCTCCGAGGCTCGTGTGCATTACCCTTAAGATCAATTTAACCTAGAGTTCAGAATACTATTATTTACTTTACATGATACTCATATGCACTTTATAGTTTGCAAGAACTAAATAAACAAGCAAGCAGTTTATTTGTCATTCAATCTCATCGAGAAACATCGACAATCTCAGAATTCAATACATGTATTCATAAGCGTAACCACGTACCTTATGCCATCGCAGAAACCATGCAGAACATGATATACTTTAAGAGTGTATCCAAACATCCAAGCAATAAGGCATTCAATCTGAAACAAGCATACTACATATGTGTCACCATGTATTCGCATCACATTAATGCTATCTAAATCCGCTCCTAAACTAGGGTTTAGGGCTATCTCGTATTTGAACTAGGGATTAGGGTTACAAACCCTAATTCCATCATATTAAGGTTTCTAAGATTACAAATCTATTTATGCATATTAGGTGAGACCCTAATCATCATCTTAAACATATTAAACTACTCATGACATCTAGATTACATTGTCAACATTAGATCATAACAAGACGTCTATATTGGTTTCACAACCCTCAACATGTATAAGATTATTAATCTAGCATCATCAAACATTCATCATTATCAGAGATTTACTCATTATACATGTCTAGATCAGGTATTAACTCAACATAACCAAATCTAATCAATTAAGTATCATATAAAAGCAAACCTAGATCTTCCTTTCTATTAAACACACTAACACATGTAATGCCTATAATTTTAGAATAGGAAACATAATCAGGTTACGAGAGTATTTTATTTGGATTCCTCTCGTTCTCTTGATCAATTTTCATGTATAATATGTCTCCATCTAAGTTAATGATTATTTTCTATGATTTTGGCAAGCTAAACTGATATGAACCAATCACACACTGACACGTCGGCGTCTCTACAAACTAATTCACCACGCGGGCGGCTACTTAAAAACATAATTAAATGACGTATTTGGCCTTACCATGATTGCTCGGGTTGCTATGCATCTGGGGGCATAATTGTCCAAAGGGCCATAACCTGCCCTCAACCTCGTGAGCGTCCTGCGTCCCTCGACGGAGGTCGGCTTGCAATCGCAGCCGCGCACCCCACTTCTGGTGTCACGCCCCGACACCTCCTGCGCATAGACTGTCGGCGCACGATCACCCCCTTCGCTCTGCTCTCCCGCGCCTCAGTGCTTCTGTCAGCCTGACGCCGTGGGTCTCTCGCGATTCCACCAGACTCCAACTCCAGCTCTTTCAGATCATACGATTTCCAGGATATGCAGCGACGTCGTCTGCCGTCTGCCGTTGCCACCGACTGGAGGGTAACCTCCCCTCTCACCTTCGTGCGCTGCCACCTCCCTGGATTCTTCGGTTGATGCCTCTCATCCTCGTGCATCGCCTGCACCTGCTTGCCGCCGCTCCCACGTCGGGTCAATCTCGCCAACGCTGGGCATGACCACAGCCCATGGAGTCCAGTCGCGGAGCAGCCCCAAAGTGCCAGGGTTTGGCTCACCTAATGTCGCTGCAACATCTTGTCCTTGAGGCCTACCTCTCGCCCTCCGTCTCCCTACCTTCGCCTACCCATGGCTTGAGCCCTGGCCATGGCAACGCCGCCCAGGTTCTGCCCTGGACCGGCTTGTCCTCCCTCCCTTGTGGCGGCCACAGTGGCCCCCCTTGCTCATCCACGACACCGAGCAGCCTTCTCTGCTACCTGCACGGCGGGGTGAAGGCGGAGAGTAGGAAGACTTTGGACGCCTACCGGTCGACGCAGCACCAATACTGGTGAGGGAGGCGGTTGGGAGTTTCTCTAGAACCCAACAGCTCAGACGCTGCTACTGGTTGCGAGGGTTTAGGATGGTTGGACCCTTGCAGGGTTAGCGACGGTGGTCTTGTGCATGTGTCTTATGCAACACACTAGGGCTAGGAAGAAGAAGGACAACGGAAGAAAGGAGCATGGGGGGTGGGGGGGGTTGGATGTCAAGAGAGAGAGTAGGGTTGGTTGTGTGTGGGACTTCTTACCCATATATATACACTCTTCTTCACAAGTCTCCCAAATATACAAAAGACATACCCTATTTCCTTTTTTCCAAACTCTTCCTTTGCGTACAAGCAATATATGAAGAGGCAAGGCACCTCAAGACTCTCATCCCCATTATCCTCTTATTATCTCATATTGTAATTATCCTTCAATATACAAAAAAGGCAACCCAAGGTAATACTATTTGGTGTCCCAACCATTGTGTTTCCAATAATGGAAAGATAAGTATTCTTTTAATTATCTAACACATTATTAACTTTATTCTCCTTTGGAAAATATTTATCAATATCAAAAGTCATTACTATTTATTAATGCATGAATTTCGTTTATCTATTTGTCTTGTGCCAAAAGCACTTGTGCGACAAAGGAAATTAACATTACTATTCCACAAATAAAAACCATTGAGGAATTATCAAATTGCATCATATTTTATAGTTCAATTTTTACCAAAATTTGAGGATATTATAGGAGTTGTATGTAGGAACAAAGGGTGCTAGATAGGGATCCAGTAATTGGACCTAGGAGAAATTTCTAAGATAGCCTCATACATTCCATTCCCCCCTAGAACCTAGGTGTCTTCAAGAATCATACAACATGCAATCCATGTTTAAAAGTGCAAACCACAAGAAAGATAATGGGAAATGATATAGAAGCAAGAGGCAATCGTCAACATACAAAAGAGCAAAAAGGAAAGAAGAAATAGGTAGATGGACATGGAGCTCGTGGAAGTTTCTTCTTCTTCACCTCCTAGTTGTGTAGAATGACCTCCCTCCTCCAAGATGGGTGAAGAGCATGGAAATGTACGCGATTATGGTAGAAAACCTAGAAAACTAGGTTTGAATGGTGGAAATGGTAGGTGGAGGTCTTGAATGCAAGGGGGATGGCAATGAATGCTCTAGAGTAGCTAGGAGGGTGCTAAGGAAGCTAACCTTCATGTTGTTGGCCGCCACCTATATATATATAGGTGGTGGGGAGTCACTAAAGTAAGTGGGGGCAAAAAGAGAAAAATAATGGAGAAAATGGGTAGGTTTAGGTGGTCACCACAACCGTGGAGAGGTGCCACGACTATGGTGGGGGTTATATTGCATGATCATGGGAAATGAGAATGGCCGAGGTGGAAGGTAGAGGTGAGGTGTAAATATGTATGGTTGCCACGGCCGTGGCGGGTCACATGGCTGTGTTGGGTAGAGGGTACCACAACCGTGTTGGAGGAGGTTTCCACGAGTGAGGTTGCTCTAAGGTAGTCTTGTCTTCATCTTTCCATGATCGTGGCAGTCACCACAGGTGAGGTGGCCTTCAAGGGCCACGACCGTGCTTATGGCCATGACCATGGTCATTAACGTGTAAAATGAGCCGAGTTACAATTGATTTTTGCGGTCTTGAAGAATAAATCGCCACGGTCGTGGCATGGACCATGGGTGAGTTGGGGCTCCCTGGCCACAGTCGTTCTAATGACCACAGTCGTGGCACCTTCAATGACCATGGATATTTTGTAGGCTATATCCATGGTCATTCATGTACAAACTTGGCAAAGTTATTGTAACCTTTGGAAATTAATTCACCACGACCGTGGTGGTTTACCACAGCCATTTTGGGGCTTCTTATTGCTGACTTTAACTTTAGCTTCTTCATTTGACCTCCTTTTGCTTTGGATTGATTCTTGTACCAAAGAGAGCTCGGGGGAAATGTAGGTCCAATCTTGGGGTGTAAGGACCCAAAGATGTTCTTTATCTCCCTCCCTTGCATCAATGCATGCATAAGTACCCTGAAAAACACAGGAGAGGAGGCATAAGTGCATTTGACATGAACATTAACATTAGAGGAAATAATTTGCAACTGACAATGTTTATATGTGATTATAATGCAAAAAGACACAGGATGAAGCCCTAAAATAGGGCTACATCATCCCAAACTTAAAACATACTTGTCCTCAAGTATGATCCAACTTAATCTCTCTTTCAATTCAACAAAGGAGTAAAGATAATGTAATCATTGTGATTTTTATTGACTAAAATGATTTCACATGAGGAATTAGGCATGCAATCCACTACTCTCTACTCATTTTAATTCTTTTCAAGAGTGAATCAAGCATAGAGCACAACAACTTAGAATATGGGTCACCATTCACATATGCAAGTAATGTGATTTTCATAAAGCTCTGGGTAAATCGTATCATGCATGAAATACATTCAAAAGGTTAGGACTATTGTTTCACCTGCTAGAGCTACCTCATACACTTAATTTCACTGCTCATGACCCACTTGACTTGTGTAGGGGGTGAGGGCTAGAGTTGATTTACCCTAGCCCTACTATGCATAAAAAGAGAAGAAATGGTTATGAATGGGAGTGGAGTGCTATTACATTCATCTTTTCTTTGTTTGAATGCTCTTAAACAAGAGCACCCTTTATTTTTTTTCTTTTCTTTGCCCTTGGTGTAGATAGGGCATATGATGCCATGAGTGAAGCATGGAGGTACAGGTATGGTCACCCTAAAATTTTTGGGGTGGCCAAGGTTGATACGTGCACTTTGGCATCCTTTCATGAGGTGGAGAGGTAAGAAGATGATGTAAGAAATGTTGAATCAAAGAGGGGTCATAAGCAGTGGAAATTCATGTATAATCTCACACAAGAACGTTAGTCCATGTAACATACACCACTCAAATAAGTCATGCATAAAATGAACAGTATGGTAGATTGCATAATTTTCATATAGAGAAAATAAACTCAAGCGTTCAAGACGTGCAAGAATCACCCTTTTATTCAAAACAACAAATTATTTCAAGAGGCCTGGAGCACATGAAAATTCCTACATAGTACTCATTCTAGCCACAAACATCAAGAGCAAGTTACATTATCCAAGATTTAACCATTCTCATCACGACAGATAGAGATTCAATTGAAAAATGCTTTTGGGCAAGAACAATCAAATTTGGGTATAATTGGCCAAAATGGTGCCAATTTACATTAAATCACATCTAAACCTACATTCATGGAATTTTAAAACATAAAGCAACAAATCCTAGTTAAAGCACACAAAAATTACCAAATTCTACATGGAAATGCAATACATGACATAGAAGAGCAAAAAGAACATTTTTTTTTGAAAAATTATACAAAAATGCATGAAATTCAACTACATGTATGCATGAATGCTGACAATAATAAATCTACACTAGAAAGGGTAAAGTCAATAAATCCAAAATCAGGTGGAACAAGCATAAATAAAATGAGAGAGAAGTTGGTGCATACCACCCTACCACCCCAAACTTTTGAATCATGTTGTCCTCAACATGAAACTAAAGCTTAGGGATAGTAGGGTAGGAGTCATGGCTTGTGAGACTGATCAAAAGACATGTCTCCTTACTGTGGATGATCTGGATGATATTGATGAGAACTTGCTAGAGGAGGTGGATGACCTAGACAGGCTGGAGGGAACCGGTAGTAGTGGCCCCAATAAGGATCTTGAGGGGTAGGGTAGGTCTCTTGATATCCCAAAATACCACCCCATAAATATTCATCCCATTCAGGGTTTCTCTATGCCTGAGCATGGTGGTACTGATACAAGTGGTTGACCTGGTAATGCATATGTTGTTGGTCATGACACATGTATTGTTGGGTGAGCTGCATTTCTTATTGTGTCTTTTGAATACCTTCAAGTTGTGCCTGGATGGATGACATGTCATAGGCATTTGTTGTAGGCTCCTACAGTTGGGATGTTGCCTCATCCCTTCTTCTCACCCTTTGGGCTTGTCTTCTCTGCTCTTCTTATCCCTCTTGTTGTTGTGCATTTTATTCGCATACTTCTTCATGTGAAGCAGTGGGGTTATAGTTCTTCCAGGGGTTGTTTTGCTCCCATTGCATCATCTTTTCATGCAGTAAGTCAGGGATCCCCAAAGCATAAAGGAGTGGGGTAGCATGATAGGACAACTCAAGATTTTTTGATGTTTCTATGGATTTCCCATTATATACGAACCTCTTGTTTTTTATCGTGATCATTTGAGAGAGAATTAGGTACTTCAAATCAACACATTGAGCCCCTATGCTTCTTTAAGTTTGTTGACATCATAGCCTAGGGCTAGCGCTAGTGAGGTTACAATTCCTCCCATAACAAATGGAGTTTTGCTTTTGAAAGGAATTGTCCTCATATGATCTATCAAGAGTGACCCTAGGTTAAGGTGTAACCTCTTATTTATTTCATGCAAAACAAAGAGGCCATTCTGCAAAATGCTACCCTAGTTGTCATACCTCCCCACAATTGTGTTGGCAAGGACTTTCTACAAATATCTGACCTAGGTATTGTTGATTAACATAGTATTTGACTTTCCAGCTGTGTATCCTGGCATCCTGATCAAACTATACTAGAATTTTCCATATTCCAAGTGAACATGTTTCTCAATTAATCCATCATTCATCTTGTTGGCTTCTTTAGGATTCTTGGAAAAGATGTTGTTCAATTCAGAAGCAGTAAGTGTGTGGGTTTTATTGAACATCCCAAATTTGATAGCTTCTTTGCCCTTTCCTTTGACCTTTTTGAGTGTGGTGAAAAATTGTTGAGTCAACTCCACATATGTGGTTTGTGTCGTGAAAAGCACCTTCCACAAATTGATTCTTTTCAACTTGTTCTCCACTTCTACTTTAATGTTCAGGTCATCAATCACTTTCTTGCACCCATATCTTGTGGAGATAACTCTCCTAGTCATGCATTCAGGGTAGATGGGCATGGTTTGCATTTTTATTTGAATGATGCCATAAGAAGTCCCCTTAGGAGCTTTTCCAAACCCTTTTAATCTATCTTCCTCCAGGTAGGCCAATGTGTCTTCTGGCTTAGAATTTAGCTCCTCCTCATCAATATCATCTTCTTCATCATCGACCCAATATGATCTTGACCCCGAGCTTGTGTCAAGGTTGAGCGGTATTCGTTGCTCTGGGTATCGATGTTGTGCTTCATCTTATTCAATGATCAATTGTCACCTCACCTGTGGCTACTGCAGTGGTCTCTCCCCTAGAGAAGAGGTAGAGTGGCGAGATGGCGAAGGCCGTGGAGGGGATCCTCGACGATGATGGGGATGATGCCCCCTTGCCTTGCTTTTGGCGAGTAGTGACCTCCGGTTCCACCTCATCAATCATGGCATTGAGGTTCTCCTCGAATGCCTCCTCCTCCTCCTCTCGATATGTCTTGCCAGTGATGTGATGGTTGTCCGACGATCGAGTACAGGAGGTATTCACGGATGCCAAACAATGGAGTGATTGGGAAATGGAATTTGATGGTGATGGAGTGTGGGAAGGTATGGAGACTTGATAAGAGGCCCTCTTGGTGCGCAATTTTCCTCCAGTGATCACCTCAAGGCTCTTTTGAGCCCCCTTTTTCATAGCCTTCCCTATCCCCTTCATTGTGTGGAGGTGGTGGTGGTGTGAGAGCTGTGATTTTTGGATTTTTTAAGAGAAGGTGAGATGGAGGTTAAGGGATGGGTGGAATAGGTTAGAATGGTCATTGTAATGGTGGAGGATGGATTAGCTAATGGTTTTGGGCGAGTTTCGGTGGATTTTTATGGGTTTTTGGGTGGTATGACTGTAGATGGGGTGGAGGATGAAAATGGAGATTGTGGGTGGATTGATAGAGGATTTGGGGGCAGAATTGGGAGAGGGAGGGTGGTGGAGGTGTAGGAGGTGATTGGAGGTCAATTGGGTGAAGGATGAGGGCTGGAGAAGCAAGACCAGAGGAGTTGGAGCCATCGTTGGTCACCACAGGCGAGGGTGTGTGTGCGAGGAAGATTGGAATGGAAGGGGGTCATGGTGGATTGGGTAGTTTAAGTGAAATTGGGGTGGGGTCGGCCCCCACCACGATCTTTGTGGGGGTTAGGAAAAATGATTGTGGTGGGTGTCATAATCATGGTTGTTGGCAAAGACAGCTGTAGATCAACCCTCGCCATGGTCGTGGTGTCCTCCTCTTGCCTCGGCCGCGGTGGTCACCACGGTCATGGCTGTTCATGCACAAAATCACCTCCATCTCTATAACTTTGTTGAACTTTTGCAATTAAATCACCACAGTTGTGGTGTAATCCATGATCGTGTTGCCATCATGCCGCCGCACCCATGGCAGTGGCCATGGTTGTGTTGTCTTGTATGTGCCACGATCGTTTTGAGCATCATGGCCATGGCCATTCCTTCACAAAAAATTCCCATGTTATTGTAACATTTCCAATTAATTCTACCATATCCGTTTTGGACCACCATGGTTGTGGTGTGTCTTTCCTCTGTACTTTATCAATGAAATTTCACGAGCTTTGATATGTTTGCACTACTTTGATACTTTGCCACATTTTAACCTTAAAAGCCATGCCTTTCCCTCGTTTTCACTCTCTCTTCAACCTATCACATGCATCTCATCAACACTTAAACAAAAACTATCAAGAACAAGTGTGTGTGTGTGTATTCTTGGAATCATGTAAAAATAAAGCAAAAATATCAAGAAGTGAAGGTTGGTTGAAAAAGTTCTCAAACCTAGGTGGGTTACCTCGTACTAGTGCTGAATTTTACGCCTTCAACCAGGGTTATTGATTATAAACTCGATCATCCTCGTGGAACTTTCAAAGCATCCTTGTAGTAGATGTCTCTTTCATGTGCATTCAAGCACATCTCCTCATCAAGTGGGTGTTTCTCAACTATTATCACAATGCCAAAATTTTGGTTGACTTTACCCAGACCTACTTCAACAACTGATTTCAATATTTGCCCATTGATGGTGAACTCTTTTTTTCTGTCCTTTTCACATATCACAACAACCCCATATGGATATACATTCTTGATTAGATAAGAGCCTTCCCATCTAGATCAAAGCTTCCTGAGAAAAAACTTCATCCTAGAGCTATACAGCCATACCCATTGTCCAGGCACAAAATCCTTCTTCTTGATGAACTTATCATGTAAAAACTTGGTCCTTTACTTGTAAATTTAGGAAAATTCATATGCCTCATGTCTCATTTCTTCTAGCTCATGCAGCTGCAACTTTCTTTTCAATCTGGCGGTGTCTCCATCCATGTCCATAGCTTTCAATGCCCATAATGCCTTGTGTTGCATTTCCACGGGTAGATGGTAGCTTTTACCATACACAAGTTTGAATGGTGTGGTACCAATCGGGGCCTTGAATGCAGTCCTATATGCCCACAAAGCTTCATTGAGACATAAGAACCAATCCTTGCAGACCGGCCTCACCATTTTCTCAAGAATGAGATTTATCTCCCAATTACCTAAATCAACTTGACTACTCATTTAAGGGTGGTGAGGAGTAGCCATGTGATGATTCACCCCATGCCTTTAGCAGCCCTTCAAAGGTACCATGCATGAAATGGCTTCCGCCATCACTAATCATCGCCCGCGTTACGCCAAATCAACTGAAGATGTTCGACTTTACAAAATCAAAAACTAATTTATGATCATTGGTTCTCGTGGCAATCCGTTTGATCCACTTTGATACATAATCAACGACCACCAAGATGTACACATATCCGAAGGAGGGAGGAAACAAACCTATGAAGTCAATTCCCCAAACATCAAACACCTCAACCGCTAGAATGGGTGATAGAGACATCATGTTCCTCTTGGATATAGTGCCCACCTTTTGGCACTTCAAATAACATTTGCAATATTCACTATCATCTTTGAACAAGGTTGGCCAATAGAATCTACTTTGAAGAATTTTGGCGGGTGTGCATTTTCTGCCGAAATGATCTCCACACACACAGGAATGGCACATGGATAGGATCTCTTATTAATCAACTTCAGGGACACATCTTCCTATGAGATGGTTGGGATAATACTTGAATAGATGTGGGTCATTCCAAGCAATAATTCTTCACCATGGTGAACAATCTCTTGCTTTCTTCTCTAGTCCATGTGCTTGGTACTCTCCCACTTGCCAAAAAGTTGGCTATGTGTTTGTACCATGGTCTTTGAGTCAAGTTAAGCAAAAAGAGTTGCTCGGGGGCATCATCTCCTTAATCTGGAACTTCATCATAAGGTGCTTCAATGTGGGAGAGATGGTCAATTGCAGAATTTTACACTCCCTTCTTACCAACAATATCTAGATCAAATTCTTAAAGCAATAGAATCCAACAGATCAACCTTGTCTTAGAGTCTTTCTTTGCCATGAGATATTTCAATGTTGCATGATACATGTATACCACCACCTTGTTTTGCAATAGATAAGAATGAAACTTGTCAAGATAAAAAATCACAGCAAGCAACTCTTTTTCCATGGTGGTGTAGTTCCTTTGAGATTCATCAAGGGTTTCGCTTGCATAATAGATGGCATGCAGAACCCAGCCAATCCTTTGGCCCAACACAACCCCGACTACCATATCTGATGCATCGATCATGATTTTGAATGGCAAGGAGAAATCTGGGGGCTGCATAATAGGAGCAAAGACGAGCTTATGTTTCAAGTGGTTGAAGGCTTCAACACACTTGTCATCAAAGTTAAATTCAACATCCTTTTAAGAAACTAGCAAACTTTACTGAAGTCTTTGATGAATCAACGGTAGAAACATGCATGCCCCAAGAAAGATCATACATGTCTTACGGATGAAGGAATAGTGAAAGTAGAAATTAGGCCCACTTTGGCCTTATCAACTTCAATGTCAGACTTAGAAACTCGGTGACCTATAACAATGCCTTCGAGAACCATGAAGTGACTCTTCTCCCAACATAGCACCAAACAAACCTTGACACACCTTTTAAGCACAACTGCTAGGTGGATCAAACATTCATTAAATGTCTTACCAAATACTAAAAAATCATCCATGAAGACTTCAAATGACAAATCAAGCATATCAGTAAAGATGGATGTCACACATCTTTGAAATGTAGAAGGAGCATTGATATAAAGAGGTGAGATCACCTCCTTACTAAAATTTAAAGGAAGTACAAAGCATCCATCTTTTTAGAAAGACAAAAGATATTGAGGGATGCATGTATAATATTCTAAGTAAATAACCATGCACCATATGCATATAGAATGTCAATAGCAGTGAAAAAATAATGAAACTAAAGTTATTACATGGCTTTCATCATAGTTCACTACATAAGTTTTTCAAAAGAAAAAGATAAGAAAACTAGGGATCTATCTTTAGCAACCTAGACATTCTTCAGAAAAGAAAACTTGAGATCTACTCATGGTGTCGATTTCCTTGGAATTGGTCTTCACCTTGCTCAACACCTGGGTGGTTGGAAACAAACACCCAACAAAAGGGAAAGGAAAACAAAGTATGTGTCAACAAATATGAATAGGATATAAAGGTAAAGAAAACATGTAAATAAAGGCTAGTTTTCATCATAAGATGAAGATTTCAAGAGTATGAGGCTATTTTTAAATAGATGCTTGCAATAAACAAAAATATAATAAAAGGTTGCATGCATGATAATTATGACTACCTTAACTAAGTAGGTTTGAGTCACCTACCAAAACTCAACCTATAGGTGAGGGGAGAATTAATACATTCCTAGTCACCCACACATATTTTTGTGGGGGAGAATAAAACATTCCCCAGGGCAAATTAATACATGCCCTATCTGTGGGTGGTTGTACATAAGTACCACTACTATAGATAAATAGTCCATAAAATCAACATGCTAGAAAAGAAATCATGGCAATTAAAAGCATCATATCAATTAGAACATGGCAACAGGGTACAAGACCTAAGAAAAAGAATATCATTACTAATTTTGAGGCAATTTAACAAAGAATCATGAATAGAGGGAATAGGGTTCATTAAAGCCTCATTAGGGAAATATACTGTTTGGTTTGCAAATACACAAACTTAGGGTGTAAGAATGCACATATCTCTCTTATCAATATCAATTACTAACTTTCATCACTTTAATTGAGTCCAGGTTCCACTTGCCTATTTTCAATGTATTAACATGTATTAGAGTACATAATGCACATTAATGTATAGAAAACCCTAATTTTAGAACTTTTTTTTAGCAAAAATCGGATTTAGATTATGAAAATATCACCAATGAACTTATTAGGCTCTTCTGATCAAGAAAACATATTTTATGTTAATTTTAGAGTTATGATGATTAAGATGTACTTTTTATGGTTTTATGCATTATTCATTTTACAAAAATAACCTGTCATAAAACCATGAAATATGACCTTGAAAATATTTTATTATATAGAGATTAATTTTAGAACTCCAAAACATATTTATTTATCAAATTGGGATAAAGAGGATTAAAAGATATGAAATTTTCAATTTGAACCAATCAGGAAATGACAAGTCAGAAATCTTCGAGAGAGAGGAAGAGTGAGAGTGAGGGAGAAAATACCATTTGACCCAAGATCAGGGTTGTAGATGCATAGGTAACCAAACTAGATCTGCTAGAGAAGGTAAAACAACAAGAAACCAAAACCCTAGAAGAACATGGTAAATAAAGATGGAGATCATCGATTTTAAACATAGAAGCATGAGTTTTAAGCATGTAGTAAGCAATATATGAGAAGGGGGTTATAAAAATTGCCTCTAGGGAAGGTGGACAAGTTCAACCATAAAGATTCCCAAGCTAGAGAGGCTGGTTTCTCCAACAAAGCTCCTATCTCGAGCAAGAAGTACCTTCTCCACTTTAGAGGTGAGAAACCCTAGCAAAGAACATGGAGATGAAGTATTTAAGGCTCAAGGTGGGGTTTCACCATTGAAGGCCATGGTTATGACCTATAAGAAGGTGGAAAAAAGACTAACAAAATGAAAATATGGAAGGAAAAGAGGAAACTTACTATTTTTTTGTTGAAATCACCAAGAAGGAGCTATAGAAACACTAAATAGAGCAAATTTGGAACCCTAGGAGCCTTCTTCACCAAGGTAAGCACTCTCTTTGACCTTGGGATAGAACCTTCATGGACAAACAGAGTAGGAACGATGCTATAAGCCTGAGGAATTATACAGAGAGGATTTCTTCTTGGATTGGGAGGTGGTAAGGGGTAGACATGGCTTTATAAAGAAGGGGGCAAGCATGAGGTGTCTATGGGACTTTCCATGTGTCCTTAGCCTAGGGCTTCATGAACATGCAAGAGGACAACTCACAGAGACTTATTGTATATCAAATGTCGGTCCTAAAATCCCATGGAGACTTCTAGTCTATCCCCACCATCATCTGATCAAAGAAATAACCCCATTGGTTGATAGCTTTTATAGATAAGCTCATTTATAAAGAGGGTAATCCCTAAAATGCCCTTGGAGAGAAACACCTTCAAACCAAGGTGCAACTAGGTGCCCCATGGTTCAAAATCTCTAGAATGGTAAGGGAATATCTAGGGTTATAATGCATGTGATAATTTGCAAAGAAAACCCACCAATTGGGTAAATTGCATAAAACTCCAGAATGTTCCTAAAATTGCATAACTTGCACAAACAACATTCAAATTGAACTGAATTTGAAACTTAAGCTCATTTTATAATTTCAAAACACATAAAAAGTTAGATTAAGGTTTAGAACACCTAAATAAGGTCCTTAAATAGACTTTCACTGAGGTATCTGTGCATAAACCCTATTATTGGTACAAATAGTGAATAAATGTTCACCAAACCACCATAAATTCCACTAATTAAACATGAATGACATAAAGGACATAAATGAAAGGGAGACTTGGAGAAAGGGTTACATGGAGATTACATATAAGATTCAGTATGTTACAATTGCATAACCTAAATGACATTCTCCTATAAGTAAAAGTAGCAATGGTACAAGTGAATGCCATCTTCTCTTGATCCACGGGATGACAACTATCTGGAAGTAACCAGAGTACCCATCAAGAAAATAGTAGAAACTTTGTGCTGCTAATATCTCCAAGATCTAATCGAGGAATGGAAGAGGGTAATGGTCTCTCTTGGTCTTCTCATTCATCTTTATGTAGTCCATGTACATCCTCCACTTAGATTTCTCTCTCACGGTCATGAACTCTCCATCCTCATTCTCGACTATTGTGATCCCACCCTTTTTGGGAACAACTTGGATGGGACTCACCCATGGGCTATTAGAAATGAGATATATAATTCCAGCATCTAGTAGCTTCACGACCTCTTGCATTGCAACTTCTTTCAATTTCATATTCGATTGTCTTTGCATTTGACAGGTTGGTCTAGCATCATCCTCAAGGTAAATTCTATGGACACAAATAGAGGGGTCAATACCCCTCAATTCAGCAATGGACCATCCAATGGCCTGAATGTTTTTCTTCAAAACTACCATCAAGGCATCTTCTTATTCTAGAGAAAGGATAGAGGAAATGATCACCAGGAGGGTGTCATTTGAGCCTAGAAAAGCATACTTCATCCCTTCGAGAGGAGACTTGAGCTCAAGAACTGGAGGTTCTTTAAGGGCATTCTTCAACAATTCAGAAATGGAAGGGAGGTCCTCATTTATAGCCACTAAGGCCAGCTCATCATCATCATCATCATCATCATCATCATCATCATCATCATCATCATCATCATCATCATCATCATCATCATCATCATCATCATCATCATCATCATCATCATCATCATCATCATCATCATCATCATCATCATCATCAGGGAATTCCACAATAGGCTCTAGACCTCTACCTTCAGTGGTAGTTTGAATCCATGCAGGTAGGCATTCTTCTACAATCTCATCATGGCACTCAATAAGATAACAATCTTCCTATGTAGCACATATCACCTCGGCCTTAGTAGATGACTTGAAAATGACTGGATCTTCATGTGCATGAAGGTCACATACATGGTACTAGTCCTCACGTGAATCACGACATTGGATGTAGCCAAGAAGGGTCTCCCCATGATAATAGGCACTTTCCTCAAGTATTTTTCCATAACTAACACAATGAAGTTAGCAGGGAAGAATGCAGAGGTCTCATCATCAAGTCTCACTAATACATCATCAACATGCCCTCTAGGCATTTTCACATATCGGTCAGCCAATTGCGAAGTGCAGTGAGTTGGACCCAGTTGTCCCATTTTTAGTTCAACAAACACATCACATGACATTAGATTCACACTATAACCCAAGTCAAGAAGAGCTTGGTATATGCGGTGTGCTCCAATGTAGCAAGAGATGATGGGAGCACTAGATTAATTCATTCCTTTTCCTTGGCACGGTGTGTTGTATAATTGAACTCACTTTCTCAACAATCTTGACCTTCCTTGGTGTTATTCCTATCGTTCTACTCTTAAATGTGCACAAATCTTTCAAGAACTTGGCATAAGATGGGATTTGCTTGATTGCATCAAGTAAAGGAATATTAATCTTCACCTACTTAAAAGTTTCCATGATGTCCTCAGTGTGATTCTTCTTCCTCTTTTCAATTGATGGTTCCTCAAGTGCATCTAGGAACAGAGGGAGTTGTGCTCTCGACTGGCTCAAATCAACAAAATCATCAATCGATATCAAAGGAATCACAATATCATCACTCTACATCACAGTATCAACCCAGGTGCCTGTAACAGTATCCTCAACTTGAATCTCAGTGTCACCATCTCTAATAACAATATCATCTCTCTTTATCACAATATCAACTCGAGTGCCTGTCATAGTATCCTCAACCTAAATCTTAGTATCACATCTCTGATCACAATATCAACTCTATCATCACTCGCTGCACTATCAATAGAAGTATCCCATGGCTGCTCCAAGGTCCTACCATTTCTCAAAACTATCACTGCCTTCGCATGCTCATGGGTGGTAGAAAAATAAGCTTGTGGTGGTGGTAGTGGCTTTTTAGGTAGTGGTGGTCTTGGGTGTGGGGGATTTGGGTTTTGGAGAATGATTATGGTTGAGGTTGTGATGGTTGTGGTGGATGGGGGTGGTATTGTAGAGGGGGTTGTTGTTATGAGTGAGGTGGATGTGGAGGGTATTGGCAGTTGAATGGGGGTTGTAGAGGTGGAGGAGCATAAGGGTAGGGTGGTCCTTAGTATTTTGTGCCCATAAAACTACCATCATTGTTTAGGTTAGGCATAGGTTGAGAATGGAGACTTACTTCTTCACGACGAGTAAGTGAAAGAGAAATTTGATCAAGCCTTTGCTAAAGGCGGCTAATCATTTTCCCATGAGAAGACTCATCTTTGTTCATTTCATCAAGGATCCTTAGCCTCCTAAGCACTTCCTCTTCAAACTTTAAGCTATACTTAAGACCTTGATGTTGCCTTGGATGTCCTGGTCCCTCCTCATTTTGTTGTTTCCATGAGAAGTTAGGCTGATTTCTCCGCTCTAGAGTATAAGAGTTGGACATGGGACCTTGGTTTTTGCGATTGCCAAAAGCATGCAAAGCATGCACTTATTCATCAATGACATCAATTTCCATTGTATATTGGCTAGCAGAACCTTTAGCTTGGTTCTTCATCATGCTCATCATATCAGCCATCATCTTCATTATTTAGGGGTTGGCTTTTGTTCCAACTGGAGCTGTAGTAGGGAGAGGAGGAATGTAGTTTCGGTCATAGTCCTCCCCTTTTACTTGAATCTCGATGGCGAGAGCTCTCAACAAGATGCTCAAATAGGGGCCAGGCTCCTCTGGTGGCTTTGCCATGAATGTACCTCCACCAAAGGAATCGACAATAGTCTGACTCAATTCAATCAGCCCAGTGTAGAACGTCTGAACAAGCTGCCACAGAGGCACTCATGATAGGGCCAGTCACACAGGAGCTTTGGGAACCTTTCCCAAGCTTCATGGAAGGGTTCATTCTCTTTTTGTGTAAAGGAGTTAATACATCTCCACATCACAGTCAACTTGGCGAAGGGGTATAACTTCTTAAGGAACTCATTCTTCACCTCATTCCATGTCACTAACTCATACTTGAACATGTACCACTCCTTAGCCTTTTTCTTTTAGGGAAAAGGGAAAGAGTGTTCTTCAGATTGAATCACTAGTGGCGGCGGGTGTGTGAAAAGTGAAGCGAGTTTCAAGTAAAGCATCTTTGTGGTGGTAGGGATTCTTATTCACCATCCCATAGTAAGTAGGAAGGAATCCAAGAAGAGATGGAGGAATAGAAAATTGTTGACTTGACATTTGATCAACAAGGGTGGCGATTGGGGAGTTGTAGTTCCCCAGGGTGAAGTACTCATGGAGAGGGCGGTTGGGTTATGGTTGAGCTTCATCATTAGGACCAGGGCCTTCCATTTCAGCTGATTGGTGTTATTTGTGGTGACTTTGGCATCTTCTTCTACCTATCTCGTGGTTGTATGGAACTAAGTTTGTACAAGTCAAATGTGTATTGCTCATGCACATCTGCCACCTTCACAATACACAAACAAGCAACAAGAGACAAGTTAGCTGGATAGTATGCAAAAGTAAACAAAGAACAAAGAATAGAAATGGTGAAGGCAATAAGAAAATCTAAGCTACACTAACTAGCTAGGCTAAGTGCCTCTCAATCCCTGGCAACGACGCCAGAAAGCTTGGTGCGTTTTGGATTGCCTTGGGTTACAACTAGCCAATTGGATTTGATTAGATGCAACTTAGGCAAGCACACATGGATCTTTCAAATTTGTATAAGGGGCCTAGTCTAAAACATCGACTTAGACTATTCACACTTCACATGCAAGTGCACGGGGTTATTTTGTAGTATAGTCAAGCGACAAGAGAAGGGTCGATCCTCAGGGAGAGAGGGGACACTCAGGCTAAGTCAATGTGAGCTACACTCCTAAAGCAGAGTGTAGGGTTTTAGGGTTTTAAAGTTGGTTTTGGTTGATTACACTATGATTGCAAGCAATTAACAACAAGAAGGAAACTAGATTACCAAAAAAAAACAAATTACTCTAAGCAAGTTAAGACTAAGAAGCTAGGCTAAACAAGTAACTAAGCAAGAGCAAAGAACTACAACTAGCTATAACAGACTAACAAATTGAATTAACAACTAAGAGGCAAGTTAAGCACAAGATCAAGCAAGAACCTAGGTTCTCCCTATCTAACAAGATTAACACAAGCAACTACTCAAGCAAATCCTAACTGTTAAGAACAAAGCAATTAGCAAGCAACAGAGGCAATTAACTGAACTAGCATTAACAAGATAATAAGACAAGGTGGGTTTTAAGCAATAAGATGGATAGGTGGGCCATTTGGGAATGATACTTTGATATTAGTTGGGGGAGGTTACATAACAAGCAAGTTTTATATCTCCAATCTAGATTGTCAAACCAGACAACAAGGCAAGTGCTATTTGAATCTACCCTATGCTACTAGTTGGGAAACTAGAGCTAGGTGTAATTATAATAGGGCTTCGCAAGTCTAGGTTTCCATGGTAAGTGGTATTAGGGAAATTGAGAGCCAAGGGTAGGAATGGAAGTAGAGATGAGGGTGTTTCACCTCATGTTACTTACCATCGAGCCTTTAGAAAACTCTAGGCAATCGCACTGATCACACTTACACTAGCTACTTAGATCTCACACCTACTTGAAGGAGAAGGGAATTGTATATAGGAACTAAGGGTGCTAGCTGGGGATCCACTAATTGGACCTAGGAGCAATTCCTAAGATATCCACATACATTCCATTTCCCCCTAGAAGCTAGGTGTCTTCAAGCATCATACAACAAGAAATCCATGTTTAAAAGCACAAACCACAAGCAAGATAGCATGCAATGATATATAAGCAAGAGGCAATCATCATAGAATGGAAATATGCCCATTATAAGTTATTTTCCCCCAACATGGTATCAAAATAACATTTTAACCCCAAACAGCCCACCACTAGGGGCTTAGCTAGACATGATCATATAAAAGAGCAAAAAGGAAAGAAGAAAGAGGTAGATGGCCTTGGAGCTCGTGGAAGATTCTTCTTCTTCACCTACTAGCTGTTGTAGAATGACCTCCCTCCTCCAAAATGGGTGAAGAGCATGGAAATGTAGGGGATTGTGGAAGAAAACCTAGAAAACTAGGTTTGTATGGTGGAAATGGAGTGGAAATGGTAGGTGGAGGTATTGAATGCAAGGGGATAGCAATGAGTGCTCTAGTGTAGATAGGAGGGTGCTAAGGAAGATAACCTTCATGTTGTGGCCACCACCTATGTATGTATAGGTAGTGGGGAGGTGCTAGGGTAAGTGGGGGCAAAAAGGGGAAAACATTAGAGAAAATGGGTAGGTTTAGGTGGTCACCATGGTCGTGGAGAGGTGCCACAGCCACGATGGGGGTTATATGGCAAGGTCGTGGGAAATGGAAATGACCGAGGTGGAAGGTGGAGGTGAAGTGAAGTATGTATGGTGGCCATGGTCATGGCGGGTTCCATAGTTGTGTTGGGTAGAGGGTACCACAGCTATGTTTGGTAGCACGGTCGTATAGGAGGAGGTTGCCATGAGCAAGGTTGCTCTAAGGTCATTTTGTCTTCAGCTTGCCACGGTCGTGGCGGTCAACATGGGTGAGGTGGCCTTCAAGGTACACGGTTGTACTGATGGACATGACTGTGGTCCTTCATGTGTAAAATGATCCAAGTTACTATTGATTTATTGGGTCTTGAAGAATAAATCACTACGATCGTAGCATGGGCCACGGGCGAGTTCAGGCTCCCTCGCCATGGTTGTTTTGATGACCACGACTGTGGTGTCTTCATTGACCATGCCCATTTTGCTGGCCATGACCGTGGTCATTCATGTACAAACTTGGAAAAGTTACTGTAAATTTTGGAAATTAATTCACCACGATTGTGGTGGTTTACCATGGCTGTTTTGGGGCTTCTTGATGCTAACTTTAACTTTAGATTCTTCATTTGACCTCCTTTTGTTTTGGATTGATTCATGTACATACAAAGAGAGCTCGGGGAAGAGGTAGGTCTGGTGTTGGGGTGTAAGGACCCAAAGATGTTCTTTATCTCCCTCCCTTGCACTAATGCATGCATAAGTACCCTAAAAAACACACAAAAGGAGGCATAAGTGCATATGAAATGAAAGTTCACATTGGAGGAAATAGCTTGCAATCTACAATGTTTATATGTGATTATAATGCAAAAAGACATAGGATGAAGCCCTAAAATAGGGCTGCATCACCACCCCAAACTTAAAACATACGTGTCCTTAAGTATTCTCCAACTTAATCTCTCTTTCAATTCAATCAAGGAGAAAAGATAATGTAATCATTGTGATGTTTATTGGCTAAAATGAGTTCACATGAGGAATTAGACATGAAATCCACTACTCTCTCCTCATTTTCATTTTTTTTTTCAAGTGTGAATCAAGAACAAAGCACAAGAACTTAGAATATGGATCATCATTCACATATGCAACCAATGCAATTTTCATAATGATCTGGGTAAACCGTATCATGCATGAAATACATTCAAAAGGTTAGGATTATTGTTTCACCTGCTAGAGGTGCCTCATACACTTCATTTCACTGTTGATGACCCACTTGGCTTGTGTAGGGGGGATGAGAGCTAAACATTATTTACCCTAGCCCTACTAGGCATAAAAAAAAGAAGAAATGGTTACGAAAGGGAGTAGAGTGCTATTACACTCATCTTTTCTTTGTTTGAATGCTCTTAAAATGGAGCACCCTTTATTTTCTTTTTGTTTTTCCTTTTCTTTTTCTTTTCTTTGCCATTGGTGTAGATAAGGCATATGATGACAAGAGTGAAGCGGGGAGGTAAAGGTATGGTCACCCCAAACTTTTTGGGGGTGGCCAAGGCTGATATGTGCACTTTGGCATCCTTTCATGAGATAAGAGAGGTAAGAAGATGGTTGAAGAAATGTCAGATCAAAGAGGAGTATTAAGAAGTGGAAATTCATGTATAAAATGACTCAAGCAAGTTGGTCCATGTAACATTCACCACTCAAACAAGTCATGCATAAAATGAACAATATGGTAGATTGCATCCTTTTCATATAGAACAAGTATACCTCAAGCTTTCAAGACTTGCAAGAATCACCCTTTTATTCAACACAACAAATTATTTCAAGAGGCTTGGAGCACATGCAAAATTCCTACATAGGACTCATTCTATCAACAAACATCAAAAACAAATTACATTATCCAAGATTTAACCATTCTCATCACGATAGATAGATATTTAGTTGAAAACACTTTTGAGTAAGAACATTCAAATTTGGGCAAAATTGGCCAAAATGGCACCAATTTGCACTAAATCACATCTAAACCTACATTTATGGAAAACTAAAACATAAAGTATCTAATCCTAGTTAAAACACATAAAAATTATCAAAATCGACATGGAATGCAATGCATGACATGGAAGAGAAAAAAGAACAAAACATTTTGAAAATTTATGCAAAAATGCATGAAATTAAACTACATGTATGCACAGATGATAACAACAAGAAATATACACTAGAAAGGGTAAAGTGAATTGGTCCAAAATTAAGTGGAACATGCATAAATAAAATGAGAGAGAGAGGGTGGTGCATACCACCCTACCACCCAAACTTTTGAATCATGTTGTCCTCAACATGAAACTAAAGCTTAGGGGCAGTAAGGTAGGAGTCATGGCTGGTGCGACTGATCAAAAGGCATGTCTCCCTACTATGGCTGATCTGGATGGAACTAATGAGAACTTGTTGGAGGAGGTGGAGAACCTGGACGGGCTGGAGGGAACTGGTAGTAGTGGCCCCAATAAGGATCTTGAAGGGGAGGGTAGGTCTCTTGATATCCCAAAATACCACCCCATAAATATTCATCCCATTTAGGGTTTCTCTATGCTTGAGCATGGTGGTACTGATACAAGTGGTTGACCTGGTAATGCATCTATTGTTGGTCATGCCACATGTACTGTTGGGTGAACTGCATTTCTTGTCGTCTCTTTTGAATACCTTCAAGTTGTTCCTGGATGTATGACATGTCAGAGGCGTTTGTTGAAGGTTGTTGCAGCTGGGATGTTTCCTCATCCCTTCTTCTCACCCTTCAGGCTTGTCTTCTTTGCTCTTCTGCTCCCTATTTTTGTTGTGCATTTGATTATCCCACTTCTTCATGTGTAGCAGTGGGGTTATAGTTCTCTCGGGGTTTGTTTTGCTCCCATTGCATTAACTTTTCATGTGGTAAGTCAGGGATCCCCAAAGTAGAGAGGAGTGGGGTAGAATGATAAACCAACTCAAGAATTTTTGATGTTTCTATGGATTTCACATTATATATCAATCTCTTTTTTTATCACAATCATTTGAGAGATAATTAGGTACTTCAAATAAAAAAATTGAGCCCCTCGACCTCTTTAAGTTTGGTGACATCATAGCCTAGGGATAGGGAGATTGTGGTCACAATTCCTCCCATGACAAATAGGGTTTTTCTTTTGAAACGAATTGTCCTCATATGATCTATCAAGAGAGACCCTAGGTTAATGTGTAACCTCTTATTTATTCCATGCAAAACAAAGAGGTCCTTCTACAAAATGCTACCATGGTTGTCATACCTCCCCACAATTGTGTTGGCGAGGACACTCTACACATATCTGACCTAGGGATCACTGATTAACATAGTCTTTGACTTTCCAACTATGTATCTTAGAATCTCGTTCAAACTGTACCAGAATTTGCCACAGTCCAAGTCAACCTCTTTCTCAATTAATCCATCATTCATCTTGTTGGCTTCTTTGACATCCTCGGCAAAGATGTAGTTCAATTCAGAAGTAGTAAGCGTGTGGGTTTTATTGAACATTCCAAAGTTGATAGCTTCTTCACCTTTTACTTTGACATATTCGAGTGTGGTGAAAATTGATGAGTCAACTCCACATATGTGGTTTGTGCCGTGAAAAGCACCTTCCATAAACTAGTTGTCTTCATCTTGTTTTCCACTTCTACTTTAATGCCCTAGTCATCAATCACTTTCTTAAACCCATATCTTATGGATATGATTCTCCTAGTACTACATTTAGGGTAGATGAGTGTGATTTACATTTTTCATTGACCCCTGCCATAAGAAGTCCCCTTAGGAGCTTTGACAAACCCTTATAATCTATCCACTTGCAGGTAGGCCAATGTGTCTTTCAACTCAGAATCTAGCTCCTCCTCATCAATATCATCTTCTTCTTCATCGATCCGTTATGATCTTGACCCCGTGCTTGTGTCAAGATTGAGCGGTATCCGTTGCTCGGGGTATTGTTGTTGTGCTTCATCTTCTTCAGTGATCAACTACCTCCTCTCCTGCGGCTACTGCTATGGTCTTCCCCCCAATGAAGAGGTAGAGTGGCGAGCTAGCATAGATCGTGGAGGGATCCTCGATGAAGATGGGGTTGTTTCCCCCTTGCCTTGCTTTTAGCGAGTAGTGACCTCCGGTTCCACCTCATCAATCATGGCATCGAGGTTCTACTCAGATGCCTCCTACTCTTCATCACGATAGGTCTTGTCAGTGATGTGATGGTCGTTCGACGAACGGGTGCGGGAGGCACTCACAGATGTTGAATGATGGAGCTATTGGGAAATGGAATTCGATGGAGATGGAGTGTGGGAAAGTATGAAGTCTTGATAAGAGGCTCTCTTGGTGTGCACTTTGCCTCCAGTGATCACTTCAAGGCTCTTTTGAGCCCCCTTCTTCACAACCTTCCCCATACCCTTCATTGTGTGGAGGTGGTGGTGGTATGAGGCTTGTGATTTTTGGATTTTTTTTAATAGAGGGCGAGATGGAGGTTAGGTATGTGTGGAATAGGTTAGAATGGTTGTTGTGATGGTAGAAGATGGATTAACTAATGATTTTGGGTGAGGTTTGATGGATTTTTGTGGGTTTTGGGTGGGATGGTTGTAGATGTGGTGGAGGACGAAAATGGATCTTGTGGGTAGATTAATGGAGGATTTGGGGCAGAAATGGGAGAGGGAGAGGTGGCGGAGGTGTAGGAGGTGATTGGAGGTCAATTGGGTGAAGGATGAGGGCTGGAGGAGCAAGATCGGAGGAGCTGAAGCTGTCGCTGGTCGCCATGGGAAAGGGGTGTGCATGCAAGGAAGATTAGAATGGGAGGGGGTCGTGGTGGATTTAGGTAGTTCAAGTGAAACTTGGATGGGGTCGTCCCCCTCCACGGTCATGGTGGGCTTCCACAGTCATGGTGGGGGTTAGGAAAAATGGCCATGTCGGCTGCCACAGTCGTGGTGGTTGGCGAAGACATTTATAGCTCGTTCCTTGCCACAGTCGTGGAGGTCTCCACGTGGTGTCCTCCTCTCTCCTCGGCCATGGTGGCCGCCGTGAGTGTGGCTGTTAATGCACAAAACCACCTCCATCTTTGTAGCTTTCTTGAACTTTTACAATTAAATCACCACTACCGTGGTGGGATCCATGGTCATGTTGCCATCATGTCGCCATGCCCATGGCAGTGGCCACTGTCGTGTTGTCCTATGCATACCACGACCATTTTGAGCTTCACGGTTGTGGCCATTCCTTCACAAAACATCTGATGTTATTGTAGCATTTCCAATTAATTCCACCACGGACGTTTTGAACCACCACGGCCGTGGTGGGTCTTTCCTCTATACTTTTTCAATGAAATTTTGATACTTTGCCACATTTTAACCTAAAAACCCATGCCTCTCCCTCTTTTTCACTCTCTCTTCAACCTATCACCTACATCTCACCAAAACTTAAATAAAATCAATCAAGCACAATTGTGTGTATGTGTATTGTTGGAATCGTGTAAAAACAAAGCAAAAGTATCAAAGAGTGAAGGTTGGGTGAAAAACTTCCCAAATCTAGGTGGGTTTCCTCCTACTAGCGCTAAATTTTATGCCTTCATCTAGGCTTATTGATTCTAAATTCAATCATCCTCACGGAACTTTCAAAGCATCCTTGTGGTAGATGTCTCTCTCATGTGCATTCATGCACATCCCTGCATCAAGTGGTTGTTCATCATCAAACATCACAATGTCAAAACTTTGGTTGGCTTTATCCGGACCTAATTCAACTACTTTCAATCTTTGCCCATTGACAGTGAACTCCTTTGCTCCATCCTTTTCACATATCACAACAACCCTAGATGGATATACATTCTTGATTAGATAAGATCCTTCCCATCTAGACCAAAGCTTACCGAGAAAGAACTTCATCCTGGAGTTGTATAGCCATACCCATTGTCGATCTCAAAATCCTTCTTCTTGATCAACTTATCATGTAAAAACTTGGTTCTTTCCTTGTAACTTTTATACAATTCATATGCCTCATGTCTCATTTCTTCTAGCTCATGCAACTGCAACATTCTTTTCAATCCGGCGGTGTCTCCATCCATGTCCATAGCTTTCCATGCTCATAATGCCTTGTGTTGCATTTTCATGGCTAGATGGCAGCTTTTACCATACACGAGTTTGAATGGAGTGGTACCAATCGGGGCCTTGAATGCAGTCCTATATGCCCACAAAGCTTCATTGAGACGTAAAGACCAATCCTTGCAGTCCAGCCTCACCATCTTCTCAAGAATGAGCTTTATCTCCCAATTAGCTAACTGAACTTGACCACTCATTTGAGGGTGGTAAGGAGTAGCCACACGATGATACACCCCTTATCTTGTCTTCATCTTACCACGGTCATGGCGGTCACCATGGGTGAGGTGGCCTTCAAGGTCCACGGTCATGCTGATGGACATGACCGTGGTCATTCACATGTAAAATGAGTCGAGTTAATGCCAATTTTGGGGGTCTTGAAGAATAAATTTCCACGGCTGTGGCATGTGCCACGTGCAAGTTGTGGCTCCCTTTCCACAACCATTCTGATGACCAGAGTCATGGTATCTTCAGTGACCATGGCCCTTTTGCTGGCCGCGGTCATGGTCATTCATGTACAAACTTGGCGAAGTTACTGTAACATTTGGAAATTAATTCACCACGACCATGGTGTTTTACCACAACCATTTTGGGGCTTCTTGCTGCTGACATTAACTCCAGCTTCTTCATTTGACCTCCTTTTGCTTTGGATTGATTATTGTGCATCCAAAGAGAGCTCAGGGAAGAGGTAGGTCCAATCTTGGGGTGTAAGGACCCAAAGATGTTCTTTATCTCCCTCCCTTGCATCAATGCATGCATAAGTACCATGAAAACCACACAAAAGGAGGAATAACTGCATTTGACATGAAATTTCACATTAGAGGAAATAACTTGCAATTTACAATGTTTAGATGTGATTATAATGAAAAATGACACAGGATGAAGCCCTAAAATAGGACGGCATCAACAACTAGTGACAAAGGAACTATACAAATACTGTAATACCATACCCAGATTGTAGGTGGAAGTTGTTCCCCAACTCTCCATTTACTTGGATAGCATTGATGTATGACTAAGCACTACTCATTGCTTGTTATGCCATAAGTTGTTATGGACATTCAGTGCCAATGTAATATGGGACCTATAGGGCCACATACATAGGTCTCGACCTAGAAGAAGAGTTGAGATTTTAAATGATAGTTGAACTAAGTACTAAAGTGTTTATGTATCTGATTTAGGAAACAAGTAGGCTGACAACACTACCAAACTCCCATATCAAGTGTTGAGATAGCCATTTTGAAGTTCCAAACGGCTGTCTCAAGTGTTCAAACGGGCATGTGGGGAGTCAAGCCTATTATGAGTTTGAATTGGCTAAGGAAGTGAACCGACCAAATAGACCGGCTCGACTCGGGTCACCAGATGACCACCTGGGTGAACTGAGATGGTCATCTCACATGGGTGAGATGGTATAGTTTGGCTGAGGGAAGGTTCTAGATATTTTTCTAATTCATTTGAGTTGCACATTACTTGTTGTGCAAGGAAATTAATATGAGATATTAATTGGAAACAAATTGCCAATTTCATATACAATTGGAAACAACCAAACGACCATCTGGGCTATACCAAACAACTATCTGGCATGCCAGACAGTCATATGGATCACTAGACGATCATCAGGACTGTCACATGTTGTGAAAATTTTAGAATTGTTGTAAAAAATTGAGATCTTCCGGTCCCTTCCACTCCCGCACAGACTGGGAACCTGGACCCAAACTCCGCCTATAAATTGAGGGGTACTGGGGGTTTTCCAGAACACAACATAGATAATTGAGAAACAATTGTTGTGACAAATGTTGTCCTCTCTAGTTGTGGTAACCACGATATCCCAGGAAAGTCCTACCTGATTAGGGAGGGATAGCCAAGGAGAGAGAAACTGAGATCATTATCGTGGAAGAGTAAGTTGGTGACTAGTACAACAACGAGAGCAATGACTCCTTCCTGATTGTTCCAGCAGTATGATAGGAGTTCTAGACAGTCCATGTGGACTATCATAGAGGCGGGAGGCCATGGTCTATCTCTAGGAGGACAACGTCAACTATCAATATGTGATAAAAGGAGCTGCTGAAGAAGACGATGTTCGTGGCTGCAGTCTGTGGTGCATACTAGGAGGCGTAATAATCAAATGAGTCCCAGTGCAACCATGATTAAGAGTTGTGCATATACAATGATGAGGATTGTCATTGGACTTGCTCCAGGGCCAGAAATATCCTCAAAACCATCCTTCTTGCATTATAGTTCTTGACACGATCTGCTGGTTATGGGGAATATGGTAGATAAATTTTTTATTTCTGTTGCCTACTGTGTAGCCATGTTTCCCCTAAAGTGGTATTAGAGCCAACGCCAATTTACTATATAATGGGATAATCAATATGATTGGATTTTGGCTTTGTCATTTCATTATTGCATGCGATGCAAATAATATCTTGTCAAATCCAATACCACGATAATCCCAAACTAATTATATATATATATATATGTGTGTGTGTGTGTGTGCAATTTACATGTATCGCCCTAAAAGTGATTTTGATGGTGGATATGTGGCATGGTTATGGTCAATAACCCCTATATCCTGTGCATGGTTGTGTGGTTGGTTTATTCATTTATCTAGGTTTGTGTATTGAGCCTCTATCTTATCTTCCCAATGTAAAATTAATTCTTTCCTACCTTTTCTCCCTCAAATGTAACTCAAGGTTTCTCTATAATCATGTAAAAGTAGGATAATTTACTTTCTATCATGAACAAAGATGAAGATGTCCTGAAGACGAGCCAACCAACTGAAGGACCGTGAAGGACATGGTGGAAGAGCCGGACCAACCACCTGGTGGACCCGACTAATCTTCTAGAGGAGCCAACAGATGGTGGACTGAAGGACCAGACTACCGGTGAGACAACCTAACAACCAGTTAGGAGGTGAGCCGATTGGTTCAAGGGTTGAACCGATCAACCTAGATTGGAAAGCACATATCTTCATCAACAATAAGTTTCTACATGTGATGTAGACCTAGATGATGTAATTCCTTGTGTCTCTAGGGGATTACATTAGGCTGTCTATAACCACCACTTTCTTTATTGCATGTTTTCATTGTGGGATATAGCATGTAAATGATACATATTATATATGTGACGATTGGATAAAGTATATATATATACTTATAAATAGAAACTCCCTCAATTAAAATATCAAGTCTTAGATGCTTTCCAAAAGCACTACACATGAAAATATTGATTGACTAAGCATAGGTTCCACCTCCGTAGGGTGCACCATTTATCTCATGGAAGTGTGATGGTAATAATGTAGGTTCCGCCTCCATGGGGTGCACCATCTATATCGTAGAAGTGTGATGGTAATAATGTAGCTTCTGCCTTCACGGGATGCATTATTATCATGTCGGCTTTTGGTTCAAGCTTGACTGGTGATTCTCAGAGCCTCTGGGCCCAAAGTCATGCAGATGATTATGGAAAGGGGTTGCACATATCATCTATCCAGAATTGCATATGATGCATTGGAAAGAGTTGCCTACCTTGATGGTTGACTGTGTTTGCAGTGTTGATTGGGACACAGTTGAATTATCTTGGATCTGGCCCAGTAGAATATTGTACGCTGCAATATTCCAAATTGATATTGAGGGCTATCAATTTGAATAAAATAGTGGGAGTGATGATTTCACACCTAGGTGTGTTGACCCATACCACACACATTTTGGGTTCCCTTTCAACGGGTTAGGTTGGGCGCTAAAAGGTTTCACACACAAATGTGTCAAACCAATTCACACACATTTTAGTGTTTCCTCAAAAAAGGAACACTTGGGTGCCAATAGGTTCTACACTGAGATGTCTCGAACTAGACCGGACACATTTTGGGTTCCCTTTTAGAAGTTAGGCTGGGCACCAAAAGGAAAAATGTGTCAAACCGATTTGCATAGATTTTATTTTATTTTTTAGAAATAGACATCTGGGCGCCAAACCCTTTCATGCCAACAAGTGGCAACTGAATCCACAACCACCAAAACCCCATTGGTCTTGGTAAGTGTGAGAGAGGGCTAGATGGCATCCCATGATTGTCCATGAAGTGAGTAGGGTGTCAGTTTTAAGGAAGAGTGAAAAACCACCTCGTCAACTCCCTAAACTCTAGAAAAGGGGAGGAGAGACCCCCAAAAGGAAGCTTCTATCCCTAGACGATTGAGATAGAATGAGAAAGACTAGAGAGAGCAAGAGAGAGATATCCACTGCTTTTGTGCAAAACCAATCCACATTGATAAGTGTGAAAGCATTTTGCGCTAGGAAGTGAAAACATGTTGGCACCCAAAAGTGCAAAAGGAGTCAGCACTGGGAAGTACATATTGGACCGATGTCTTCTCCATTTGTGTCACTGAACATTCCCTGAATTGCAATTTGATCCATGCTCAAAAGTACAAAACCCATTCACACACAAGGTACAAAGCAAGGTGAGAGCAACATCAAATCATTTCCTTCTTCGTCTTTTATGAAACCCCCACAATATTGTTTTGACATGAGGATCATGATACTAGTTTTTGACCTTCCTGGTTCGTAAACGAGTGTTCTGAATCTAAATTCAAGTATGCCTTCCTTATCTGTGCACGAGCCACCCTTTTGTATGGGTTTCTAGGTTTTTTCCAACTAACACTCGATGGTGACTCCAAACCTTTTTCCTATGTTTGATTTCTAATGAAAACAAAATGGTGACTCTATTGGGGATTCATCACACTTTAGTTTCATTTTTCTCAGATCTACTAGTGCAATTCCGTTTGGCATTTGTCAGCACAATTCGATTTTGCACTAGGAACAATTTTTTTCTTTTTGTCTATGTTTGAAGCAATAGGGCATGGATTTCATTCGCTTCCATGTCACTTTCTTAAGAACAATGAAATGATGTTCATTTAGACAATCTTTGTTTTTTTAGCTTGAAAATGTCAGTGCAGATCAATTTTGCACTCATTTTTTTTATAAGACACAATTGTGGTGTAAAACTAGTTGGCACTTGGAATAATTTCCTTCTATTTTTTATGTAAGATCTAATGAGGCACATATTCTTTTTACATCTTGGTGTGTATCATAATAGTTAGTATGTAGATAGCTCATGTTCATTAAGTACATACCCTAACTATTGAGTGCAAAAGGGTTAGGCACACACACATTTTAAGAAAAATCATGACTGATAAGGCACAAATTGTATTCATGCCTAAGATCTTCATAAATGAGATAATAGTTAGTCTGTGGACTCATGTTCATTAAGTACAAAACCTAACAGCTGAGTGCAAAAGTGTTTGACACGTTATCTTTTTTTAGGTTTGATAAGTCATGAATTTTATTCAGATATAAGATCTTCACAAATTAGTTAACAAATTTTCTGATATTTAAGTTCACTAATTACAAACCTTAACTGTTGAGTGCGAAAGGGTTTGGCACATATTTTTCTAAAAAAATCAGATTATATCATGCACAAATTTTATTCATGTATGAAATATTTATAAGTTGGGTGATAGTTACCGTGTAGATTCATGTTCATAAAACTAGACCTTACCTGTTGAGTGCAAAAGGGTTTGACACATGCATTTGAAGGGGAGAGAATCAGATCTGATAAGGCACAAATTTTATTCATGTATAGGATCTTCACAAATTAGATGAAAATAAGGTTTGTAATCATTTTTTTTCAAACCTTAAATTTTGAGTGTCAAGGCGTTTGACTCCTGAAATATTATTTACATTTTGGTTAAATCTGGGCTAGTTAAAGTCTAGGTCTTAGTAGAGTACATGATGTAATGTTTTTAAATTTTATCAAATGCTCAAATTATTACCTATTGAGTGCAAAAGGGTTTGACACCTCAAATTCTATACATGTTCATTTCCACACAATTTAAACAAGAGTAGACATTTTGTTAGATCCTGTGAAAGCACACGACTTAGTGTTTTAAATGTTCCTACCAAAATACTTAAAATAAAATTGCTAAGTGAAAAAGGGTTTCACACGTGCCAAATCAGACTACACATATTTTGGGATCCCTTTTAGCATGTCAGGATGGGCACCAAATAGTTTCACACAAAAATGTGTCAAACTGATTCACACATATTTTATTTTGTTTCTTAGAAATGGACACTTGTGCGCCAAACCCTTTTTGCCAAAAAGTGGAAACTGAATCCATTCCCACCAAAACTGCGTTGATCTTGGGAAGGAAGAGAGAGGGTCAGATGGCATTCCATGACTATCCATGGAGTGAGTGGGGTGTCAGTTTCAACAAAGAGGGAAAACCCACCTCGTCAATTTTCTTGACTCTATAAAAGGAGAGGAGAGACCCCCAAAGGGAAACTCGGACTTTGGACTACTGAGAGAGAATGAGAAAGATTATATATATAGAGGGAGATAGCTAATTATTTCATATGAAACCAAGTCACACTGATAAGTGTGAAAACAGTTCGTGCTAGGAAGTTGCAAACATGTTGGTGCCCAAAAGTGCAAAAGGTGTCGGTGTTGGGAAGTACATATCAGACCGACTTACTCTTCAGTTCTATCACATGAGACTCCCTAAAGTGCAAATTTGATATGTTCTTAGAAGTGTGAAACTCGTTTGCACACAAGGTACAAAGCAAGGTGAGAGCAACATCAAATAATTTCCTTCTTTGTCTTTTATGAAACTCCTGAAATATTGTTTTGACATGCAGATCGAGATACTGGTTTTGACCCTTTCTCAATTTGTAAATGAGTGTACTGAATTCATATTCACATATGCCTTCCTAATCCAAGCACAAGTCACCCTTTTATGGTTTTCTAGGTTTTTTCCCCACTAAAACTTGGTGGCAACTCTAAACTTTTTTTCATTTTTTATTTCTAACAAAAGCAAAATGGGACTCCATTGGGGAATCAGAAACAAAGGGAAGCCACTCTAGCTATGATAGTTGGCACGAAAAGCTCTGATGATGAAGATGAAGATGAACAAGTCAGCAACCTAGCCGCAATTCAACAACCACCTTACATCACAAGTGGTTCATATTATCCACCACCATTCTTCCCTCAAGCTTTCTCATACAGGATGCCTTTCATGTACCCTATGTGGTAGGGAAGTCCTTATGTATAAGGTACCATCGATCCTTTGTTCATGCCACCCTTGGTTTGTCAAGAGACACAACAGTGATATCTTTAGCAAATGTTCCAACTAAGATATCAATACCCACTGCACAACCATCCTCAAGGATATGGCATGTATGTGTATATATATATATATATATATATATATATATATATATATATATATATATATATATATATATATATATATATATATATATATAACAGAAGAAGAAAGAAATAGAAGCATAAATCCATGTCTATTCCATAGGTTTCACATCTAATACCACATGCATCATCTAGCTTCCCTTTGTGTTCTCCTTTCTTTCCCTACCATAATTTCTATAATCAACCATGAGTTTATGTAAGGATAATAATGCACTCTGCAAGTTCTTCCCACTATTGTCCCGAATACATCCGATGGGATAGATCCAGGAAGCAATAGATATTACACTAGAAACTCTAGCCAAATAGCTGAAAGTAATGCAAGGTCAAAAAGTAGGTTTAAAGCAGATTGGAAATTTTTGTTATTTCCCTAAGGCCCAATTACCCAAGAAGTTTGAAGTACCAAATCTTTCTAAATATAATGGGAGAGGTGATGCCAATCTCCATATTCGCACATATTGTTCTGATATGATATGAGTTCAAGACAATGACAAACTACTAGTCCAATTATTCTAGAGTTCTCTAGAAGAACTGACCCTTGCCTGGTACAACCAACAACGACCTGAGACACTCAAGTCATGGGAAGAGCTTGCCAATCATTATTCTATTGAGCAATATGCATGGAATATTGACCAACTACCTACTCGAGATGATTTAGAGGCCCTCACCCAAAAGGAGGAAGAAAATTCACACAATTTGTTGGCAGATGGAGAGAACTAGAAGAATATATTAAAAACGAGCCTACTGATAATGAAGGAATTCACATGGTCACCAAAGAAGCATCCCCTACACTATCTACAATTTTAATTTTTCAATCATACAAGACATTTGCATATTTAATTCAAGCTGGGACAAACATCGAATCGGCAATTGAAAAGGAAGTGTCTAAGAACATCAGCCTCAATCTCAACCCAGCAATAGAAACCAAATCCAAACTAGGAGTCAAGGATTCTTCATTAGTTGTCAATGAAATCTTTGTACCAGGTGTAAGTGCAAGGGCTAATCACAATAAGATTCAACAACCTCCTAAAATCGAAAATGGTGCACATGTACCTCCTCCTATTCAACAACCACCATTTGCTCCACTTGTGCCACAACCACAAGGATATTATGCTTCATCAAGCTATCATCCTTATTTAGGTATACACCCTATGCCTATGCCCCTAGACATCTTCCACCTTTCCAAGAGATGAGTCAGCCACATACAATGACACCATATACAATCCCTCAACAAACTGAACTTGTGAGTTCATTTGTCCCAGTTCAATCTCAAAATATTGAAATGTTTTTTGCTTGGAATCTCCTGAGAATTTTTACCCCATTAGGTTGCACCTATGTTGATATATTCCTGAGGGTAGAGGCTATTCTAAAATTCCCTATACAGAGATGACCTTTAAATCCCCTTTCAAAAAATTATGATGCAACCATTTATTTTCAATTTCGACAGGCGCACAGTCACCTTATTGACACATGTCGGGAATTCATGTACATGATATGGTAGAAAATGGCACTCTTGAAGTACAAACAAACAAGATCCTACAAAAACAATAGCATTCATCTTGCAAGAAATTATAGAACCAAAACCAATCTCTGAAATGGTGGCACCATTTGTTAATTGGAAGATACAAGAGAAATCATACATATGGGCAGGTGATGTTTATTCCATATCTTCATATGACTCAGTCTTGCTAGCTCTAGGTTCTTCTGATCTCAACTCATGTGATGTAGTGTTGAAAGTAATATTATCTATGGTCGATAAATTGGACGTGGATGCACTTACTCACATTATAGAAAATATACAAAAGCAATTATAAGTTCTACACCTAGAGACAAAAGAAAAAGAGACTCATGTTGAAGATTCACATGAACCATTCTGACCAAGCCATCTAGAAGGTACTTCCAACCAACATCCAACAATTTCACATAATCAACATAAATCAAAGACAATGGAGTCCAAAGCATAAGAAGTTGAATCTAGAATTTGAAGAAATATGACTCCCTTTGAGTGATTTGTTCTACGAGTTGTGGGAACACTAAATTATTTGGATATAAAGACAACACTGACTAGACCTTATAAGAATCATGATCCACACATGTTTTTCTACTTTCATCGTGTTTGAGGACATGACAAAAATGATTGTAAATCACTATGAAAGAGATCATTCAATTTTGAAAGAACAATCCTTCTGCATATAATTGGGATTAATAGTTCCTCTTATCTCATCATCCCGCTTTAGTTCCAGGTAGGAAAGCCATGTCAGCAACTCCTCCAATCAAACAAACCATCATTATTCCTAGATTGCCAAAGTCGTATGGTTTAGTAAATCTAGCCACATCACACATTTGTGTGCCTGCAATGCAATAGCCTCCACTCACACCATGTTAGGTTTTGATAGGACCCACGCCCAACAGACCTCACAGTACACCTTGAGTTCTCATACTTGGATTTAATAATGTGCATAAAAATATGAATGCCTTTTATCCTTTCTCAACCCGGGTTAATGAAGGTATCCAAGCTGTAGAATCTATTGCTGACAAAGATTAGGATTTTCTTCACAATCACACTTCATATATGATCGACAAAGGAAAAACCAAAGTTGTTATATACATGGGAAAAGATTCTACTTTATATGACACAACAACGGAGGAGCAATACCTACAGCAACAACTAATGTCCCTGTCAAACCAGTCAAGATACTAGGTCTATTCAAGTTAAGAAAAGTACCACCCACTCTGGAACTCCTTTGCTCACACATCACTAAATAGGGTCACATTCTTGCCACCCAATTAAATAATGAGATAAGTAAGCCTACAACCTCGTTTGACTTACTTAAACATATGAAGAAAACTCGTGCTGATATATCTATGTGAGACTTAATCCAAAGTTCAAAAGCTCATAGATCTGCAATCTTGAAGTTTCTAGAAAGTGCATTTGTTCCAAAGGATGTTGACCCAGAGAATCTATCTAATTCAATATCTTTGATCACCAAATTGACGTTGATAATATTATTAGATGATGAAATCATAAGTGGGGGTAGATTCCAATCATGCATTATACATTAGTGTACAACACAAGGACATGAAGATCTCATTAGCGTTCATTGATAATGGGCAAGGACTTGATGTGTGTCCGCTTAAGACATTTGCCACATTGGGAATTGAATCTAGCAGCATACAACCTCAACATCAACAAAGGTTTCAACGCTTGATGGATCTCCTAAATAAATCATGGGTGAAATTACTTTGACTATTAAAGTGGGCCCTAGGATGTGTAAGGAAACTTTCATCATGATGGAAATAAATGCATCTATTAACTTTCTCTTCAAAAGACCATGGATTCATAAGAATAAAGTCATACTATCTGCATTACATAAATGTCTAAAATTTTGACATGGTTAAGATATAGACATTGTTCAAGGTGATCCCATAGTAGAAACAACAGTGACAGTGGAAGCCAAAGAAGTGGACCTCCAATTTCATACATTCCCTACAGAAACCACCAACTATATTCTTGAGAAATTTCAAGTTTTTCCTCAAATACTTCATGGTCACCATGTGTATATGAAGTTCCTAGACATAATGGGACTCCATTTTGATTTAGGACTTGTGCATCATCGACAGGGAATTACAACTTACATCTATGTTCCTACAAATTGTGATCAAACGGGACTTGGTTACCATGGCCCCAGTGGCCCAAAGGGTAATCATATGACACAGTGGATACCTTATTGGAATCATGTTGTGATATAGACAACTAAAGAATATTTGAATAGACAAAAACAATAAAATCCATGGAATTTCTCAAATATGTAATTTGAATGTCATAATGGGAAGGGATATGCTCAGTGCGGACATGAAATTACTGAACATGCTAGGAATGTTTCCAAAATTTCTTAAAAGACATACAAAGATTCCATCAAGTTGAATAACTCTTCAGAGTACACATCAAGTGATGACAAAGACACCACATATGAAATTGTAGTGGAAGTGATTTTCTTGAGTAAGGAAACATCTTCATTATACCAGAAAATACAACAATTGTGTCCAAATGAAGTACATACCAACTACATGTATGAGATAAGGGCATTTCTTACGTCAAGCGGGTCCTTGTAAAAAAAACATTCAACTCTTTTCCCAGTCTTAATCAGGTTCCTAAAAGCAAACACCATATAAGAAGAATAAAAGGAATAATCAAGCCCAACACCATCAAGTTGGCACCCATTCCATCGTACACGACAATAGAAGAGGAATCCTATGAAAGAAGTAGATGAATTGCTTGCAGATTCTTCTCCTAATTATGAAGACGTCCCAATACCTAAATATATGATATAGGAACATCATAAATTCCACATAGAATATGTAATAGAATTAGTAAATATTGGTGTTGGACCCATAATATGTCATGTAAAGATCAGAGCTTTATTATCCTCATCTATCAAACTTAAATTGACAGATCTTATCTAGTAATACATTACAACTTTTGCTTTGAGCTATGCTGACATGCTAGGTCTTAATGAATCCATCACACTCTAATGTCTTCCTACCATACCAGGGATGCACCCTATTAAATAGAAATCCCATCGTGTTTGGCCAGAATGAGTATTCAAAATTGGAGATGAGGTACAAAAACAATATGATGTTGGTTTGATACACCCTATATCATATCTAGGTTGGTTAGCCAACACCATACCAATTCCAAAGCAAGATGGACATGTCTCAATGTGTGTCAATTATAGAGATTTGAATAAAGTAAGTCCCAAGGATGATTTTCCACTTCCTTATATTGATGTTTTATTTGATAATGCATCATGACATGGTCTTCTTAGCCTCATGGATGGATTCTCAGGATAAAATCAGATTAAGATGTCACCTTGTGACATGGAAAAGATAGCATTTACCATACAGTGGGGAGTCTTCCATTATCAAGTTATGCCATTTGGTTGAGAAACACATGCTCTACATATCAAAATGCTATGGTAGCTTTATTTCATGACCTCATGCATAAGAAAATTGAAGTATATGTTGATGACATGATTGCTAAGTCATATTAGGCAGATGAACACATATGTTTCTTAGAAAAGATTTTTGAAATGTTCAAATAGTTTTGTATTTGTCTTAACCCAGCAAAGTGTACCTTTAGGGGTCACCTCTGGCAATCTGTTATGTTACATAGTCAACCAACGACGCATTTAAGTGGATCTAAGAAAAGCTCAGGCCATTATTGATATACCCCCTCCCACAGCTAAAAAAAAATGTGGTTTTCTTGGTAGGCTTCAATACATTAGGTGATTTATTGCAATGTTTCCACTAGTATGTGAACCTATTTTTAAACTCTTGAAGAAGAACTCAAACACAGGATGGAATGAGAAGTGTCAAGTTACCTTCAATAAGATCAAGGTATACTTATCCAATCCACCAATTCACAAACCGTCAATATCTGAATACCCCTTGACATTGTGTTTATATGTGATGGAGGGGTATATGGGATGAGTATTAACCCAGAAGGTCAAAAATGGAGAAAATACAATCTATTGTATGTCAAAAAAATCAGGCAGTGGAAGTAAGTACACCATGATGGAGAAACATTGCCTATCCTTGGTGTATGCCACTTGCAAGTTGCATCATCACCTCATGTCATATCCAGTACAACTTGTGGCTTGCAATGATCCCTTAAGATATTTGTGTGATCCCCCATCATTGATAGGTATTTATGCCAAATGGTAGGTATTACTATCAAAATTTGACATTACTTATGCACCAATGAAGGCTGTAAAGTCACAAGCTCTTGTTGATCAGTTAGATGAGAACCCAAATGCACATACAAACTAATGTGATTTTGTTTTTCCAGATGAAGATATTAATATGGTTGAAGCTTCTATAATGAATGTTGATAATAATCCAGGCACTTGCACAGTTTTCTTTAACAGAGCATCTAATCAACATGGATGGGGAATCGACATTATTGTCATTGATCCCAAAGACAAACATATACCTAGGAAACTGATGCTACAAATAATGTGACTGAATATGAAGCTTGTATTCTAGGTATACAAATTGCAAAGCATATGGGATATCGTTACCTTCAAGTCATTGGTAATTCTATACTCATAGTTTCATAAATAAATTATGAATGGAAGACTAACTCATTCCTTGTCATGAATATCACATTTCCTTAACTAAGGATTTTGAAGAAATCAAGTTCAGCCATTTTAAGTGAAAAAGAAACACTTATGCTGAAGCACTTGCTACACTGTCATGGGTGAAAATTCAAGGCCCAAGAAATTTCTCTATTGAAGTAAAGACATTACCCAAACTAGAATATTGGATGCAAATAGATAAAGCAGATCTGAGTGAAGGACACCCCTAGTTTTATGATATTAAAAGATTCTTAGAAAGGAAAACCTTCCCTGAATGATCTTCTAAAAGTGATCAACAGACAACTAGGTGTATGTCTTTTCAATGTACACTAGGAGATGGGAAACTTTATCATTGCTCTCATAATCAAACTCTACTTCAATGTTTGACTCGTAAAGAAGCAGATGACGTCATCATAAAGGTTCATGTTGGTATTTGTGGTGCCCATGTGGGAGGAGTGATGAAATCCAAGAAAATTTAGTTGTAGGGTATTTTTGGAACACAACAAAGGTTGATGTTCTCAATATGTTCGTAAATGTCGAATATGCCAACATCACGTTAACCATATCCATTCCCCACCTAATCACCTATACAACATGGCCATCCTTGCCCATTTTTTGTTTGGGGAATAGAAATGATCAATTAAATCCATCCTAAAACCTTTAATGGCCATTGCTTCATCTTGGTGCAATTGATTATTTCATTAAATGGGTGGAGGCCATATTTGTATTAGTAGTTTTAGTTTAACATCCCAAAATCTAGGATCTTATCTGATTCTCGTGACTAGGAGATTGAAATTTTTAGTTCTTTAGATTTGACCAAAAAAGGATAAGGTTATACCTTAATGCCCATCACATATTATGTGGTAATAGGTCCTATAATCAACACCACATATCATAATACTTGTACACTCATATTAACTAATAACTTAATTATGTGTTAACATGTAAGGCCTAATTTGGCCGCTGACATCGTGAATCCCGGTAATTAGTGTGTTAGTCGATCTCGCATCGCGTTGTAAACAGAACTCATCAATGCTGCCTTTTAATCGTTGTAACAGCAACCACGTACTTTTTCAGTCACGCCAGGATCGGCGGTACTGAGAATACCGCTTTCCTGCCCTATTTTCTTCCCCATTTCATCTTTCTTCCAGGACGGTAGACAATAAATACCGGAAGCCGCGTGCCATTTTGGCACTATAAAACCTACAGTCATGTAACCGAATACCAAAATTTGTCAAGTAGGCAGCCAAACTAGGCCTAAGTAAATTTATTAGATATGTCATATATTCTTCCTTTGCTAACTAATATTCACATAATGGGTAAGATACATTAGTAATGGGAATATTGTGCTTAATCATGAATAGGAATAACAATGTGAATTTCCATGTCCATAATTATGAATAATGTACCATTATCTAAATAAATATTGAAACAATTGACTTCATGTAACAAATAGGCAAATATGGAAGTGTGTGCATAAATAATGTAAGGAAATTCTTATGAAAATGTATTGAAGATAATAGCACTCAATTAAGTGAATGTTGATAATAAATATACAGTATTTTGGTAAATAAAATGTTAATGAGCCAAAATCCTAATGGTACCATAAACCACAGAAGGAAATTCCAAAACCTAGATATAATGGTAAAAATGTGTTCCTTGAGTCCCCATTATCTTGGGTGATAAGTTTCACATTATTTGAACAACTATAACTACCCCATATTCATTTGACTATCCCAAATTCATTTGGAAAAGAAAATATGAGAAAATGACAAAATATAAAATGAATTATTGAATAACTTCAAAAGTAGAAATAGATCCCAATTTCGAATTTTATAAACTAAAATTAGTTTATCTATTAATTTTCACCTTAATTTAACAATCCTAACCAACCTGATTTTATTTAGGAGAGAGAATATAACTTAAAGGTCCAAATATTAAATAATATTCTTTTTGACCCCAAAAGGGGAAATTACTTACAAAATTGGAATATACATGTCTTCGTTGGTCTAGATATGAATTTTCATAATTTTTGGATATTGTTATCTATCCAAATTTGACTAAAGAAGGAAGATATTAATGAATATATCCTTAATGGATTGGAATGCAATTTAACTCATTTCATTCACGCTTTCTAAAGTTGGTATGTCTCACAACTTTCCTTATATACCAGGTCTCGGCCCCTTTTGTAGCCATCTAAGATTGATCACACCGACTATAGTTTTCTTCTTCCTTTGACATGTTTCTGATTTTGGACACACAATACATAGAATTCTCTCACTGTGTTTCTCTCTCAATTTTCAATCCATTTCTAAGATTTATTTGGCTTTGCCTTCCCCTTGATTTACCACCTCCAATGATACCTTAATTAAACCATAAATCTCATGATTTAAGGAAAAACCAAATAGATAGTTTCCACTTCACTGCCCCCAACTTCATAGAATCCCTAAACCTACTTAGTACTTTTATATAATGGCTTCTATAGAAGCTATGGTCCCTAAGGAAGCCTCCTCCATAGCCAATTCCACTCAAAGATTTCCCCATTGTTGTAAGGACCTTGAACCATGTTTTGGGATAACCCTATTTGTTTTGCTTAAGTATGTTGCTTAACTCCTTGATCTAATCATCTGAGATGTAATTAGGGCATGTTGGAAGCTTGAGTTCCTTATTTGAGCTTGTTTGGTTGATGCTTGTATTTTGTGGTATAGTTTTCATTAAAATTGCAATTTGCTTATGATAGGGGTTGATGTGCAAGTTTTCCACCTCTACATTGTTCCTCTCTCTCTCTCGGCATCATATAGAGGAAAGAGAAAGATATGGGCACCTTGTTTGGACCTTGGTTGTGTGGTGAAATCCTTGGTGGTGTTTTGGGCACATGTTTGAGGTGTGTCTTACACCTAGGAGTGTTGTCTCGAGCTTGAAAGCCTTAGAGAAGCCCTGTATGGGTTTGTGGGTGTCTTAAGGGGCATCTGACGTGGAATATTATCACACTACAAACTCACTCGGGGTTGAAATCCCGAGCTTTTACCAAAACCTCGTGCAATAATACCACCCGCAAGCGGATGGGTCTTATCGCACTATAGTTAAGGATCGAATCCCAAAGGACAAAATTTTTAAGAATCTTTGTCAGTCAAATCTAGCACAAGTAACACTAATATTTAGAACGATTGATTGGGTTGTTGTTGATAAACTAAATGCAAGAAAGTAAAAGAGCAGAATTAAAGTTTATTCTAGATTAACGATATAGAATTGTTGGGATAGTCTCGGGTTTCACCACCACTACACATGCAAACACATCCAAACATCAAACATCCAGGTAAGAATATAACTATCCAAATGGAACTGATGTGAACCCTCCCTAATGGATGTTTAGGCCCACGTAAGCATCCCCTTAGGCATCAGATTTCTTGTCACCATTCAGATCATGCACTCACGGTTCCGAAGATACAACATCCAACTGAGGCTGAGGTCCTCCCTAAGGGATGTTTAGACCACAGTAGTGTTACCGCAAGCTAGATGGCTCGTCTCCTCACGGATCATACACTTACGACCTCAAGGAATCCCATTCTATTTCTAGTCAAGGAGTCAACCGTGCTAATCAACAAGCAAGAAGGTGATTAATCTACAAGCAAACATCGACGACTAACAAAGAAGATACAAAATCCAACTAAGGTTGTGACCCTCCCTAAGGGATGTTTAGGCCACAGAAGCGTCACCGTAGGCTAGATGGCTTGTTCCCTCATGGATCATCAACTTATGACCTCAAGGAATCTCATTCTATTTCTAGTTTGAGAGTCTACCTCATTAATCGACATTCTACCCTACATATATAAGTTTTCATAACATAGGGAAGAACAAGATGAAAGCAAACAGGTAATCAAGCTACAAACATTATCAATTAACAACGAAATGGAAAGTTATATACATTGCCTTGGAATGTTAAATGAAAAGACATGAAAGCATGGGCAGCGGGGCTAGTCCCCGCACCCCAGTGAAAAGTGACTACTCTCTCATGATGCGAGAAATAAGAAGAACAAGAGAGAAGAAAGATTCCGCCATGAGCATGATGCAGAAGGTAGTTGCAGCTCGGTGAAGATGATGCAGTCTTCTACGTCGTGGAGTGTAGATCTAGACGAGGAGGAAGAACCACCAAGGCAGGCTGGGCAGACCGTCTTCTCCACCTTCTTTCTCTTCTCGGCCTCCTTACTCGCAGCAAGAGGAGGAGTGGGTGGCTTGACAACAGCGTGAAGATAGTGGAGTGGTGGTGGTGTGGAAGGGAGACCGATCCTTTGCTCAAGCAGCCTTTCGGCGTCCTGGAATCGATGCCCAAATTAGGACCCTTATGGTCCTATTTATAGGCTTGGATGGGGTCCTCACATTTTTGCTATGAGCTTGCTTCAAATAGTTTAGAGCAACTGGTTTGCTTGAACAGTTTGGAGCAAACGGTCTTGGAGACCTTTTGACATCCAAACGGTCTTGAGAATCCATGACCATACGGTCTTGGAGACCGAACAAATCCAACCGGTCTTGGGATTCTGTCTTCATACGGTCTTGCAGACTGATCAAATGACCAAACGATCTTGGGAAGAACTACCCATACGGTCCTGGAACTTTGCCTTCAAATTATTTGAAACTGATAGGCGCCAATAGGTCTTCATATGTGTTGGCTTCAAATGGTCTTCAGCGGTAGCTGGCCAAACGGTCTTACAGACCGCTGGGCTTTGATCGATCTTGAAGACCATTTGTGCTTGATCAGACTTGAGTCTCAGTTCAAGCGGTCTTCATCCAAACAGTCTTGAGGACCGATGGGATCTGATCGGTCTTGACTCTAAACAGTCTTGGAGACCGATGAGGCTTGCATGATCTTGCTAACATCCAAACGGTCTTGGCTTCTATCGGTTTGCTACATCCAAACGGTCTTGGAGACTGATTGGTTTTGTGCCCCTAGACGATTTGTGTCTCTGGCGTTCTTCCCCTCCAAATAGTCTCGCGGTCGTGTGTCGCCGAATGGTTTTGAGGATTGTCAGCTCCCAAACAGTCTTCAGCATCCAAATGGTTTGGAGATGCAAACGGTCTTGAAGACCGATGGGTTCCAATTGGTCTTGGCCCCAAACAATATTCGTTCAAATAGTCTTCGTCGTTCAAATGGTTTTGGGCACCATTTGGGCAGGTGGTAGGTGGAAGACTGTGTGAGTGAATGGAGAATACCGAGAGGTCAAAACCGAATAGGTAGACTGCTAGGTCAAATTGTTTGGTACATAACGATTGATCAAGACCGAATAGGCAAAACCATTTGGTCAAGACCGATTGGTCAAGTCTAAGGTTGAGAGGGTCTTGAGTGAATTCCATATGATGGTTGAACCTCATCAAGACCTACACAAAATCAATATAAATCTAGTTAATAATCTTGATAATTAAGTCAGTTGAGGAATCTTGCATTTTGTGAGATTTAGGAGATGAAATTGAAAGTATTGAATCGAATTGGTCCCAAAAAGGCGACTGAAAATCATGATGAATAGAGATTAATTAGAATACCCCAAACTTAAATGTTTCTCGTCCTCAAGTAACACAAAATCTGAAACAGTCACCAACTGAATACTTTCAAATCATCTGATTGCCTCCTCTGATTGGTAAGATGTGACTGAGCATCTCTACGTCATGATACCATTGAACACATCTTACCAAATCTTCATTTGTGGGTTCATTTTCCAACATCACTTTCTCCTCACTTTTTCCAACACCAAGCATGTCAAAGAGTTTTGTAAGAGTCCAGAGATACCCATAGAACAACAAGTGTGCATTTGATCTGACACTAGTGTATTTCAGGGTAGTGGAGGCATTTATTGTGCCTTTAGGTAGAAAAGGGAGTGAAGGGTGGTATGGAAGGAAGAAATAAATCTCCCCTCTATTCGACTCGAGATTTTTATTATATTATTTGCAATTTCATTGGTTGCATTTTTTGGGTGTGAATCTCTCCTCTATTCGACTCGAGATTGCATTTCTTTTTGTGTGCGCTTTGGCATCTTTTCTTGGTGGTACGACCTTATTTATTAGCAAGGGGTATGGTAGAAGTGGGTATAGAAAAAGGTGGTGTGCCACCCCGAACTTAGGGTTTGGCACTATTTTGGCTATTTTTGTTTCTTTTTAATGGATGGAGGGGTATGAAGATGATAGAAGAAGTGTAGAAGAGAGTTCATATTAGAATGCAACTTGATTTACAATTCAGTGCACCAGGTCATTCTCTTTATCGTACTCTACTCAAATAATGACTTGATGAGAATCCAGTGGAGATTCTATGTTATTGTTCCACTAGTCAGTTAGGAAGCATGGCGTGTTTGATCCCTATCAGTCTGACAGACACTTGCCATTTTTGCATAAAGATCGTGATCTTAGGATTCATAAGCTTCACAAGATGATTTTAATCAAAAGGCTAGTTTTCAGAAGAAGGTCCTTTTGAGGATCTTCTTTGAATAAGGAGGGTATAATGATTCAAAATGCATAGAGATTGAAACAAAAAGTGTCAAAACTTCATCCGGTATCTGTTCAAATTTCTTTTGGAAACTTTAAAATTTTTGAAAGTTTTATTTGAAAATTATGAAAATTTTGGTCAAAATGCAATGGTGAAATCTTTAGTCGGGAAAGGATGGGTGTAGGTGGAAAGTGAAATACGTACCACCCACCGTCCACCCTGAACTTAGAAATTTTCTCATCCTGAGCAAACTCTAAATCTGAGATGGAGGAGAAAATTCATGCCGTTTGGACCACCAGATGTGGTTGTGTTCCAATCAGTGTGGTCCTCCATCTGAAAATCTCAAACATAAAGACCATTCAGAACTCAAGATAGCATCTCGTGATGTAATTTTATTTGGTGCAAAATTATCTAAAAAAATAAAAACAAAATTAAGAAAAATTTCTAATTCAAAATTGAAACTAAATGTGAATTTATTGATCAGGTTGCCTCCCGACAAGAACCTTTGTTTTATGTCGATGGATCGACTTGGTTTCTTCAACTTTCATGGTGGATACATTAGATTGGTGAGTTCCAGTATTTCTTCGGTGCCTGTGTCAGCTTAGGTGAAATATCTCTTCAGTCACTGACCATTTGCCACAAATTCTCCTGACTTTTCACTCCATAAATAAAAAGCACCATGTGGGGAGATGCTCTTGACGATGTAAGGTCCTGACCAGAGGGAATGGAGTAATCCTAGGAATAACCTTAGTCTTGAGTTGAAAAGAAGAACTTGGTCTCCCACTTGAATGTCCTTTCTCTTGAGATGACCATCGTGCCACAACTTTGTGTGTTCTTTATATATTCTAGCATTCTCATAAGCTATCATTCAGAGTTCTTCCAGCTCCTGGAGTTTCAGAATCCTAGTTTGGTCTGCTTCTTTCATATTAAAATTCAGTTGTTTTATTGCCCACCATGCCGTGTGTTCTAATTCTACTGGCAGGTGGCATGACTTTCCATAGATTAGTCGAAAAGATGTAGTCCCAAGGGGAGTTTTAAAAGCAGTTCGGTAGGCCCACAAGGCGTCATTGATTTTTACTGACCAATCTTTCCGATTGTGGCCTACAGTCTTTTCCAAAATAGCCTTGAGTTGACAGTTAGAAACCTCTATACTTGTCCACTAGTTTGTGGATGGTAGGGTGAGGCTACCTTGTGAGTTACACCATATTTCCTCAGCAATGCTTCAAAGCTTCTTTCCAGGAAACGAGAACCTCCATCGGAAATCACAGTGTGTGGGACTCTGAATCGGGGGAAAATGATATCTTTGAACATTTTGATGATAAATTTGGAATCACTAGTGACGGTTGGTATGTATTCGATCCATTTTGAGATGTAATCCCCCACCACTAGGATGTAGGAAAATCCATGACAAGATGGGAGTGGACCCATGTAGTCCACACCCCAAACATCAAATATTTCGACTTCTTGCCACAAGTTTAGTGACATCTCATCTCTTTTGGTTATGTTACCCGTTCTCTGGCACTTGTCACAGGATAAAACAAAGTTGTAGGAATCTTTGGATATGGTTGGCCAAAAGAATCCACATTGCAAAATTTTCAAGGCAGTTTTCTTAGGGCTCATATGGCCTCCAATTGGGCCGGAGTGACATTGCTTCAAAATAAGTTGAGCTTCTTCTTCAGTGATACATTGTCTGTATAGGCCATCAACAGATAGCTTGAAGAGGTACGGCTCATCCCAGTGATATTGCTTCACATCATGCAGGAATTTCTTCAGTGCATTTCTAGTGCATTCGGGGTGAATGAAACCCGCAGTCAGGTAGTTCAGAAAGTCTGCGTACCAAGAGATAGCTTCAGAAACTTTCATAAGCTGGTCATCTGGAAGAGAATCGTTGATGGGGATCTTCTCAGTTTCCAGGGCATGGATACGACTGAGGTGGTCTGGCACGACATTCTCTGTACCTTTCTTGTCTCTTATCTCCAAATCAAACTCTTGTAAGAGGAGAATCCATCTAATTAACCTAGGTTTAACATCTTTCTTTTCCAGGAGGTAACAGATAGTGGCATGATCTGTGTAGACAATGACTTTTGAATTAATAAGGTAGGATCTGAACTTGTCAAAGGCATACACGACCGCATTGAATTCTTTCTTGGCAGTTCCATAATTCCTCTAGGCTTCATCGAGGGTTTTCGATGCATAATAGATCACATAATGTTTCGTTTCTATACATTGGCCCAAGACAGCACCCACGGCATAATCACTGGCATCACACATAATTTCAAAAGGGTGATCCCAATCAGGGGCTCTGATAGACCTATCAAACTGGGTCAAAATCCACGGGCGCCCATGGGTCGACCCATTTAAGTTGGGTTTGGGTCACAAAATTTACCACCTGCCAGAAAAAACCCAAACCCATACCCACCCATTTACTTAGCGGGTTTCGTGGGCAATCAGCGGGTGACCCACTTAATTACACTTTTTTGCATCTATAAAGAAGTGAAATCAATCCACCTCTCTACTAATAACAATGGTAAACAAAATCCAATTGAAATAGCAGCGGAAGATAAAATTTTGACTATATTCAATTTCAAATAAAGTGTACATAAAATTTTTCCCAATATGGGTGTACATGCTTTATACAAAAAGAGGATCTAAGTAGAGGGAAATTAGACTACTCCACTTTTGTCTCCAAGAAACACATCTATCAGCTAAGTCCAAGCCAAGCTATGATCTTCATGTCATATCCAACACCTTGCTCCACATCTGGGTGGTTGGGAAGGCACCCAGCAAAAAGGGAAGGAAAAACAAGTATGTGTCACTAAACTATACTAAATGTGAAAACATAAATATAACAAGTAAAACAGGCTAGGGATTCATCAAAAGATGAGACATCAAGAGAATGAGGCCATTTATATAAAAGAATATTTCAATAGATGCTTGCCATAAATAATATATAACAAAAGGATTTGCATGTATGATTAATATTGACTATCTTAACTATGTAGGGTTGAGGCACCTACCAGACCTTCAACCAAAGGGTGAGGGGAGAATAACACATTCCCAGTCACCTACACACATTTTGTGTGCGGGGGAGAGTATCATATTCCCTAGGGGAGAAATAACACATTCCCCAACTATGGGTGGTTGTACATACAAGTACCACTACACTAGTTAATTAGTCTAATAAAATCAACATGCTAGAATAGATGACAAGTAATAACAATATCAAATAGAACAAAGCAGTGGGGTACCAAGACCCAAGAATAATATTCCAAACTGATCATGAGGCAAATATAGCAAGAGAATCATGAAGACAGGATATAAGGTGCAAATAAGCCTCATTATGGAAAAGTATGGGTTAAGGCACAAATTATCCCAACTGAAAGGTTAAATGCACATACCTTATTCTTTCAAATCCTAGAATTTCTTTTCATAACTTTTACACGAGATCAGATCCACTTTCCCTAATATGATCATCATATTCATGTATTAATACTATGTTTAATTATTAAAGATTCAATCAACGAAACTATGAACTTTTTCCACAAACCATCGATTTAGATCTCGACATCATCATTGTCTTAGTTAGGATTTTCTGATCAAAATAACATATAATATTATATATTTTCGAGATATTGACTTTTAGGCTATTTTCCATATTTATTAGTTTATTAAATCAACTCGAAAAATACATATTCGAAAAACTCAGAATCAAACCACGAAAATATTTTTATTAGATATATCTCGTTATCCAGATTTCAAAACATATTTTATTTCTATTTTTGGACAGACGAGTAAAAAGATACGATTTTTCCAAGATCAGCCAACCATAGCTTGCCACGTAGGCAAAGCAAGAGGGAGAGGAGGCGGACCAGTGACTTGGCCCAGCCATGGGGTGCCAAGTCAGTGGTGCTTGCCAACACACCCGCACACCAGTAAGGAAAAACCAGAGCAAAAGGACGGGATTATCCTCGGCCGAGAAAAACAAACAAAAGCAGAGATGAGGGCAAATGCGTAAAATCAAAATAAAAAAAATGTGGGTCGTCTTCTCTGGTACACGACCATGACTACAGCTACGACGAGCAGTAAAGCTCAACTTTGGGCGATTTTGCGATTCAACAAGGAACTTGAAGTTTAGACATGCAAACGAAAGCCAAACACAAAACGAACTCAAACATACCTTTTATTTGGACGAAGATGCACTGTGGAGGAAGAGGGAGGTGCCGCAAGCTAGAGGTCTACGGCGGCCAGTCGAGGGTGCAAACGGCAACAAAACGCGAAATCAAAGGTTGGGTTGAGTTTCTAGGGTGACAGCGGATCTAGGGGTATGGGTATTTATAGGCAATGATGTCTATGTTAGGGTTTAGTTAGGTGAAGGTAGAGAGTGGCGGCGCAAGCTTTGGGCGTTACCCAAATACTCGATTAAAATATGAGATATTGTATTAGTTGGATGCGTGAAATAATCATTTAATACAACTTGCTAAACTTTGTTCTTTTGGTGCATTTAATGTATAAACCTTTTTATAATTATTGAAAGGTACAAATAAAGTCCAAATAAACTCAAATTTGGTAGGTTTACTGATTTTGGGGTGAGGAATCCGAATATAAAATTAGATTTGACTTTTGACAACTTTAATAATGTCAAATAAATTAATTACTATTTTCTCTTTCCTCCTTTACTAATGATGTTAGGATTATCTAAAAATTATAAAACTTGACCCACAAGTCACATTTAATATTTTGGATACTAATTTAGTATTATTGCTATTTTTTGATATCGTTTATTATTTTAATTAATGATTTTAATATTTTACACACTTTCTCTCTCCTAAATTCACCTTCTTATAAAATATTTTCCAAATTGAATCAAAATTCATACAAAGATATATTTATACGTGTAGAACACGAATTTGGCATTAATATATTTTTTTGAAGACTTTATTATTTTATTTATTTATTTAAATTATATCACTTATTTAACCTTTAAATTTATTAAAGGCATCTAGAAACTTCCTAAAAATATAAAACTTGGTCTACAAGCAATGATAAACGTTAGGAACACGTTTTTGAGATTAATTAATTTTTATCAACATATCTTTAATATTTTTTGTCTTTAAGTCATTTTCTCTCTCCTGAATAAAATCAAAATATTTAACATCAACTAAATTAAATGAAAATTGCCCAAAGGCTTATTTTTATGTTTAGATTACGAATCGGGAGTTATTTTCTGATTTGAGAGTATTAAGTATTTTATTTCACTTTATTGGCCTATTTCCTATTTTCTTTTGATAATGACATTAATATATACATTTATGTTCCACTTTAAATGATACTTGGCCCTTAAGTTACTTTTTGGTCAAGAAAACGAAATTGATATATTTATTATCTAAATTATCTTCTTGGGTTTCTATTTAGGATTTTTGGAACAATGTATTCATCATTTTCTTCTTTTATCCAAAATATTCCATATTATCCCAATTATTGCATTTATCATCTCCTTTATTTATATTTCGAGATTTTCTTTATTTTTCATATTCTAAAAAGCACTAGAAAGTTCTAAGACGAATTTCTTTATTCTTTTAATCACTTAAGTGGACATTTTACATATTAAGCCCATTTCTAAACTTTTATGGAGGTATTTGTGCATAAACCCAAATATTGGAATAAAAGGTGAACAAATGCTCATTAGGACATTATATTCTCCACAAAATAAATAGAAAGGCCAAAGAGGATAGAAATGAAAGGAAAATATGGAAAAGAGGACCAAAAAGATAAAATATCCAGATTTCGGTATGTTACAGCATCCATGTGGCTTAGTAGTAATGGGCAAATATTAAATCAGTCATATACTTGTATCACAATTGCATATTACAATTCAAATTAACAAAGCACAATAATTGTGCCTCAAAAATCAGATCGTGAAACAAAAGCAAATGAAGCGGGAACCTAAGTCTAGTAACGATTGCTAGACTTAAGTTTCAGTCTGACTAGAATTGACTTAAGTTTCAATCTTTGTTTTCGTTTCCAAAATCTATTCATCGTCTCATTTGGATGCCACAATTCATATTGGATATTGTTGTATTTTTTGTTGTTGTTTGTTGTATGTGGTCATTATTTAATACTAATGTATGAACGTCTAAAGTCTATATTACACTACCGTTCTAGCATTTATGTAATTTAGAAACTTAATTCATCCAGTTTCGGGCTCTTTTTTAATAGACATGTTGCAGCCCTGTTCATGGGTGCATTGCATTTTAATACTCTTCTTGTAACACATTTTTGGATATATAAATAAATTTAGATAACTATAAGATTACAAGGAAATAGAAGGGAGGCGGGCAACAAGCTGCGCCGCCACCCTTTTGAATGGCAAATCCAATCCTCTGAAACACCACATCCATAGATCTGGGAGTCATTACATTACTATGCATAACTTTTTGAACTCTCTTAAGAAGCTCCACAGCCTCAGGTGCTAGGAACCCAAAAGTATCAAAACCAAACGGGATAAAAACATGTTGATTGTCAATACATGCCTTCTCATGTTTGACCACTTTAGCAGAAATGGATTTACGGGCAGCATGTCCCACAGTAAAGTCGCCACCCTTTAGACCAACCAATGGGGAAACTCCTGTTAGATCTACACATGCATGTTTTCCTCCAACCCAACCAAAAATAAGAATGTCTTCTGGCCTAAGTGTCGACCTGCCCTCTTAAGGATCAGTCAAAAAGTTCATAGGAGCTTCCTTCTTAGCTGCAATTCCCGCATGTCTAAGAACATCATAAAGAACGTCTCTTACTAGATCATGCCGATACTTGAAGCCTGGGAGCTCCCTACAATGAACTGCATGCTCCCCAAAAGTGTCTAAGCAAGATTTGCGGCACACTGGGCATACCTCATCAATAGGAAAAAATGGAATCATAAGACGATATCTGAGAACAGTACAATACTCCACTGGAGACATATGTAGTCCAAGGCCATCAATAGGTATAGTAAGAAGAAAGTCCTGAGCATGTTCATCCTATAAACACTGGAAGATTGCTTTCTATCTTACAGTCATATCAAATTCAACATCCATGCCCTTAACGATTTTGCTAAAAAGGGAACTTGCCAAAGCATTTTGGGCTTTAGGGGGGACGGGGTCCTTATTAGCAAAACAATTAAGATCGAAAGATGGAATTGTAACACGTAGACAATCTAAAGTGTAGTTAAAATCAAAATCCATACCATGTATCCTGCTATCTCACAAAATATGGTCTTGGAGCACCCAAGATTGGGCTCTAGAGGCCACGAACGCATATAAAGAAGCCTCCATTGCTGAATATAGGCCCAAACCACTGAGTCTAATAGGTAAGGATGCCACACGCTATAGAAGATCCCCAAAGAAAGGACCTCTACATACCACAATATCCTCAATAGATCCACGCAACCTTTTATCAAAAAAGGTTGCAACCTGATGTACATGTGTGGGTTGGCATGTCCGTAAGCCGAACATAAGCTTAGACGTACCCATGCAAGATCATAACAAAAGAAGATCACTTTTTGGGTCATGCAACTGAGGAAGTAGATGCATCAAGTCAACAGCTTTAGTAGCCCTTCTCATGGCCAACTCCTCAATAAAACTTTTGTTCTTGCTAACAGCTCCTCCAAGTAGTTTTACTCCTAACACATGCCTCCCAATATCCATAGGGAACAGCCCCTTCTCAACCTTCCTTCCATCACAAGTAGGCCAGAACACCTCCATTTTATGAATGTTCAAAACAAGCCCTAGCTCTGGACCACTGCGTTGAATATTGTCTAACACCTTGGCTACATCCATAGTGTCTCCGATGAAGGTCCCATCATCAAGATACCAGGCATGAAGAAGAAGCTTACTATTGTCTCCGATCTCATGAATAAGTGGGTGTCATACAAGGGAGAAAAGAAGTGGGCCCATAGGATCACCTTGTTGCACCCCAGTGGTAGATCAGATATGTTTGTCTCCAATGTACAACCTAGCTACTTGAGTGTAGAGAAACTCCACCCATAAAGAGATAGATGGGAACCTCTTCCTCACCTCACGGAGCAGCGCAAACCTATCCACCAAATTGAAAGCATTAGAGAAATCTACTATAAGCATGGAGAGAGACCCGTCTTCATGATATGCACTCAAAAGCCTATTGATACTATGTAAAACTACTTCAGCTCCACCTGAGACGCCAACTCCAAATTGAAAGTTATTGAGATATTTAGCCATATCCTTGCCTACTCCAATCATAGCAACTTTAGACACTAGTCGTCTCCAAATAGTGCCCACTGCAATAGGACGAATGCCATTGTCAGGTTTAAGTAATGGAGTAAGAGGTGCAGAAGCTACAAACTCTACCAAACTCAAATGACATCTCCCTGCCAGCCATAGATTAACCACCGAGGTGATAGCATGTATAAGATCTGTGGCAACAATAGAACCCTCTCCACACAAAGCATCCAAAATGTGTTGGGCTCTCAAGCCATCTCTGCCACATGAAGTCCCTTTAGGAAAGGATTTGATGCACTTGATAACAGTATCAACATCAGCAGCAAGAGGGGCTTATAAAATAAGAATATTTGGCTTGGAAGGAGGCAACTTGTAAGGATGCTTATCCTCTAAGGCTTTCAAGGTATCATCATCATAAGGGGCCACACATGAAGAGCACAAGACTTTCACTACTGTTGTAAAGTGACCACCTGTGACTTTGCGAAGACATTGTCTGATGTTAGTGTTCTCCTTTATATCATCCTCCAAAAAGTTGTCATCTCCATGACCCATATCCTCTTGTGCACAAACATCAATCATGTTGTCCACTAATTCAGTGATACCGTCTGCTCTGCCCCAAGTAGCGAGCGAGCTCAGAATATAACGTTGTTTTAGAGACTTCCTATTACGTGACAATGTATACAACATGATTGTTTTGTGCTACATCTTATATAAAAAACACTAGCAATATAATTTGTAAAAATTTTAAGTGGGCACCCACGGGCAACCTGCAACCCACTGGGTCAGGTTTGGATTTGTCTTTGTTCCACCCATTTAGAACTACATCTTTTGACCCACACCCGCGAGAACCAAACCCGCAACGACCCAACCCAAACCCAACCCACCCACCCATTTGACAGGCCTAGGATCTGATGATGGGTGTTGTTGTAAGAGCATGCTTTAGATGGTTGAAACTTTTAACACATCGTTCGTCAAAATTGAATTCAACATCCTTTAGTAGCAAATGTGTCATCGGCTTGGTTATCTTTGAGAAATCCTTTATAAACCATCGGTAAAAGCCCACATGACCTAGGAATGCACGAACCTCCTTTACATTCATTGGGATAGAGAGCTTGGAAATTACTTCGATCTTGGTCTTGTCTACTTCAATTCCTCGATTACCGACCCTATGGCCGAGGACAATGCCTTCCTTTACTATAAAGTGACACTTCTCCCAATTTAACACAAGTTGTGCTTCTTCACACCATTTGAGGACAAGGGAGAGGTGTTTTAGGCATGAGTCGAATGAATCTCCGTACACAAAAAAATCATCCATAAAAACTTCCATGACAGTTTCAGTGAGACCAGCGAATATGGCAGCCATGCAACGCTGGAAGGTTGCAGGTGCATTACAGAGGCTGAATGACATTCTTCTAAATGTGTATGTTCCGAATGGGCAGGTGAAAGTGGTTTTCTCTTGGTCATCTAGATGTATGGGTATTTGATAGAATCCAGAGTAACCATCGAGATAATAGAAATATTCTTGATGAGCCATCTGTTCTAATACTTGATCAAGAAAAGGCATTGGGAAATGATCCTTTCGAGTTGCCTTCTTTAACTTCATGTAATCAACGCACATCCTCCACCCTATAACCGTTCGAGTGGGGATGAGTTCATCATTTTCATTTCATATCACAGTAGTTCCACCTTTCTTTAGGACCACATGCACGAGACTCACCCATGGTGAATCTGATATCGGACAGATTATCCCAGCAGTGAGTAGTTTAATGACTTCACGACAGACTACTTCCTTCATATTTCGATTCAATTTGTGTTGATGTTCAATAGTTGGCTTGTGATCTTCCATCATGGGTATTTTGTGCATGCACAACGCTTGACTAACCCCAGTGAGGTTACTCATCTTGTAGTCGATTGCTTTTCTTCTTTCCTTCAATTCCTTCAAAAGTTTGTCTTCTTGTTCTGCCGTTAGATCTGAATTTATGATGACAGGACAGACCTTGAGTTCATCTAGAAACACGTATTTCAATCCTTCCGGTAGGGGCTTCATTTCAGGAGCTTGTGGCTTTTCACATGCTTCTTCAGTAACATCCACTGCTTTTAGTTCCTCAACCTTGGCTTCAGGATCTTCTTTAGCAGCATCGAGGTGAAAAACACAACTTTTCACTTGTTCGTCATCTAAACTTTCTGCATTCGGATTAGTAAGGGTCATCCCTAAAGGATCTTCTTGTTCATAATCCTCCTGCATGAGGAGTGACATATGCTCTACGCACTCAATCAAGTAGACTTCCTCTTGCATGCTCGGTCTTCACATGCTTTCAAAAACCTTGAATTCGAGAGTTTCTTTACCTAATCGGAGTAACAAAGTTCCTGCTTCAACGTCGATCAGAGCTCTTGCGGTGGTGAGGAATGGACGTCTAAATATGAGAGGGTATATGGTGTCTTCCTTTATGTCCATGATGACAAAGTCACACGGAACATAGGAATCTTTCCCTACCTTGACAGGGACATCCTCAATGATTCCTAAAGGTAGAGTCACAGTGTTATCTGCAAGTTGTATGGTCATGCAAGTTAGCAGAAGTTTAGCAAACCCTAGCCTCTTGCAAAGGCTAAGTGGCATGATGGAAATGCTAGCACCAAGATCGGTCAATCCTTTCTTACAGGAAGAATCACTGATATGGCAAGAAATCCCAAAAAATCATGTATCTTTCTACTTCTTGGGCATCTTACTCAGGATGATATCTGAAGTAGTCGTTGCCAACTTGACTATCTCGTGCTCTTCAATTATGTATTTCCTTGTCAGAAGTAATTTCAAATATTTTGTCCAGGCTGGTATTTCATCCAACGCATCTAGGAAGGGTATATCCACATGAAGCTTTTTGATAGCTTCCTTGAACGTATTGAAACGAGTTTCGAGTTTGGTTTGCTTCAAATGAGCTGGAAAAGGTGGACGGGGCCTGCATACCGGTACCTTCGGTTCTGGTGTTGCTTCTTCCTCTTCATTAATAGGGTTTTCAGATCTTTGCTCGGTTGTCTTATCAGCAATCGCTGGTTCTTTCGGTTGAGGCTCAGGCGTTGTTGAGTCTTGGATGATCACAGGTTCATTCTCATCTGTAATAACCACAAGTGTCTTGACAAGAGGATTAGAATAGTCTTTTCATGACCTGGTGGTGATAGCCTTCAGTTGTTTCAGATGCTTAGGATTGTTTTCTGGTTGGTCAGTAAAGGCTCTAGCAGGTGGTTTCATACTAGCTGCCAGTTGTGCTAGTTGAGATTCAATAGCTTTCTGATGTGCTTGTTGGTTAGCTATCAAGGTTTGCTGCGATTACAACATCTTCTCAATGGTCGTCAGTTTGTCATCAGGAGAAATGGGTCTGGTTTGTTGCCCTTGTTTTTTATTCTGGAAAGGGATTGGGTTGGGGTTCTGAAATTGAGAATTGTTCTGATAATTGTTGAAGTTCCTATTCTGAAAGTTTCCCCTAAAGTTCCCTTGATTTCCAATGTTTTGTTGTTGGTTATACTAAAATCCTGGTGGGCCTCTTTGTTGGTTAGTTGAACCAAGTTGTCGCGAGTTTTCTGCTCCTGAAGGATTTCCATATTGAAAACCAGGATGGTTCCTATTTTGATTCGGATTGCAGTATCCTTGACCAGGAATGGTGTTAACGACATTAATATTTTCTAATTGACTATTATCTCCTTGTCCACATGCGTTGCTTAGAACAACATCGTAAAGAACATTGCATGCTAAAGTGGAATGATCAGTACTTTTGCATGCTTCACAAAATAGTGAAGCTGACTTGATCTATTCTTTTTGTTGAGGGGGTGAACGTCCTCTTCCAAATGTAGCAAGGTATGATTCGATAAGATCTTGCTTGGTAACTAAGAGTTTGAGGGTTTCAGCAATTGACTTGTATTCTAGAATAACTTCAGCCATAGCTACCTTCAACACTCCCTTGCCTACATACCTACCCCAATTAGCTTGATTTTCAGCTCCAAGGGTGACAACCCTCCATGCGCTATCATAACTCTGATGCATGAAGTTTCCTCTAGATGAGGAATCTAAGAATCTCTTGATATAGTCATCCACACCTCTATAGAATATCTCAATGAGTTGATTCTTAGGGATTCCATAGTATGGACCCTTGCATAGAAGTTCCTTATATCTTTCCCAGGCTTCAACAAGAGTTTCTCCAGGGGCTTGAGTGAACATTGTTATTTGTCCCCTAATTTCATAGATGAGAGAAGGAGGGTAGAATTTTTCTAGAAAAACATTTTGAAGTTGTTCCCAAGTGGTGATGGGTTCGCATTGCAAGGAGTTGTACCAACTCATAGCTCTACCATCAAGAGAATACTTGAAAACATGGTCTAATGGCATCGTTGGATACTCCATTTTGTTTTGTCATAGTGCATAGATCGATAAATCTCAAAAGATGTTCTTGACTATCTTCTCCGTGTTTACCATAGAATGGGTTGTTTTGAAGCAAGGTAATACAATGTGCTCGTATGTCAAAGTTGGGAGCATGGATAGTAGGGGGTTGGATTGGGTGATGAACATCAGTAGCTTTGGCGATTGAGAACTCCTTAAGATCCTTTTGCAGTTCTGCTGCTTGCGTTGCTGCTTGTGCTACTAGAATTTCTTCTTGTACTGCGGCTCTGGCTTCTTGCATGAGCCTCTCTCTTTGTGCATTGATGGCTTGAGCCACCCTTCAGGCTATCTCCTCCTCTTAAGCCATTCTTGCTTGATTCTCTATGTTGTGACGGTGAAAGGTCTGTATATTTCCGGATCGAAGCTGGCGGTGAGTCCAGGACTTTTCAAACGGTGCATACACCAGTCTTGGAGGTACCTGAAATGAAAAGATCTGAAGTAAGATTGATGAAGTGAAGTGGAATTCAAGTAGATGATCGATTATATCAAAAGAAAAACAAAATCCTAGATTAGCCTCAAAAGAACTAGATTTGTCTAAACCGATATCGTTGTCCCCAACAACGGTGCCAGAATTTGACGTGGAATATTATCACACTACAAACTCACTCGGGGTTGAAATCCCCGAGCTTTTACCAAAACCTCGTGCAATAATACCACCCACAAGCAGACAGGTCTTATCATAGTATAGTTAAGGATCGAATCCCAAATGACAACGTTTTTAAGAATCTTTGTCAGTTGAATCTAGCACAAGACTAATATTTAGAACAAATGATTGGGTTGTGGTTGAATAAACTAAATGCAAGAAAGTAAAAGAGCAGAATTAAAGTTTGTTCAAGATTAATGATATGGAATCGTTAGGATGGTCTCGAGTTTCACCACCACTACACATGCAAACACATCCAAACATCAAACATTCAGGAAAGAATCTAACTATCCAAATGGAACTACTGTGAACCCTCCCTAAGAGATGTTTAGGCCCACGTAAACATCCCCTTAGGCATCAAATTTCTTGTCGCCATCCAGATCATGCACTCACAGTTTTGAAGATACAACATCCAACTAAGGCTGAGGTCCTCCCTAAGGGATGTTTAGTCACTGCGGGCTAGATGGCTTGTCCCCTCATGGATCATACACTTACGACCTCAAGGAATCCCATTCTATTTCTAGTCAGGGAGTCAACCACGCTAATCAACAAGCGAGCATGTGATTAATCTACAAGCAAACATCGATGATTAACAAAGAAGATACAAAATCCAACTAAGGTTGTGGCCCTCCCTAAGGGATGTTTAGGCCACAGAAGTGTCACTGTAGGCTAGATGGCTCATCCCCTCACGGAACATACACTTACGACCTCAAGGAATCTCATTCTATTTCTTGTTTGAGAGTCTACTTCTTTAATCGACATTCTACCCTACATACAGAAGTTTTCATAACATAGGGAAGAACAAGATGAAAGAAAGCAGGTAATCAAGCTAAAAGCATTATCAATTAACAACGAAATGGAAAGTTATATACATTGCCTTGGAATGTTAAATGAAAAGACATGAAAGCATGGGCAGCGGGGCTAGTCCCCGCACCCCAGTGAAAAGTGACAACTCGCTCATGATGTGAGAAACAAGAAGAACAAGAGAGAAGGAAGATTCTGCCATGAGCATGATGCAGAAGGTAGTCACAACTCGGTGAAGATGATGCAATCTTCTACGTCGTGTCGGTGTAGATCTGGACGAGGAGGAAGAACCACCAAGGCAGGCTGGGCAGACCTTCTTCTCCACCTTCTTTCTCTTCTCGGCCTCCTTGCTCATAGCAAGAGGAGGTGTGGGCGGCTTGACAACAGCGTGAAGATGGTGGAGTGGTGGTGGTGTGGAAGGGAGACTAATCCTTTTGCTCAAGCATCCTTTCGATGTCTTGGAATTGATACCCGAATGAGGACCCTTGTAGTCCTATTTATAGGCTTGGATGGGGTCCTCACGTTTTTGTTGTGAGTTTGCTTCAAATGGTTTAGAGAAACCGGTTTTCTTGAATGGTTTGGAGCAAATGGTCTTGGAGACCGTTTGACATCCAAACGGTCTTGAGAATACATGACCATACAGTCTTGGAGATCAAACAAATCCAACCGGTATTGGGATTTTGTCTTCATACGGTCTTGCAGACCGATCAAATGACCAAACGGTCTTTGGAAGAACTACCCATACGGTCCTGGAACTTTGCCTTGAAATGGTTTGAAACTGATAGGCGCCAATGGTCTTCACATGCTCTGGCTTCAAACGGTCTTCAGCGGTAGCTGGTCAAATGGTCTTGCAGATCACTGGGCTTTGATCGATCTTGAAGACCATTTGTGCTTGATCGGACTTGAGTCTCAGTTCAAGCGGTCTTCATACAAACGGTCTTGAGGACCGATGGGATCCGATCGGTCTTGACTCCAAACGGTCTTGGAGACCAGTAAGGCTTGCACGGTCTTGCTGACATCCAAACAGTCTTGGCTTCTATCGGTTTGCTACATCCAAATAGTCTTGGAGACCGATTGGTTTTGTGCCCCAAACGGTTTGGGTCTCTGGCGTTCTTCTCCTCCAAATGGTCTTGCAGTCGTGTGTCGCCAAACGGTCTTGAGGATCATCGGCTCCCAAACAGTCTTCAACGTCCAAATGGTTTGGAGATACAAACGGTCTTGAAGACTGATGGGTTCCAATCAGTCTTGAGACTGAACGGTCTTGAGACCAAATGGTCTTGGCCCCAAACGATCTTCGTTCAAACAGTCTTCGTCGTTCAAATGGTTTTGGGGACCATTTGGGTAGGTGGTAGATGGAGGATCGTGTGAGTGAATGGATAAGACCGAGACGTCAAAACTGAATAGGAAGACCGCTAGGGCAAATTGTTTGGTACAGAATGATTGATCAAGACCGAATAGGCAAAACCATTTGGTCAAGACCGATTGGTCAAGACTAAGGTTGAGAGGGTCTTGAGTGAATTTCATATGATGGTTGAACCTCATCAAGACCTGCATAAAATCAATATAAATCTAGTTAATAATCTTGATAATTAAGTCAAGTGAGGAATCTTTCATTTTGTGAGATTTAGGAGATGAAATCAAAAGTATTGAATCGAATTGGTTCCAAAAAGGCGACTGAAAATCATGATGAATAGAGATTCATCAGCATCCTATCAGTTTTTTGGTGTCTATAGGTGCACCATATTGGTTTGTGGTACCTAGGGTTTACCCCTATTGGTTTGTGAAGAGGGTAGATGTGTGTATCAGCCTTGACCATCATAGGTGATCTAGTGGGCAAGGCATAGATCTTATCACCTTGTTGCATGGTATTGCATGTGGCCCTTCTTTGTGGACAAGTGTCACCAAGGGCTCTAATGTGGTGACACCTTTCCCTTGCTCTCTCTTTCATCCCTCTTGTAGTATACCTTTTTCTCTCCATGCAAGAGAATCCTTTTGGCCATCCTTGCTTTCCCTCCTTGGTGGACGACCTTGAGCTAGAGGAGTCTCTCTCTTAGAGCTTGGAGGATGAGTCCCATGCTTGCAGTTCTCTCTTCATCCTCTACCTTGGTAAGCCATGATCCTTAGCTCCTATTTCTCTCTTTCTTTCTTCTTCTCGGCCATACCTTAGTTAGTTTCTTTTCCCTCTCATGCTCTCATAACCTTGGTTCAATCTTCCTTGTAGGTGTTGTGGTGATCAATCTTGGAAGATCTTCTTCTACCTTGAGCTCGTGAAACTTGGAGCTTGGTGGTGATCCTTGAATCAGGTTATATAACTCTAAACCCTCTTTGTTATTATCACTCTTTACTTGACACTTTGCTCCTTATCCTTGGATCGTTATATCTTGCATGTTAGTAGCTCTTCTTGGTAGTTTTGAGTGCTATTTCAAAGAAGAGGAATCTTTCTTAGTTTCTACCCTTGTGTTACTCTTTCTTGCCTTGCTTGTAATGTTTTTCTAAGGTGGAATATGATGAGGTTGATAGGCATGATAGGCTGATATGTTGGAAGGTGGCCATCACGACCTGTAATGCCACAGACCGTCACACCTTGTGACATGTTGTCACGACCTGGGTGGAGTGTAAATTGACACGTTCTGGGTGATGCTTAGATCATCATTCCTTGTGCATAAGCAGGCTATTGTGGGTCGAGATGGTTATCTTGGAATGTGGTTGTGAACCATTATGGCGATGGATTCGTTGCTTGGAGGGTGTTATCCCATCATGACCTAGAGGCACCTAAACCGATACCTAGTGATGGATAACCATTATGCATGAAGGGTACTAGTCCTCACACTCTTGGAGTACCTGAATGGTTGAGGTGTTAACCAACATGGCTACAAGTGTACCTTGTGGAGATGGTCCATTATGAAGGTTAGACCATGATGCCTTGGTTGAGTGGAGGCCGACACACCTTATAGGTGATGTTGCTTGATACACCTTAAACTGTGATGGCGGTTAATTCTTAACCCTAGCCACTGTCACACTCTGTTGCTGCCCAATGCACCTAGGCATTGCCCATCATAGCCTGGGTGTTGTTTTGCCTGTCACACCTATGCGGTGTTGACCATCACACTCCCCTATGGTGATAAATCGATACATGTCTCATGGGGTTATCCCAACACCTTGATGCGCTAAACTAATACACCCTATGTGTGTTTCCCAACACACTGTTGTTGCCTGTCACACCTAGGGTTAACCCAATATCCCGTGTTGTAACCCTAATCGATATCTTATGGTGGTGTTTGAGATACACCATGTTGATGCTTGGTTCACATGATATGACGTGATACCCTTTTGGGTGGTCGTATGTATGATAATTAGAGCCATGTTTCTATATCTCATAACATATTTTATGAATGATGTCGAAAGTTATGTTTCTATACCTTATAACATGTGTTATAACGATGACGAAAGTGATGATCTAAGGGTGGTTGAAAATCCAACCTTGTAAACCCTAATGGAGTAAAGAGAAACCCTAATTCTAGTGATGTAAAATGCATGACATGAGTCTTATGAGATAATGGTGTTCATGATGTATTGCTTTCTTGTTATCAGTTTCTAACCATACAGGAAACACCAGTTGATGTACATATCCAAGTATGAGCTATGATGGTTATGATCTATTTGAATGGGCCTTGTGAAGCGTAAAGTGTCGTTGACATCATTAAAAGAGGAATAAATGGTTTTATGACCTAATGATGGCTTATTGCCTTGCATGAGATGATTTTCCTCAATGATGAGAGGAGGGGTTATGTAACATCCCAGGATTTGAGGCCTTGTATAAGATTATCTTAAAAGGAATGATTAGACTGCTCATATCACCAAGGTGCACATCCTTTTTCGGAGTCCATCACCAAAGAACTCCATAGTTAAGTGTGCTCAGCTTGGAGTAATACTAGGATGGGTGACCAGTCAGGAAGTTGACCCTGACTTGCATGAGAGTGAGGACAAAGTGCACAATTAAGGCTAGTGGTGATCTGTGGGGCCAGTCATCATTCCTAAAACTCTGCTAGAGCCTAGGGCAGTAGACCTGGTCGTTACAAATGGTATCAGAGCCATAACCCCTCTAGTAGGTGGGGCTCACATGGGCTTGTGGCATGCCATTCTATGAGCCATGTGGTCCAGGCATATTGGAAAGGGCTATCAGAGTTGATGGAGCCACCCTTGAGCTAGTATTCATGATCGGGATCTAGGTATACATGGGCTATTGGGTTTGCACTGAAATAGGGAATGATTATGAGGTCATATAGTTGAGCTTTGACGAGTACGTCAAGAGTCTAAGTGGGGTAGATTGTAATATCCCAAGATTTGAGGCCTTGGATAAAATGATCTTAAAAGGAATGATTCGACTGTCCATATCACCAAGGTGCACCTCCTTTTCTGGGAGCCCATCACTAAAGAACTCCATTGTTAAGCTTGCTCAGCTTGGAATGTTACTAGGATGGTGACCAGTCAGGAAGTTGACCCCGGCTTGTGCGTGAGTGAGGACAAAGTGCGCAGTTAAGGCTATTCGTGATCTATGGGGCCAGTCATCATTCCAGAAACTCTACTAGAGTGTAGGGCAGTAGGCTCAGTCGTTACAGGTTATCACCCCAAGATATGTGGTTCTTGTGTTGGACACAGGTTGAAAACAGACATGAAGTGATGAGATAATACCTTATATGCTTCAATATATATGGTGATGCGTCATACCCTTATTTATGTAGATTTTGTGTAGAGGTTGTAAGTTGTAACTTGATTGATGTTAAAAGATACTTAAGTAACCTAATTAATCAAGTGGAACTTAATCTTGTAGCTTGTCATGTGCCATAGATCCATTCCGTGTCAACAATTGCTGGATGGTGAAATGAGTTTAACTCGGAGTTCATATTTTTGAATATTTGGTGTACAAGTCAAGTACTTCCTTGTATCCTTAACTATAGGATGTGCGAGATGACCATGCATGAGTCGATCTCGTTGTGGTGTAGATGGCCATGTGTGAGCCACTACTTCTTGTTAGAATGGCCATGTGTGAGCCTGTTCTTCTAGCGTTGTACCTGTACCAAGGTGGGCTAGTTATAATTATATATGTGGATGGCCATGCATGATCCAATCCCTAAATTTGACTATATGTCATTGTTGTAGTTGACTAATATGTATTTGTGGTGTTTTCTCTTATGCTGACCCAGAGGTGTGGTGAGTTTGTGGATTCCAACTCTTCTATTAGACCTTTATGGCACTGATTTTGACTTATCAAGTGGTCAGTGGGATTTGGGTGGTACGACTCAAATCCTCGGAGCATAAAAAATATGTAATCAGTCGTGTAGTATAACATTATAGGATCAAAATACGGAAATGTTGGATGAGGCCTTGCTTGATCTTTATAAAATGTTGTTGATAGGAATTATACATGTTCTTCATATTCCTTTTAAATTGTTAAGATGTTTCATGATTCAACAGTTTATACTCTTCCTTTTAATAATAACTACCAGTTTCACATAGTTGTAATTATACTACTGCTTTGTTTATCTTATCTATGATAATAATAGAGTTGGTGGTGAGTTATATCTCCTGCTAAAATTTGGAATCTCACCCCATCGATTTCCCACACCCATTTTAGGTGGACGAGCACGAAGAGGTAGAGATTGTGCAGTAGAGGTTGAAGAGCATCATGAGGGCCAGTAGCTGACAAGGTTGGTGTTGTTGTTGGATGTCTTTTGTTGATAGAGTCCTAGAGTCAGCCCTATACACTTGGGTCTTCAGGAACATTCTGTAGATGTTTTGTGAACATGTTTTCTTTATGTGGTTGGTTTGTATACCAATTATCTGCATATGTGATGGAATCATGTATATATATTTAGGAATAGTTCTTTGATAACAGGTTGATAGCATGCCTTGTATATGCTTTGAGGCATGAAAGGACTTATATGTGAAGATTCTTATTGTTTGGTAGTTTTATGAAAACAACTTTACTTTATAGTGTTTTTAGATAATACGCTTGTTAATATTTCTTCCGCGGTTATGTTTTGAGTAATCTCGCTTCATGTGGCACTGGATGTCACAAGTGTGAAAGGTTGGTATCAGAGCTTTAGGTTCATTGTCTACAAGGACCTAGTACTAGGGTTTGTGTCTATTCTAGGTGTCCTCCATTCTATCTTATAGTCACTTCTGCTTACACAAAAGAAGAAGAGAAAGCTTAAAGATGTATGGAGAACATGAAGAACATGCTATCGAGAGCAGTGTTGCAGCACCAAGTGGCGGTGTAAGGAACCAGGCATGAGAAGATCGGGTGCCTGAAGTCCCCCAGTTTGACCCAGTTGTGGTTGAAAACATTGCCTTTCAATCACTTTTTGGGCAGTTTATGGTAACGATGACTCATATGGCAGACAGTATGCCTGCGCCTCAGGCTAGGGCACCAGTTCCCCATATTGAATCTTCGAGCATTGGGAATACTTTTGAACGGCTTCACCGTGTTGGAGCGGTTGAGTATGCGGGGAAAACTGATCCGACAGATGTGGATATGTGGCTGACTAAGCTTGAGAAGGTTGTTAAGATCCTGAATATCCCTGAAGAGGATAAAGTGAAGCATGTTGTATACCTCTTGAGAGGGAGTGTTGGCCATTGGTGGGCCATAGAGGAGGAGAAGAGACCCGATGTTGTGATTAGTTGGGAGGAGTTATGACGTGAGTTTGTTAGTTGGTACTTTCCTCGAAAGTATCTTGGCGATAAGATCAGCCAGTTTGAGAGGAATCGACATGTATCCATGATGATCAATGAATATGAAGCAAGGTTTATGGAGTTGTTGAGGTTCTATCCTCACATGGCTTCCACGGAGGATGAGAAGAATCATCATTTTGAGAAGGGTTTGAATGTCAAGTTGTCTACCCTAGTTGTTGCTTTAGAGAATCGAGAAAGGTTTGTGGTGTTTATGGAGTATGTTCGGTGGATAGAGCAGTCTATGAAGGAGAAGTGGGAGAAGAGTGCCAAGAAATGGTATGCACAGTTCCAAGGACAATCATTAGGTGGCTTTAAGAAGTTGAGCTTTTCTGCACTGCCAATATCACATAGGTCTAGTGCTTTGACATAGTAGTCACCAAATAAGGGCAGAGGTCATAGTTTTCCACCTGCTAGAGCTCATAGCACATCATCAATGTCAGTGACAGGACCACCTAGGCCTTGGTATGAGGATATGATGTGTTATAAGTGTGGACAAGTTGGGAATTCCAAACCATTTTGTCCAATGAGAGATGATGAAGTGACCCAGCAATTAAGGCAGAGCCAATAAAACTTGCAGAGACATCAGAATAACAACGCAGGAGGAAAAGGACATGGCCAAGTGTTGCAGGCTGAATCGTCTGCTCAGGGAAGTAGAGGATGGGGGGACAACAAGCATTGTGAAGTGGTGGCAGGTTAAATGGAGTTATTTCATTCTGATTTGTCTTCTTCTTGCTTTATATCTATTTTGGTTGATCCGGGTGCAACACACTCTTTTATCGCATGTGAAGTGCTTAGTAGTTGTCCTTTGCATGTTAGTTGTAAGAAGAATAGTTTGTTGCTAGAAACCTAGTTAGTTGGTTTTGCAATGTTGAAGGATGTGTGTCCTTCTTGTGTTCTTCCTTTTCAGGACACATCATTCAAGTGGATCTTATATCACTTGACAAGCATGGTTTTTATGTGATCCTTGTAATGGATACCCTAAAGAAATATGGAGTGGACTTGGATTGTAGTTCCAAGCAAGCGACATTTGTGGATGGTAGTGAGATTTGGATCTTCCAAGGAGATAGGAAGATTCTCCCAACATATCTAGTATCAGCCATGGTGGAAAGGAAGCTACTGAGACAGGGTTGTGAGGCATTTTTGGCACATGTGATGGATACTGAGGCAAGGAGTGCTAGTATTCAGGAGGTGTCAGTTTTTAGGGAGTATTATGTTGTGTTTCTGAAGGAGTTTCCAGGTGTTCCCCCACCCCGAGAGATTGATTTTGAGATCAATCTGGTCCCCGAAACACAATCAATAGCTCAGACATTGTATAGGATGGCACCAAAAGAGATGGCAAAGTTGAAGAGACAGTTGCAAGAACTACTTGACAAAGGTCTCATCAGGATGAGTACATCACCTTGGGGTGCCCCGGTGTATTCGTGAAGAATAAGGATGGATCTATGAGGTTGCGCATAGATTATAGATAGTTAAAAAAGGTCAAGATAAAGAATAAGTATCCCTTACCGAGGATAGATGATCTATTTGTTGGATGGTGTGACAGTGTTTTCAAAGATAGATCTGAGATCAGGATATCATCAGTTGAGGAGCAAGCAGGATGACATACCCAAGTTTGTCTTTAGAATGAGGTATGGTCACTACAAGTTTGTGGTTATGCCGTTTGGGCTAACCAATGCACTAGAAGCATTCATGGATCTGATGAACAAAGTGTTCTGACCATTCCTTGATCAGTTCATGGTGGTTTTCATAGATTATATCTTGATATATAGTCGTGATAGTCAACAACATGAACATCATCTTTGTCAGGCATTGACCATGCTGAGATAGTACCAGCTTTATGCTAAGTTTAGCAAGTGTGACATCTGGTTGAAGAAGGTAGCTTTCTTGGGGCATGTTATATCTGTCGAAGGAGTGCCCCTGTATCCTAAGAAGGTGGAGTCTGTGATAGAGTGGGAACATCTGAAGATATCGATTGAAGTGTGTAGTTTTTTAGGTCTGGCAGGATATTATTATAGGTTCATTAGGGAGTTTAGTTCTATCGCCTTACCCCCTAACTAAGTTAACAAGGAATTATGTGATGTTCATTTGGGACGACAGATGCTAATGCACCTTTCAGACATTGTAGGAGAAGTTGACAAGTGCACATGTTCTAGTTTTGCCTAAGTAAGGAAAAGGATATATCATCTTTTGTGGTGTGTCTAGGAATGGTTTGGGTTGTGTGTTAATGCAGGACAAGCAAGTGGTTTCTTTTGCTTCTCAACAACTTAACAAACACGGGGAAAATTATCCAACCCATGATTTGGAGTTAGCTCCAATGGTTCATGCTTTGAAGATTTGGAGGCACTACATGTATGGAGAGAAGTGTCAGATCTTTACAGATCACAAGAACTTGAAGTACATCTTCTCACAACCAGAGTTGAACATGAGGCAACATCACTGGATGGAGTTAATTAAAGACTACAATTTCACAATTGATTATCATCCAGATAATGAGAACGTCATAGTTGATGTGTTGAGAAGGAAGTTTTCATCTTCAACCATGGATAAAGCCCAATTGAGATCATTGATGTGCCACAAGTGAGACATGTTGGTTTTCTTACGTCATATGAATGTCAAGTTGGAAGTCTCCTTGTTAGCCAATTTGTTGGCACAATTACAGGTGAAGCCTTTGTTGAGACAGCAGATCAGAGAGGCACAATAGAAGGATGTTGTGGTAAAAAAAATTAGATCAAAGTTTGGCAGTGAGAAGCGTGATGTATTTCACGAGTCTGAAGATGGGACAGTTTGTTACCATAACATGATAGAGGTTCTTGATGCTAATGACCTAAGGAAGATGGTGTTGGAGGAGGCTCATTCATCCATGTATGCTATGCATCCAGGTAGTACCAAGACGTACCACAATTTGAAGGATATGTATTGGTGACCAGTTTTGAAGATGGATGTAGCTGACTTCGTTGCAAGGTGTGTGGTATGTCAACAAGTCAAAGCTGAGCATCAAGAGCCTACGGGAACATTACAAAGGTTGCATATACCACAGTGGAAATGGGATCATGTGGCTATGGACTTTGTGGTTAGTCTACCTAGGACAGCCAAATGTCATGATTCCATTTGGGTGATCGTTGATAGGTTGACCAAGTCAACACATTTTCTTCTTGTGAAGACAACGTTCACAGAGAGAAGCTTGCCCAAGTATATGTTGATGAGATAGTGCATTTGCATGGTGTCCCAGCAACTATCATGTTTGATAGAGGTCCTCAGTTCACAAGTCACTTTTGGAAATGACTGCACACCGCTTTGGGTACACAGTTAAAGTTTAGCACTACTTTTCACCCACAAACAAATGGTCAATCTGAAACCACCATTTAAACCTTAAAGGATCTATTGAGGTCTTGTGTCCTTTAATTTTTAGGAAGTTGGGATGTACATCTCAGTTTGATAGAGTTTGCCTACAACAACAACATCAAAGTAGTATTGATATGGCACCTTATGAGCCATTGTATGGGAGACGTTGCAGATCTCTGTTGTGTTGGTATGACACATGTGAGTATCAACTTCTTGGTCTTGAGCTTGTGCAATAGACAATGGAGAAGATCAAAGTGATATAGCAACAGTTGAAAGCAGCACAGGACAGACAGAAGTCATATGCAGATTATCATTGTAGACCCTTGGAGTTCCAAGTGGGAGACGAGGTATATTTGAAGGTCTCTCCTTGGAAGGGTGTTCTGAGGTTTGAGAAGAAGGGTAAGTTGGCTCCTAGGTATATGAGACCTTACCCAATGATGGCACATGTTGGGAAGGTGGCTTACTGGTCGGAGTTGCCACCCAAGTTGCACAGGTTACACCCAGTGTTCAATGTCAGTATGTTGAGAAAGTGTCATACAGATATAGAGATAGTGCTACAGCTTGTAGAGGTGGATCTTGATGAGGATGTGACCTATATAGAAGGTCCAGTGTTGATCCCTGATCAAAGGGTGAAGAAGTTGAAGAGGAAGGGCCTTGTGCTTGTGAAGGTTCTTTGGCATCATCATGCCATTGAGGAAGCCACGTGGGAGCTCGAGGAAGAGACACAAAGGAAGTACCCCTCTCTTTTCTTTTAGGATTTCAGGGGCAAAATCCTTGTTAGGGGTTTATAGCTTGTAAGGACCTTGACCCATGTTTTGGTATAAACTTGTTTGTTTTGCTTAAGTATGTTGCTTAGCTCCTTGCTCTAATCATCTGATATGTAATTAGGTCATGTTGGAAGCTTGAGTTCCTTGTTTGAGCTTGTTTGGTTGATACTTGTGTTTTGTGGTGAGGTTTTGGTGCAAATTACAATTTTCCCAAGATAGGGGTTGATGTGCAAGTTTGCCACCTCTATATTGTTCCTTATCTCTCTTGGCATCATCTAGAGGAAAGAAAAAGAGATGGGCACCTGACCTTGTGTAACATCCCTGACCTGGGTTATGCTTTAACCCTAGGTGTTTTGATTAATAAAGATGATTATATGCTTAATCTTATTTTGTGAAAAGTAATTAAGGCTCAAAAGGAACCTATGTTTCAATTTTGGTCATGTTTGAACAATGTTGAAGCAATGTTTGCTTATTTTAAACTAAAGTGCAAATTACCCAAGTTGAGGGGTTAAATTGCAAATATTGCATGATAAGATGTTCCTCTGATGTTGAGACATCATAAGAATGAATATGATGTAGTGGTATGGTTTCCAAAAGCTTCGACACCAAGATTAAGCTTGTAAAGCAATCCTTGTGCATTAAAACCTAGTTTTGGTGTAATGTGCAATTTACCCAAAATCTAGGGTTCAATATGCAAATTACCACTTCAACAAGGTCCCTAATGTTTCTTAGAATCATTTAGAGCAAAGAAAATGAGAGGGACTCCTCATTTGAATTAAGTTGTAGGAGAGAGAATCTTGACATTAAAATAATCAAGAATAATGCCTAATTGAAACCCTAATTCGATTTAGGGCAAAAATGGATAAAAATAATTGAAGGGATTTCAACCAAAATGTTTTGGGTTGATTTTGAATAAGGATGGACGTTCCTTTAACAAGATAAGGAACGAAAATATCTTAAGTAGGTGAAATTCCACTCACCTTTTTATAAAGAAAAGTAATATCCACTCACATGTGGGATATCATATTATAAGCATTAAGGTGCTTAATTTGCTTTTCTTTAAATTGAGGATAATGAAGGAGAACTAAAGGCAAGGAAGGTGCCTCGTACCCAAGGTAGTTGAGGGGGGAGAGGCGGCCACTTTATTGGGATTAATTGGATTTTTATAAGGCATTTTCTCTCTCATCAATTTCCTTATAAAAGTGCCATTTCAAAGCCCAAACCAAGGACTTTTTCGGATTTTCTTCTTCCTCTTGCTTACAAAACCGACCAAGGAGCTATGGAGGAGCAGGGAGCACGTCCCCAACCTGTGGGTAAGCCCTTGACCTTCGTTCTCCATGATTTCATGGTGAAAATCGAAAATAAATTATGGATTCCTTCTTATTTCAATCTCCTCTTCAACCCTAGCCAACTTTTACAATCAAAAGCTTGGGGACGAGCCTAGGGGGAGTTGCAAGAGCTTCATCCACCATTAATGGCGTGATCTTGGAGCTTTGGAGCTCAATTGGAGGCGGTTTTTATAACTCAAACCCTTAAACATTGCTATTGCATCAATTCTCTATGCTTTGTTGATTGATTTCTTCAATTTGATACACTCTTGTTTCTTTGCTGCAACTTCCATCAAGAACGGTTGCTGTTCTTGGTTTTTAGAAGGAAGGGGATGATGACATCATTCTAGATGCTTATCCAAATAAAATTACCAAGCCAAATGGTTTTGATAGCTATTCCAAATCGTTTTAATTTGATTGGCTATGCGGTTTCAGCAAACCGTTTAAGGGAAAACGGTTTGAAACCGTTTGGGAGCAAACGGTTTCAAGACCATTTGATATGGTTGACCAAGCGTTGACCGTTTGGGAATCTTGTTCCTATTTATGTATACTAATGACCCTCCAAATTTTAGGGGTTAACTCCAAAGGAATCGTGAGTTGAAGGCCAATCAATTAGGCAAATCAAATTGAATTAAATGCTGATTTTCAACCTGATTAACTGGACCTGTTTGGGAAAACGGTTTCAAAACCGTTTGAGATGGTTGACAAAGCGTTGACCGTTTGAGATTCCTGTTCCTAATGATGTTGGTTAATAACCCTCTAAATTTGAGGGGTTAACTCCAAAGGAATCGTGAGTTGAAGCCTAATCAATTAGGGAAACCTAATTGGATTAAGTGCTGATTTTTTTCAACCTGATTAACTTGACCTTTTTGGGCAAACGGTTTCAAGACCGTTTGGTGGAATTTACCAACGTTGACCGTTTTATATTACTGTTCCTAATGATGTTAGTTAATGAACCTCCAAATTTTAGGGGTTAAATCCAAAAGAATCATGAGTTGAAGGCTAATCAATTAGGTAAACCCTAATTGAAAACAGTGCTGAAATTCCAATGAGTTAAGTTGAGATTTTGGGTTGATTAGCCCAAACGGTTTCAAGACCGTTTGGGGATCACCCAAACGGTCTCAAGACCGTTTGGGGATCACCCCAAGACCGTTTGGAGGTCTGGGGTCAAGTATAGTTGACCAATTGAAGGTCCAAAGGTACTAATCATATTGCAATGTAGTGCTGATTTGTTGATCAACTCGATAGACCAATCCATGATGAATTTTCACTAGAGTCCAAAGGTTGGATGGGCAAACGGTCTCAAGACCGTTTGGATCTCATCCAAACGGTCTCAAGACCGTTTGGTGGTCACCCAAGACCGTTTGGAGGTCTAGGGTTGAGTATGGTTAGGTGTTTGAAGGTCTAAAGGTACCAAGTTGTTAAACAATGTAATGCTGATTTGGTGATCAATCCAATGAACCAAACCCTAATTGGATTGCTTAGATTTGAGTGATATTATGGGCAAACGGTCTCAAGACCGTTTGGAGGTCATCCAAACGACTTCAAGACCGTTTGGGGTCAGGTCATACCCAATTTGGATGATGGTTCAATGGTTTCAAAGCAACTAGGCTTACATTGATTAGTGTTGTTGAATCATCGATTCCAAACCCTAATTCAATTGAATCAAACCCTAATTGATGATAAATTGAGGGTCAATTGAGAGTCAAATCAGTTGAAGGTTGACCTATTAAACTCAATTGAAGTATGAGGGTAGGTCCAATTGATGACTGGTTCCATGAATTCAATGATTGAAGGAATCAACATTGAAAACCCTAATTCAATTGGATACCGTATGTAATGGAGATCCAATGTGATTGAATCTCTTGAGAATAAAGATGATGAATGATCCATTGATCCAATGTTGATTAGTAATGATAATCAAAGAAGGTACAAAGGTTGAAACCCGAATAGTACCTAAGGGATTAGTGCCAATTAAGGGATGAATTCCTAATTGCTTATAGGGTCAATGACTTGATACACTATGTTAATCATAGTTGTATGAACTCAACTAAAGGGTGATATGACCTATTCAAGTTGAGAAGTTGATAGCATGAATTCATACATGAATATGATTCATGTGGTGGTTAAGAGTTATGATCCTTAAGTAAAGAGATCATGAAACCCTAAACATGAACATAAACCCTAATTGACAGGGTTATTGAACTCAAACCCTAGTTGAGGGTGTATCCTTATGAAACCCTAGTTGAGGGTGTATCCATGTGAAACCCTAGCTGAGGGTGTATCCATGTGAAACCCTAGTTGAGGGTGTATCCATGTGAAACCCTAGTTGAGGGTGTATCCATGTGAAACCCTAACTGAGGGTGTATCCATGTGAAACCCTAGTTGAGGGTGTATCCATGTGAAACCCTAATTGAGGGTGATTTCATGAGAAACCCTAATTGGGAATGATTATCAAACCTTGAATATGGGAAATGTGATATGAAACCCTAATGAAGGGTGATGCTATATGTAATCCCTATTCTAAAAAAGGGAGATGGTATGTGAAACCCTAATCCCTAATGAAAGAATAGAATTCATACTTGAATATGATTCATGAGGGGAACTTCTGTAGCACGACCGTGGTAGCTTCACTTTGCACGACCGTGCAAGGTAGAACGACCGTGGTGGCTTCCCTTTGCACGACCATTCTTGGTTGCACGGCTGTGGTGCTCTATGCTTGATTTAGATGTAATTTGAAAGTGACCTCATATGATCGTATACCTTGATATGATTATAAGTCCAATATATTTGGATGAAGGATACATAAGATATGTGATGAGAAACCCTAGTTGAGGGTGTATCATTGTGCTTGTTTATAAGCAACTTTATAATAAAGTCATGCCTTAAACTAAGATAAGTCCATATCATTGTGAGATAGTTGTATAATTCTAATGTGTGGCCTTTGCATTATATGCTAAAGGTAAGAGATTAGTGATGGAATGTATTAAGAGGGAAATACCTTAATACAAGATAAGATGGATAACTCAACAAAATTTGAAATGATGAGAAAGTGATACATAAAGATATGATAGTTATCACATTCAACATTTCAGGGTTTATATGCCTTGATGTACTTCAAATCCAATATAATTGGGTAAGAAACATATGAAGTGTGTTATGCAACTATTACAATGAAATGTAATGAGTTGTTACACCTTGATGAGTGTTAATTAATGTACCTTGAGAATGGGGTTAAGCCCAAATGATGTGTATGATATAATCATACCATGATAAGGATGAGGTATGTTAACCTTAGTCCTGCATCATGCTTTTAAGTATGAAGCTTTGTGAACAAATTACCACATATGATGCTTTAAAGACAAAGAGGTTCAATAAACCCTATTTCCAAATTATGCTTTTGAGCATGAATCTTCATGATTGAAGTATAAAATGAGGAATCAAGATTCCTGATCATAAGTAAAGGAAGTGAATAACCCTAATTGATGAGATTTAGGGAACCTAACTCTTGTAAGAGTATGGAGGAACAACTTCTTTTATATGAATTATTTACTATTTATCAGTTGAATTAACCATGCAGGTTTTTATATGGGAATGATCATATCCAGGTATGGATAATGACACAGTATTCATTGAAAGCATGTTTTAGCTTTATGAATAGTGAAATATTTCTGATGCCTTGTTAGTGGCATCTCACGAGATTTGATGGGCTGTGAGAGCCATAAATACCATCAAGGTCATGCTTTAGAGATGACTTGTGATGAGAGTATTGAGAAATGATAATTGATGTGAGTTAGGCTTGTTACATTTAGTATTCTTCCTTCACAGCTGCTATGCTAATGTTTATTGTTTGAGAACATGTATGATGCTAAGAGAATACTAAATGTACCTAACTAATCAAGTGTAATCATACTATGTAGAGCCCTGATCATAGATCCATCATTGTCAGAAATCAAATGATGGTGAAACAGGTTTTCCAAAGGGAATTCCTGGATCACATACTTTTGAGTATGTGGGGTATATGGATGTGTAGAACCTTACATCCTAGTGTAGGTATTGATGTAGATGTGTAATCCGTCAGCCCTTCACTACAAATCCATACCGCATCAGTGGAAGGTAAACACGAAATCTCCTGATGACGAAGAAAGGACAAATATCGCATCAGTGGAAGGTAAACACGAAATATCCTGATGATGAAGAAAGCACAGATACTGCATCAATGGAAGGTAAACATGAAATCTCCTGATGACGAAGAGAGTACAGAACGCCACTGTAACTCTAAAATAGCGAAGGACCAGATTACCCTGGTGTGCTATAACAGCAGAGACACAAGATGTCCTGCAAGAAATCCTCTTACTGACTGAGGAAGGTGAAGGTCATGAGAATCTGGCTCTTTCGATGACCTAGTATGATACCGAGGAGACTTAACAGTGGTCGGTTGGAGTATGAGTGGTATACCTCATCTCCGCAGGGCTTACGAATGTTTGTAAAACATAATCAACTGCGTAGTATATCTTCTTAGGATGAACTACGAGATGTTGAATTGGTGTCCCATTGTATAAGTACTCTTGTTCTTCATATTTCTTAAATGTTGAACTTCTGCTTAGTACTAAAGTGTTGTTGAATACATTAAGAGCTTTTATTGCTTATGTATTCTTGAATTACTATATAAAGCTTCTAGTGGAGAGATATAACTCCCGCTGGGACAATTTGTACATTGTCTCACCCCGTAGTGTTCAACTTTTTAGGTGGTCTTCAAAGACGAAGGATCCCTTTTAAGGATGAGCAGCAACAGCAACAGCAGTATCAGGGGCAACAGTGAATCTCAGGTGGACATATTGTCTGCTGAGTCATGTAGTTAGTTAGTCCTATGTCGTCTCTGTACTCTCAGGTCCTAGGAGTTAATGGTTTGAGTTTTTGGCTTTGTCTCTTGAAATTTTGAATCATGTTGTACATAACTACTCAAGAGTGGTTTAACAGAGATGTAAACTGTTCATTTTGTTTCTTATAAAAGAAATGGTATGGTTTCCTGATCTTGTCACAAAAAGTTTTAAATTTCCAGTAATTTTTCATATTCCGCTGCTAAACGAATCGCTTCCGCTAAGTTTAAATCGTGTTATCTCGGGTTTTGGATATCAGAGCCCTCACCTTGGTTGTGTGGTGACATCCTTGGTGTTTTTTGGAACATGTTTGAGGTGTGTCTTACACCTAGGAGTGTTGTCTCGGGCTTGAGATCCTTAGAGAGGCCCTTTATCAATTTGTGGGTATCTTGAGGGGCATCCTATTGGTTTTTTGCTGTCTAGATGTGCACCATATTGGTTTTTGCTACTTAGGGTTTACCCCTATTGGTTTGTAAAGAGGGTAGATGTGTGTATCGGCCTTGACCATCATAGGTGACCTAGTGGTGAGGCATAGATCTTATCACCTTGTTCCATGGTGTTTCATGTTTCCCTTCTTCATGGACAAGTGTCACCTAGGGTTCTAAGGTGGTGATACCTTTCCCTTGCTCTCTCTTTCATCCCTCTTGTATATATACCTCTTTCTCTCCATGCAAGAGAATCCTTTTGGCCATCCTTTCTTTCTCTCTTTGGTGGACGACCTTGAGCTAGAGGAGTCTCTCCCTTGGAGCTTAGAGGACGATTCACATGCTTGTGGTGCTCTCTTCTTCCTCTACCTTAGTAAGCCATGATCCTTATCTCCTCTTTCTATCTTTCTTTCTTCTTCTCGGCCATACCTTGGTTAGTTTGTTTCCCCTCTCATGCTCTCTTAACCTTGGTTCCATCTTCTTCCATGGAGATGTTGTGGTGATCAAGCTTGGAAGATCTTCTACCTTGAGCTCTTGAATCTTGGAGATTGGTGGTGATCCTTGAGGTGGGTTATATAACTCTAAACTCTCTTTGTTATTATCACTCTTTACTTGACACTTTTCTCTGTATCCTTGGATCATTATGTCTTGCATGTTAGTAGTTCTTCTTGGTAGTTTTGAGTGTTATTTTAAAGAAGAGGAATCTTGATTAGTTTCTACCCTTGTGTTACTCTTTCTTGCCTTGCTTGTAATGTTGTTCTAAGGTGGAAGATGACGAGGATGATAGGCATGATAGGACAATATGTTGGAAGGTGGCCGTCACGACCTGTGATGCCATGGATCGTCACACCTTGTGACGGTTCGTCATGACTTGGGTGGAGTGTAAGTCTACACGCTCTGGGTGATGCTTAGATCGTCATGCCTTACGCATAAGAAGGTTGTTGTGGGTCAAGATGGTTATGTTGGCATGTGGTTATTAACCATTATGGAAATGGATGTATTTCTTGGAGGACGTTAGCCTATAATGACCTAGAGGCACCTAAATCAATACCTAGTGATGGCTAACGGTTATGCATGAAGGGTACTAGTCGTCACACTTTTGAAGTACCTTTCATGTGTTAGCCGACATGGCTATGAGTGTACATCATGGAGATGGTCTGTTATGAAGATTAGACCATGACGCCTTGGTCGAGTGGAGGCCAACACACCTTACTGGTGATGCTGCTCGATACACCTTAAACTGTGACACCAATTATTTCCTAACCCTAGCGATTGTCATACTCTCTTGCTGCCCGACACACATGGGTGTTCCCCTTCACATCTTGAGTGTTGTTGTTCCCGTCACACCTTTGTGGTGTTGACTGTCACACTCCCCTATGGTTGTAGACTGATACATGTCTTATGGGGTTAGCCTGACACCATGAAGTGCTCAACTGATACACCCTTTTTGTGTGTTGCCCAACACACTGCTATTGCCCGTCACACCTAAGGTTAACCCAATACCCCATGTTGTAACCCTAATTGATATCTTGTTGCTGTGTTTGAGATACACCATGTTGATACTTGGGTCACATGATATGATTTGATACCCTTTGGGGTGGTCGTATGTATGATAATGAGAGCCATGTTTCTATATCTCATAACATACTTTATGAATGATGTTGAAAGCTATGTTTCTATACCTTATAACATGTGTTATAACGATGATGAAAGTGATGATCTAAGGGTGGTTGTTGATCCAACCTTGTAAAACCTAATTGAGTAAATGGAAACCCTAATTCTAATGATGTAAAATTGTATGGCACGAGTCCTATGACATAATTGTGTTGATGATGTATTGCATTCTTGTTATCAGTTTCTAACCATGCAGGCAACACCAGTTGATGTACATAGCCAAGTATGAGCTATGGTGGTTATGATATGTTTGAATGGGCCTTGTGAGTCATAAAGTGTTGTTGACATCCTTGAAAGGGTAATAAATGGTTTCGTGACCTAATATTGGATTATTGCCTTGCATGAGATGATTTTCCTTAGTAATGATAGGAGGGGTTATCACCCCAAGATATGTGGTCCTTGTGTTGGACACATGTTGAATGCAAAAACATTGGATGAGGCCTTGCTTGATCTTTATACAATGTTTTTGATAGTAATTATAAATGTTCTTCATATTCCTTTTAAATTATTAAGATGTTTCATGATTCAACAATAAATACTCTTCATGTTAATAAGAACTACCAGTTTCACATAGTTGTAATTATATTGCTGCTTTGTTTATCTTATCATGATAATAATAGAGTTGGTGGTGAGTTATATCTCCCGTTGAGATTTGGAATCTCACCCCGTGGGTTTCCCACACCCTTTTAGGTGGACAAGCATGAAGAGGTAGAGATCGTGCAACAGAGGTTGAGGAGCAACGGGAGGGCCAATAGTTAATGAGGGTGGAAGTGCTACTAGGATAGAGTCCTAGAGTCATCCATGTACACTCGGGTCTTTGGGAATGTTTTGTAGATGTTTCATGAATGTGTTTTCTTTATGTGGTTGGTTTGTATACATGTTATGTGCATATGTGATGGAATCATGTATATATGTTCTAGAACAGTTCTTCGATAGCAGGTTGATAGTATGCTTTGTATATGCTTTGAGGCGTGAAAGGACTTATATGTGAGGATTGTTGATGTTTGGTAGTTTTACGAAAATGGTTTAGTTTATAGTGTTTTCTAATAATAGGCTTGCTAATCTTTCTTCCAAGATTATGTTTTGAGTAATCTCACTTTGTGTGGTGTGGGGCGTCGACCGCGTGACAAATGTCCTCGCAAGCATCGCCTTCTCTCTATAACTTCCTTAATCGTCATTGCTATCATACTGCAATGAACTTTAATCGTTATCTAGAAAACCATCCCCGCTTGAACCTGAAGCCACCCAACACCCTAGTTTTGTGTGGGCCATGGCGAGTTGATCCACCCTTGAATGACCCTTTCTATCACCATCAACCTTTATTGTGGACCAACCTGCTAGAGCCAAGACATTGTTTTTCTTGTTGATCCTCCTCGATCAATGGTCCCTGAACTCAGTGGGGTCTCATATGCTTTGTTTGTGCTCATTATGGTCACTTTGTCAATTCCGGTTTTGTTACCTTGCAACTTCCATGGCAAAAATTCTTTGGGTACTATTGATCACCTTGAATCCTTTCAAGGGACTTATTAAGTGTTGCTTTGACCATAGAATTGGATACAAGTGTTTCTCTTATGGGTGGATTGCCCAAATACAACATTGATCCCACCATCTTCTAGTCCATGGTCTTTGTTCTCACTTGTCAAGAAAAAACACGCTCTCAGTTGCTTTATCACCCTATCCTCATTGCCCCTTTATTTTCCATCACACATTTCAAGGGTATTCATGTCATTTAATTCTATTATGATCTCAACACCTCACGCTTGGTTTTGTACCAGTTGGCCAATCACCATTGGTCTACCTCAAAGGGACCCTCCACCTGGTTGTGGATAGTTCCCGCGTGCGTGGAATTTTCCTAATTTCTAATTGGCTGATATTTATAAAATTTGAAGTAAATTATAGATAGCTCATTAAAATAAAATAAAGTATGTTTTGGAATCATAAAAATTATAATATATCCTATGATACCAGTTTCATTAACTAATTCCAAAATAATAAATATATAATTTGTGGATTCTCCAAATGGATTTAAATTTCTAAAATTCATATCTAATAATCTGTTAGTTCATAAAAATTAAGTAAAATATGATTAACTAAGACAAATATAATCTATAAGATCACATGGTTATGATAACATAGTTCATTAGTAATAAAAAGGCGATATTTAAGGTTTTTATAATTAATGTAAACCTAACCCTAATTTGATATGTGCCTTTAATATGTTGCTTGTGGATTGATATGGAATTAGGATTTTGACCTTGGTCGTATGTAGACTTCATGTAACATATGTTGCATCCCCTATGAGTTATATTGAGAAACTGATCTGATTTTCTCACTCGTATTGTATGTTGCATCTTCAAATCATATTGAGAAATTTATCTAATTATCTCTCTCTTTTTGTGTGTTGTATTATCTATTTATCATATTGAGGAATCGTGTAACATACTAGATCTCAGACCCTACCCTAGAAGTTGACATTTTGGACTTAGCCAAACAAGGTTGAAGGTTAGACCTAAATGGATGTTTAGTATAACCCCAATAAGCTAATGCATGTATAGATCACCTTAATGAAACCTAATGTTCTAACATTAATCTTAGGTTTATAATGGATACATAAAATATGAAGATCAATAAAGGCAAACATAATGGAAACCAAGATAGCATGATCAAGTGATGGAATCTTAGAGAAAAGAAATTGACTTTTCATGATAAACTCATCAAGGAGGTAACTTGGAACTTGGAGTCTGATGTTAACACTATGTGGCATAACACGAGCTCCTGCATAACAAAAATTTCCAAAGAGGTTTTGGGGGAGTCTAAAGGTTGTGGACCTCCACAGAAGGAGACTTGGTGGTGGAATGATGAAGTACAAAAGGCTATTAAACTGAAAAGGGAGATCTATAGGAGCCTGCCCAAATCTGGAGATGATGCAATGTTCCAAAGATACAAGCAAACAAAGAAAGAAGCTAAAAAGGTGGTTCGGGAAGCAAGGTCTAGATACTTTGATGATTGATGATATGTATAAGAAGCTGGACACTAGAGAAGGGGAAAAAGATATATATAAAATGGCTCGTATAAGAGAAAGGAAAGGAAGAGACTTGAGTCAAGTAAAATGCATAAAGAATGAAGATGGTAGAGTATTGGTGAAGGATGATGATATCAAAAACCAGTGGAGAAATTACTTCCATAAGCTTTTCAATGGAGATACTGCATATAATGTTAGCGACTCGTGTGACATGAATACAAGAGATATCATTTACACACGATGAGTTTCACCATATGAGGTCAAGAATGCTTTGAAAAAGATGAAAATGAGAAAGGCATGCTGACCAGACAATATTCCCATTGATGTATGGAAGAGTATGTGGGATGAGGGAGTTACATGGTTAACAAAATTCTTTAACAAGATCATGAAGACCAAGAAGATGTTGGATGAGTGGAGAAATAGTATTATAGTCCCAATCTACAAGAACAAAGGTGACGTTCAGAGCTGTACAAACTATAGAGGTATCAAGCTGATGAGTCACACAATGAAGCTTTGAGAGAGGATTATTGAGCAGAGGTTAAGATCTATAACGCATGTATCTAACAACCAATTTGGTTTCATGCCTGGAAGATCAACAACAGATGCTATTTTTCTGATAAGGAGGCTTATGGAGAAGTATAGACAAAGAAAAAGAGATCTTCATATGGTGTTTATCGATCTAGAGAAGGCTTATGATCGAGTTCCCAGAGAAGTGTTATGGATGGTTTTGAAGAAAAAGGGTGTGCCTATCCAATACATTGACTTGATCAAAGACATGTATGATAGCTTTACTACAAGTGTCAAGACTCCTGGAGGAGAGACACAAAATTTTCCTATTACAGTTGGGGTACACCAAGGATCCACACTCAGCCCATATCTATTCAATCTGGTTATGGATGAGTTAACAAAGAATATTCAGGATGATATTCCTTGGTGTATGTTATTTGTTGATGATATTGTTTTGATTGACAAAACAAAAGATGGATTGAATGATAAAGTTGAATGTTGGAGAAAGACATTGGAATCAAATGGATTGATGATTAGCAGGAGCAAAACTGAGTATATGCATTGCAATTTCAGCCAATCTTGCAGTGTGAATGATGGAGCCAAGTTGGACAGAGTAGATATACCAAAATGTGACAAATTTCGTTACTTAGGTTCTATTATTCAAATAGACAGGGATATCCAAAATGATGTTTGTCACTGGATCACTGCATGATGGTTGAAATGGAGGAGTGCAACTGGAGTTTTATGTGATCAGAAGATCCCTCTCAGGTTAAAAAGTAAGTTTTATAGAACAGCTATACGACCAGCCATGCTCTATGGGAGTGAATGTTGGGTGGTGAAGAAACAAGGTCTCAACAAGATGAACGTGGATGAAATGTGTATGCTGAGATGGATGTGTGGGAAGACAAGAAAAGATCATTTGAGAAATGACTATATCAGGAATAAAGTGGGGGTGGCGAGCATTGAGGACAAGTTGCGTGAGGGCTGACTCAGATGGTACGGACATGTGCAACACATACCTACTAGTGCGCCTATACGAAGCAATTCTATTGAGCCAAACACTATAAATAGAAGAAGAAGAAGGCCTAAATTAACATGGGATGAGCTTATAAAGAGAGATTTTGAATCTCTACATCTCAATCAGAATATGGCCCATGATAGAGCTGAATGGAAATGAAGGATCCATGTAGCCGACCCCAACATAGTTGGGATTAAGGCTTAGATGATGATGATGATGATGATAAAATATGCCACATAACTCATTTTGGTGGTAATATGAAGATAAGAAACTTAATTGGATGAATAATTTAGATAATGGGTCGTTAATGGGCCATATGACATATCTCATAAAAGAAGTATAAAAAATGGAAACAAACTTCAAATTCAATATCTACATATCAAAATTAGTCTACATGTTAAATTTCATCTAATTTGGACAACCTTGAAATATTAGGATAAGTTTAGGAGAGAGAAAATGAGTAAAAGGCATAAGTAATGAATAATGTCATTATATAACTTCAAAATATGGAAATAATGGAAAATTCATATCCAACACATCAAATATAACCTATGGATGAAGTTTGGTCCAATTTGGATGTTGTTTGTGCAAGTTCTGCAATTTTAGATACATTTTGGACTTTTCTACAATTTACCCAATTGGGAGATTTTCTCTGCAAATTGTCACATGCATTATAATCCTTATATATTCCCTTATAATTCTCAAGTTTTTGAACCATAGGGAACCTAGTTTCACCTTGGTTTGAAGGTGTTTCTTTCCAAGGGCATTTTAGGAATTACTCTCTTTATAAATGAGCTTATCTTTAGAAGCTATCAACCAATGGGGTTATTTCTTTGATTGGAGGTTGGTTTGGATAGCCTATAAGTGTCCATAAATCAACATTTGATATTCAAGAAGCCTCTATGAGCTATCCACTTGCATGGCCATGAAATCCCTAGGCTAAGGACACATGGAAAGCTCCATGGACACCTCATGCTTGACTTCTTCCTTACTATAAAGGTTTGCATGTCCATAGTCACCCTTATACATGACACATAGAAAGTCTCATAGATACCTCATACTTGACCTCTTCCTTTATATATTCATATCTACCCCTTCCCAACTCCCAATTCGAAAATTCTTTCTCTCCTTTATTTCCTCTAGCTTAGAGCATCATTCCTACTCTATTTTGCCACAAAGGTGTTGTCGCAAGGTAAAAGGAGTTGCCTACCTTGGTGAAGAAGGCTCCTAGGGTTCCAAGTTTCTCAATTTAGTATTTCTTAAGCTCCTCCTTGGTGATTTTGACCAAAACTAGTAAGTATCCTCCTTTCCTTCCCTATTTTCATGTTGTTAGTCTTCCTTCCACCTTCTTCCAGGTTGGAACCATGGCCTTCCATGGTGAAACCCCACCTAGAACCCATAAACACCTCATTTCCATGTTGTTTTGTTAGGGTTTTCACCTCTAAAGTGGAGAAGGTGCTTCTTGCTCGAGATAGGAGCTTTGTTGAAGAAACCAACCTCTCTAAGCTTGGGAACCTTACTTATTGGACCTATCCATCTTCTACTTATTGGACCTATCCATCTTCCCTAGAGGTTCTTTGGAGGCATAGGCTTGGATCTAGGACTGACTTGGACTATTTAGACTCTAAAGTTGAGGTATGATGTATCCCCTATTCTTCTATGTTGAGCAATCACCTATGTTTATTCATTCTCTTTGTCCTATGGACATTAGCCTATACACAATGTATTTTCTTTTGAAAATCATGGTTCATGTGAACTACCTTATTTGATATTGATCATGTGATCATGGATATTCTTTTGAACTCTTATCTTATGCTTTGTTCATGATGGAACTCTAAAAGATGACATGTGATGTCCTTTTCCCACTTATGAGGTGGATGTATATGTTGGTCACTTATGTGGTGACTAGTTTATATATTTTGACTATACTTTCTACTTGCCTCTACATTTAACATGCTATGTGATTCAGTAGCACTAGAGTAGTGTAATTGCATTGGTTTTTATGGCAGATGTGTTATTTCCTACCGAGAAGATGTGATATTTCCTGCTCTTTTGGGATGGAAATGAACCTCATACCCAGAGCAAGATGTGTGATTCTTGGCCCATGTTTTATATATTTGGGAGATTGGCAATATTCCTTTCTCTATCAGGTTTCAATTTTATGATACTTGGTCTCCTTTGTGTTTATATTTTTCTAGGACTATGTGTATCTCACATGCATGTAGGTTGATGATATGGGGTGTGTGCCCTAATTCTTTACATGTGCTTGTGTGGCACAATATTTATGTTTTATTAATGGCAAGTATTCTTTTGTTATCATATGATTTCAATTCCTTTTCTCTTGATACCCATTTGGGTGGTCCTTATCCTTTCTATGGGAAGCCTTTTATATTTGATGTCCTTTATTCCATAGATTTCTCAATTTCCTATTTAGTATGTGCATACCAACCTTTTCTGATGTCATCTATTTTCTCTTCTTGTTGGGGTATGCTTCCAACCCTAGGTGAAGGACTTGGATGATAAGGCATGAAGTTTTGGACTAGCTTAAGGAGTTAAAGCTTGGAGGCAAAGTTGTTATGGTTTAGATTTCCATCTACTCAGATCCTTATGTTGTATCATACATGTAAACCCTTACGGGATATTATGATGTACTTTTGTAATAACCTTGTTATAAATTGAATATAGTCAACATTTTTATTCCACTTCTATACTTTGGTTGTTTTGAATACCATTTATTGAAATTCGAAAATGTTACACATATTTTAGCATACCTTTGAGTGTGTTTGGAATGAATGTTTTATTTTTCAAATTTTTTTAGTAGGGAGTGGATCACCTCTCGGGGCCCACTCCTTACAAATCACTCACTGTGTATCTCTATCTCGGTCCTATGGACAAATTAGCCTACACAATTTTCTCTCCCTTCTCAGAATTTATTTCATGTGAAAGATTGTATGTTGATTCTGATCTTGTGATCATCTTACTTTGTTGGATATTCTTATTAACTCTAAATTGTACTTAACTTCATGATGAAACCCAAATTGTGGATATGAATTGTTTTTCCCACTTATGTGGTGTACGTTTCATGTTGTCCATTTATGTGATGACAATCTCATTAATATGATTTGTATGACTCAACTTTTACTTGTCTCTACATTTTCATGCTTTGATTTAGTATCCCTAAGTAATTAATTCGTTGGTTTTTGTGTTCTATTCCCCTGGGGTTTTATTCCCCTTTGTGATATTATTAAGCATTGTGGCTTTAGTCCTCCTATCATGCACTGAGGTTTTAGTCCTCCTACTCTTTTATGTATTTGGGGTGGAGGATCATATGCCCCATACTCTGGCTTGTATTCCAATGGAGTTTGGTTATGCAACATTCTCTATCAAGTTATGGGTTATGTGTCCTAACCACCAGTGTTTTTATATTTACACTAGTGCTATGCTTATCTCACATACATGTAGGTTGACATTATTGTAATGGATTTTGTGTCATAATTCTTTATATGTGATTTCCAAGCATAATTCTAATATTTTATGAATGACAAGTGTTTTTGTTGATTACCATCTTATTGCTATTCATATCCTCTTGATATCCACTTGGATAGAACTATTCCTCTTCAATGGGAAGCCTTTTTATATTTGATGTCCTTTTTTGTTATAATGCTCAATCCCTGATTAATATTCTCATACCGAATTTTATGCTGACAACATCTATTTTATCTTCTTTTCTGGGTTATGCTTCCAACCCCAGGTGTATGACATGGAGGACATGACATGCAGACGTGGACTTAGCTTATGGAGAATGACTCTTAATGGGAGATAGACTTGAGATAGTTTAGATATCCCTCTAGTTCAATCTTGATTCCCGAGTGGGAGAATTTTATATAACTTTAGTTCAATCTTGAGATAGTTTAGATATCCCTCTAGTTCAATTTTGATTCCCGAGCAAAAAAAAATCTTGATGTGTACGCTCATGTAAACCCATTAGTGGGAGAATTTTATGTAACTTTTGATAAATTGAATATAGTCATGAAATATTATATCATTGTTATACTTTGTCCTTTTTGCATACACTATTTGAGAAATGGAAAATTTATCCTTATTCCAACATACTTTTTAGGATGCTTGGATTAGATGGGTTTATTCATTAAATATCAGTAGGGAGTTGATCCCCTATTAGGTCCCACTCCTTACAAGATGGTATCAAAGCCACTATTGTTGGAATCTAACTATTTCAATTTTGTCTCCCTAATTAGAATCATTTCCTTACATAGTCACCCTCCAAGTGAGATGTTTACCCTAGATTTAACCTATGTTATTAAAGTGATAATGAAAGGATGATTTAGAATCATATAAGGTACACATTAGAATCATATTTAGAAAACCCTAATGTGTTGAGGCTTTAGGTGATTTTACCCTACCATATAGGTTAATGGTGACATATCTCTTTGGACATTAAGGTTTGTCTATAGATTGGTTTTTTGCATGAGAATGAGGAAGTGGTCGACAAGGAGATCTTATTATGGAAAAAATGTGACTTCGTTCTCATATTGATTTTGGTACCACCTTTGTATTACCTCGCATGATTTCTTACCACCAAAAATTATTTTCCATTATATTATTATATGTACAAAGAAAATTTTAGGATTTTATTGAAGGTTCCTTGATCTAAGTCACAATGAATAGAGGTGTGAAGTCTTGATAATGAAACCCTAGAATAAGTTATAATAGAAATATCTACCCTATATATGGCTATGAATTGGTGACTAGGAATATGTGACATTATTTAAAGGTTTAGTTGGCCTACCCTTTTGTACCTTGATTACTTTTGGATGTTTATGTGAACCTTGGGGTTGGTATGTTAGAAACACAAGGACCTAAATCTCAACCCTAGATGGATATGACCTGCCAGTTGGGTGCATGATCTATGAACAACATAACCACCCATAAGATCAACAACCAAAAGATCCACAACTAACCCTAATACCATGATGTTTTTAGCTTGGCTTACTAGTTTAAAGCTTTTAAGGGGTGGATAATATTGGTTTATAAGAATAAATGATATGTTTTGAGGACAAAATCCTTTTAAGGAGTGGAGTGTTGTAACGTACAAAATCTAGGATCTTATCCAATCTCATGACTAGGAGAATGAAATGTTTGGTTCTTTAGATCAGACCAAACAAGGATAAAGATATACCTCAATGTATATTGTTGATGCATATCACATATTATGTGGCAGTAGGTTCTACAACCAACACCACATATCATAATACTTATATACACATATTAACACAATAACTTATTTATGTCTTAACATGTAAGTAAATTGTTTATATATGCCAGATATGCTTCCTTTGCTAACTAATGTTCACATACTGGCTAAGATGTGTTTAATAAGGGAAATCATGTGCTTAAACATGAACATGAATAACAGTGTGAATTTTTAGGTCCATAAGTATGAATAATTTACCATTATCTAAATAAATATTGCATTAATGGACTTCATATCATAAATAGGAAAAACATAAAAATTAGTGCATAATAATGTAAGATGATTGTTATGGAAATGAATTGAAGATAATAGCACTCGATTAAGGGAATGATGACAATAAATATATAATATTTTGATAAATATCATGGTCATGAGCCAAAAATCCTAGTGTGCCATAAATCGTAGAAGGAAATTCCAAAATCTAGATATAATGGTAAAAGTGTGTTCCAAGTTTCACATTATTTGAACAATAATAACTATCCCAATTTCATTTAGAAAGGAAAATCTAAGAAAAGGCCAAAAATATTATATGAATTATTGAATGACTTGAAAAGTGGAAATAGATTCCAATTTCGGATTCTACATATTAAAATTGGTCTATGTGTTAATTTTCACCTTAATTGAACAATCCTAATCGTTTGAAATTTATTTTGAATAAAGAATATAACTTAAAGGTTCATGATATTAAATAATATTCTTGTTGACCCCAAAAGTGGAAATTACTCACAAAATTGGAGTCTACATGTCTTAATTGGTCTGGGTATGAATTTGCATAATTTTTGGATATTGTTATCTATCCCAATTTGACTAAAGAAGGAAGATTTTAATGAATATATCCTTAATGGATTGGCATGCAATTTACTTCATCTAATTCACACTTTCTGAAGTTGGGTCGTCATGCAGCTTTCCTTACATATCAAGTCTCAATCCCTTTTGTAGCCATCAGATTATGATTGCAAAAATTATTATCTTTCTTCTTCCTTCGACATGTTTCCCGGTTGGCATGCACACTACACAAAGATTCTCTTAGTGTGTTTCTCTCTCAACTTTCAATCTCTTTCTAAGATTTCTTTGCATTTACCTTCCTCTTGGTTTACCACATCCAATGATACCTTACTTAAACCCTAAACTCATGATTTAAGAAATGAACAATTTCCACTTCACTGCCCCAACTTCACAAGGGCCCTAAACCTACTTTGTACTAATATATAATGGATTCTAGAGAATCACCGACCCCTAAGGAAGCCTCCTCCATAGCTAATTCCACCCGGAGCTTTCCCCATTGTCCTCGCAAGTATCACCTTCACTATGTGACTCTTTGAGTCGTCATTGCTACTATAAAGTAATGAACTTTAATCTTTCTCTACAAAACCATCCTTGGCTGAATGTGAAGCCTCCCAAAACCCTCATTTCATGTGGGTCACGGTGAGTTGCTCCACCCTTGAACAACCCTCTATACCATCACCAACTTTCATTGCCTGACCAACCTGTTATAGCCAAGACATCATTTTTTCATTGCTCCTCCTTCGTCAAAGGTCTTTGAACTTAGTGGAGTCCTAGATGTTTTGTTTGCACTTGTGATGGTCACTTTTTTATTCCAATTTTGTTTCCTTGCAAATTCCATGGCAAAAATTCTATGGGCATTGTTGATCACCTTGTAGCCTTTCAAGGGACTTACCAAGTTCGCCTCTGACCAGAGAATTGGATACAAGTGTTTCTCTAATGAATGGATCAGCCAAATGCAACATTAATCCCATCATCTTCTATTCTATGGTCTTCATTCTCACCTATTGAGGATGAACATGCTCTCAAGTGCTTTATCTACCCTATCCTTATTTCCGTTTGTCTTTCCATCGCATGTTTCAAGGGTATTCACATCATTAAATTTTGTTATGATCCCAACACCTCGTGCTTGCCTTTGGACTAGTAGTCCTATCACCATTAGGCCACCTCAAAAGGACCCTCCATCTGGTTGTGGATAGTTCCTTCTTGTGTGGAGTTTTCCTGATTTCTGATTGGCGGGTATTTGTAAAATTTAAAGTAAATTATATATTGCTCAAAAAATAATATAACATATGTTTAGAATCAGAACATTATAATCTTCCCAATGGTAGCAGTTTCACAATCGGATTCCAAATTTATAAACATATGATTTATGGATTTTCCAAATGAGCTTAAATTTCTAAACTTCATATCTATAGTTTGTAATTCAGAAAATAAGTAAAATGTGATATGAACTCAAAAAATATAATCTATAAGATCACATGGTTTTGATAACCCAATTCACTAATAATAAAAAGGAAATTTTCAAGGTTTATATAATTACTGTAAACCTAACCCTAATTTCATATATGCCTTTAATAGGTTTCTTGTGGACTGAGATGGAATTAGGATTTTGACCTTGGACATATGTACAATTTATGTGAGGTATGTTGCATCCCATAAGAGTTATATTGAGCAGCTGAACTGATTTTCTCTCTCTCTTTTGTATGTTGCATCTTCAAATCATATTGAACAATATATCTAATTTTCTCTCTCTTGTTATATGTTGCATTCCCTATTTATCATATTGAGAAATCACCCACTTTTTATCTCTCTCAGTCCTATGGACAAATTAGCCTACATAATTTCTCTCTCTTCTGAGAATTTATTTCATGTGAAAGATTCTATGTTGATTCAAATCTTGTGATCATCTTACTTTGTTGGATATTCTTATTGACTCTAAACTGCACTTAACTTAATGATGAAACTCAAATTGTGGATATGAACTCTTTTTCTCACTTATGTGGTGTGTGTTTCATATTGTTCATTTATGTGATGGCAATCTCATTAATTTTTATTTATATGAATGAACTTTTACTTGCCTCTACATTTTGCATGTTTTACCATCCAGTATCCCTAGAGTAATGTAACTCTTTGGTTTTTGGGTTTTATTCCCCTTTCTAATATTATCAAGCAATGAGGTTTTCTTCCTCCATCATTTTTATATATTTGGGATTGAGGATCGTATGGCCCATACCTCAACTTGTATGCCAAGGGAGTTTGGTTGTGTAACATTTTTTGTCAGGTTATGGGTTATGGGCCCTAACCGCCACTAACTTTATATTTACACTAGTGCTATGCTTATCTCACATGCATGCAGGTAGACATTATTATGATGGGTTTTGTGTCCTAGTTCCTTAAATGTGCTTTCATGGAACAACTCTTATACTTTATTAATGGCAATTATTTTCTGTGATTAGCATGTTATTGCTATTCATATCCTCTCAATATCCTCTTGGATAGTACTTTTCTTCTTCTATGGGAAGCCTTGTTATATTTGAAGTCCTTTTCCCTTATATTGCTCAATCCCCGATTAATATGCTTGTACCTGGCTTTTATGCTGACAACATCTATTTTATTCTCTTCTGAGGTATGCTTCCAACCCCAGGTGTAGTACATGGAGGATATGACATGAAGAAGTGGACCAATCTTATAGAGATGAATCTTAATGGGAGATAGATTTGAGATAGTTTAGATATCCCTCTGCTTAGATCATGATGTTGTACTTTCATGTAAATCCATTGTTGGGGGAATATTATGTAACTTTGATTAATTGAACATAGTTAAGAAATATTATTCATCTACTATACTTGGTCTTTTCGTATACCACTATTTGAGAAATGAAAAATTGCCCCTATTCCAACATGCATTTTTGGTATGTTTGGATTAGATAGGTTTATTCCTCAAATATTAGTAGGGATGGATACTTGTTGGATCCCACTCCTTACGTTCAACATCTCAGGTTATCAAATTCCTCAAGAATAACATTATCACTCATTATGGGATTCCTAGTGAGATAATATCTGACAATGGAACTAACTTTGTCGCCATAATTGTACGGGAATACTTGGATTTATTTGGAATCAAACATCACCCCACATCTCCATACCGCCCATAGATGAATGGTGCAATGGAATATGCAGATAAATATCTTCTAAAATATTGAAAAAGATGAGACATTCATCTAGAGACTAGCACAAACAACTTCCACTAGAATTATGGGCCTATCAAACATCACTCTAGACATCAACATGAGCCACACCTTATTCTTTAGTTTATGAAATAGAAGTTTTTCTACCTATAGAAATTGAATCCATTAATTAAGAATTATTCAAGAAGCCAACATTTCAGAGATATATTGGGTACAAGATTGTATCTATTCCTTGAATAGCATAAAAAAGAAATGACTACAAGCATTGCATCATGCCCAATGATACTAGGCCATAATGAATCATGCCTTTGCTAGGAAATTGCATCCACATAAATTTAAAAAAGGTAAGCTTGTTCTTCACATGCTCATCAACCCTGATACTTGGAGTAAGTTTAATCCAAAGTGGGAGAGGACCTACATTGTCCATGACATATATTCTGACTATATGTTTGCAAGATACATCAATGTAAGTTCGGTGAAGTTATACTATTATTGATGAGTTCCAGAGGAGGTAAAGCCTTATAAAGGCACTTACAATGATTCATACTCTAATCGACAAGGATAGTGATACCCATGAATCACTTGTGAACACGGGGGATTAAAAATATTAGAATATGGGTCTATGACGGAAGATCACACTCCTTATATCAAAGCCCAATAATTTGTGAACCTAAAACCAACTAAAAAAACATGACATGAAAACCCTCTGCCAATGATACAAGGAAAGTTTGATTCCCTCAAAAAGGCACATATTAAAATTCAAAATGAAATAAATCCTATTTACGGTATAAACATTGTAATGTCCTACCCTTGTTCACTAACTTCCTACCTCAAAAAGAAAAACAAATTATATACAACTCAAATTGCACATAGTTAATTTCCATCTTGTAGTATAGATCAAGGCAAGGGCACATGGCAACCACGACTCAATCAAAAATCTAGAAACAATGGGCAATGATGATATAATGTTGGTATGTATGCCCAGAGAGCCAATCATATGATGATTGCATCTTGTAAATGAATTGATTAATAATAAAGGCGATCTTTCAATTTATTCTAATTATTTATTTATGAGATAATGATATAACATAATAAATGTCTAAAGAATGATATTACTCAATGATGTATGTCCTCAGGTTGAGGACCTGAATGTTGAGATCATACGGATGTCAAGAGCATATGCATTCTTGTTATGTCCCTAGTCAGATGTTATGGTGGAAGAATAATAGACAACAATAACACTTAACACTAGAATGTGCATTGGTTGATGATAGAATCTCATTAGTCATGATATGTGATATCAAATCGATTGCATAGACACTTGTTAGAGAACAATGTATCATACAAACCCACCTTGAGAGTGAAACATGGAAACCATGATAGGTAGTCAGAGTCATCTCTAGGCCTGATATTAGTAATGTGAGGGTATTCTACTTTGATTTTCTAATTGAGTCAGTAAGTATAGAATATGTGACTATGTTTGAGAATTATTCTCATTATATGAAGTATATGTTCATATTAGTGCATAAGACGATTTATGTCTTATTTGAGTATAAAGATAACATTTATTATATAGTATGCGTTTTATTTTATTTTAACGCCAAGATTTTATGGTGATTCTAGATTAAAGTTATGTTTAGTCTAAATAAGAACCCTAAGTTGGTATATGTAGTTAGGAAGATAGGGTTTTGAGATTTGGGAATAGAAAGAGAGAATATAGGCTTGGACTGATAAAACTATGATGATATCCAGGTTATTAAAGTGATGGAACGTAGAATGGAGACCTCCTTATTGATGCCATCTGTATAAGAGGTAAGTGGTTCATGCCCATGAGTATTTACGTTTATCAAATCAAGTACATTTACATGCTTCTTAGATAAGACCTTCATGTCCTACATTCTGAGTTAAATATGTAAGAAATATTTTATGTGCTTATGATTGTAGAAATTCATATGCTCAATACTTAAGTAGTGATGTGTCATGGAATGATTCTAGATCATGAAGTTAAGTTCATAAGAAGGATAAGAAAATATAGTTCTATCATATCTCTTAAATATAGATGTAACCATGTATTGAGATTTCAAATAGGAACATATCATCAAGGTTTCTTATATATGTAGTGATCTAAGAAATTAAGAAGTAAAATAGATTCTTTAATAAGGTTGATGTTTAAAAGTTAAGTATTATGTGAGAATATGGTTGTTGCACATGGTAGACCATGGCCCAATATCTAGGATAAATGTACTAAAGTGGCATTAAAGATATTGTAACATGAGTTTGTGATGATATTATCATATTATGAGATATTAAGCCATGATTGAGTTGCACGAAGAGAATCTATATGATTTCTACCTTAAGGTTTAAGATTTAAGTTCATACAAATGTTTTGAGATCAGACTTAATGAGATTAAATTGAGTATGATTAAGATGCAACTTAAGATTTTCTAAGGTTTCTATTCTATGGTTTATGATTTTAAGACTTAAGTCCATTAAGATCAGCTTTGGATGAGGTTTTAACAGAGAATGAATTATCTTGCCAAGAATCAGATATCATACTTTAGCTATACACATTACCTAAGTTACTTTTGTATATTTAGTATTTCTATACTCATTTCAGGTCTTGTCTCATAAGACATTAGACTCATGTGTGATATAATTGGTATAATGAAGTAATCTTACCAAATCAGAGTTTTAGAATAAAGTTTACCTAGATAATGAGATACATGATTAAATCCAATAACAGATTCAGTTTGAACTCAAGAATAAGAGATTTAGATTCAGACTTAGACTACTCACTGTGTGAGTAGCCATATTTTGAATAAAAGGTACATGATATGCGTTATAGACCCAATCTCAAATATGTTGTAATTTGAGATACATATCCAAATTCTATAATAGATTATGTTCAGATTTTAAAGAGAAGAGATTCAGATTCAGATTCAGATTTCAGATTCAGAATTCAGTACATGTTTAGTACTCAGTTTCAGATAAGTTCAGATTCAGTATTTAGTAAAGATAGACGTAAGATAATTAATTTGAAACATTCACATAATGCATTATATAATAAGTCCTCACCAGAGAGTCCCGGGACGATTCAGAGGGCGCGTTGCGCCAGACACTGCGAGTGTCACAGAGGGCATGTTATGCCAACAGAGGGTGTGTTGCACCATAGAGGACACTTCGGTGTCAACAGAGGGCACGTTGTGCCAACAGAGGGTGCGTTGCACCATAGAGGACACTTCGGTGTCACAGAGGAGGACTTATTGTATAATGGTGGCCACAAATAGATAAAAATCGTAAGTAAAAGATACTTTAGATTAGAACATGTCTGTAATCTCATCCAGAAGTGTGATGAGAGAAATTCAGATGAGATAAGTATGACCTAGACACTTTGGTGTAGGTCATGAGACCCATGATATAGGTCTCCAGAAAAGATAGAGTAGAAAGATAAGAGTTAAAGAACTCGAGAGATATTATATTTTCATATTTTAATCAGCTTTTGCTATTAGTTTTATAATGTCCTATAATATTTTGTAACCTTGTTAGCTCTTCAGTAATGTACATTTTAGAATACTCATGCCACTTACTCTAACGACCGTTTTTTCCAATGCATGGCTGGGGACGCGATGTCCGCAGGGTTTGGAGCAGTGGAAGATTTAAAGAATAAGAAAAGGTGTAGCAGGTTTTCAAGCTTGCCTAGTGGGGTGCCATCTACCGAGACGATCCAGAGTTTAGACATATTTTATTATGCACAGTATTCTTAGTAGAGTATGTTATATGACTTGTTTTTCTTTATCAAAACTATGTATGAATCAGTTTTCCAATTATGCAAAGTGTTTCATTTGCTTCTATTGCAATGATTATCATGTTTGTGACACTCCCAGATAAAAAAATATATTTACTGCTTCCGCTCATGTGTTATGAAAATCTGGGTGTTACAATATGGTATCAGAGCAATTTGGTAAATGGCCACTAGGCAAACATGATTCTCATAGTCACCCTAGAGTGGAGAGGTAAGATCAAGGTTTAGGGATAGATTCCAAAGGAAGAATACCATAACCTAGAGTGATTAAGAGGCTTAAGCTCAGAATAGATAGATATCTTAGAGGCGGAAGTAAACCTAGTTTAGATCTAAATTAGCAACCTAAACCTAGCTAATGAGATAACTTCTTCATTCTCAATGGTTATGGCCAACCAATTGAGGATTGAAGAGGGATGTCTTAAGCAGTAGAACTTTTATGCATCTCTCATTTATTACTGGTCCATGTGGTATGGGACACATGTATCAGTGGGTGGGTGAGAGATAGCATCTCAGGATCCCACATCTCTAGGTATGTGCCTGATCACCACATATCTAGGAATGTAGGAGTTACCTGAAGGACCTTAGATTTGACAGTCATGTACAACTAATGTTAGAAAGTCATAACAAAGTTGAGATGAATGCCCTAAGTATAAATCCAAGTATAGTTTCACAAACCATAAGTATGAGTTGAGAAGTAGACCAAGGTAATAGATAATGCTCACCTAAATATTTTAGTGAAATACATAACATATCTCTTTTCATGCAAAAGGTTGAACATAAATTAAGAGGTAAGCAGAATCCTAAGGTGGGTAGTAGCCTAGAGAAATTTCGAGGATGAAATTTATTTTAAGGTGGGTAGAATTGTAACATCCTCAATTTCATAGATAATGTAAGCCTTTAATGTGGGGTCTTCTAGTGAAGGCATGCCAAGAGACATAATGAATGTAACCATGGCTAGGTATATAATCAAGTACACAAAATGTGTAATCCAAGCCATCTGATCAACCAATACACACATAATGACTTTAATGTGTATGATTGTAGTCAGTTGTATATGAATATAAATGAATTATTCCTATGGACAATAAGGTGACGAATATATAATATGATGAGTCCAGTTCATGACTTGAGAGCCTTAGACCTAGCTTAGGTCTTCCTGTTATGTAACTAAGAAATGTTGATCACATGTGTCATACATGGGCTTCAATTAAGAAATTATATGGGTTGAAGACTTATTTTCATGATTTGAAACACAATCAAACCAAGGGACCCTTTGAAATGCTAAGGGACGGGCCATGTGCCCTAGAGCTCAATTTCAGCCCTATTGGACCAATTAAATTCTACAAATAGGTCCTTGGAGTGCAAATTGAGAATGAAGTATTTTGTGGTCATAATGAATGCTCAAAATATTTTTTCGTAGAATAATAATTAGAATATAAGATTGTGAGAGAAATTTTAGATGATTTTGATGTATATAGTGGTCTAGGTAATTAAATTAGTAATTATAATGTTTTTATTTAAAAGATATGTTTGGAGTATTTGTACAACTAGTTTTTACTTAAAATATTTCTCCTGTAAAGTTGATGGTAATATAGTTTTTACCCCAAAATTTGAAGTCAAACCGAGCTATAGAGTGATTTGTATAAATATTTCTTTAGTTTGGAGTTTTATCAAAAAGAAGGAGAAAAAGAAAATAAAAAAGGGGTGGGGCGATTCCAGTCCGTATCAGACTGAAGAGCTGCACCCAACAGAACAGGGGGCGGAACAGAGCCCCCACAAAGAGGGAGCCTTGCCCGAGATCCGAAGGGCAAAAGGCTATAAAAGCCTCATTCTGTAGATCCGGAGGGTTGGACGAATTCGCGGCTAGGGTTCCAGTCAAAATCGTGGGCTAGCAAAGGAGATCGAAGAAGAAGAAAGGGAGCAGGCCGGCGGCGGCCATGGGGGTTACAGGTCTAAAACCCTCCATCCATGGCTTGGCCGCGCCCAGAGGGGGGTGAGCACTATCCAGGGTAGCAGCTCGGAGATGTTGGCGGCTTATTGGTGGCCTCCACGCATGGATCGGACGCCTATAGATGGCGGCGTGAGCAAGACTGAAATAGGGGAGCCGCAGCTCCTATGCGTGCGTCAAAGCAGGAGGAAGGCCTGAGAGGCATAGGTGTCGTTTGGAGAAGAAACAATCCGGTCCATTGGATCTCAAATCAACGGTCAAGATTAATCTTGAGTAAGGTAACTTCTAAAATTCATATCTTGAGCTACAAATCTCAGTTTGGGACAAATAAGGTACCTATGGAAAGCTATTTGAGTGTACTATCATGTAAAAATAGTTCCTAAGTATAATTTGGATGTCTGATATTTATTATATTCTGGGTAGACAAAACTATATGATTTTGATGTTTTGCCAATTAAAAATAGTAAACGCCTTTAGAAATTTATACAAAATTTACTGAATGTGTATTTTTATATTTTTATAATTAATCCAGATCCCGATCTTTCATATATGAAGTTTTAATGAGGTTTTTAATGTAAATCCTAATAAGGGTATTTTAGGTATTTCACTCATGATATGATTTTTTTAAATGATCTAATATTTTATACATGATCTTACTATATTGTGTGATTACTTTTCTAGAGATTTGATAGATTTTCTGGTGTTATCATATTTGTATTAAGATTTGGACCTGAGTGACCATTATGTGTGGGTAATATATGATTATCTTGACAATAAGTGATATATGTATGGCCAATTAGGCCTGATATTAGTAATGTGAGGGTATTCTACTTTGATTTTCTAATTGAGTCAGTAAGTATAGAATATGTGACTATGTTTGAGAATTATTCTCATTATATGAAGTATATGTTCATATTAGTGCATAAGACGATTTATGTCTTATTTGAGTATAAAGATAATATTTATTATATAGTATGCGTTTTATTTTATTTTAACGCCAAGATTTTATGGTGATTCTAGATTAAAGTTATGTTTAGTCTAAATAAGAACCCTAAGTTGGTATATGTAGTTAGGAAGATGGGGTTTTGAGATTTGGGAATAGAAAGAGAGAATATAGGCTTGGACTGATAAAACTATGATGATATCCAGGTTATTAAAGTGATGGAACATAGAATGGAGACCTCCTTATTGATGCCATCTGTATAAGAGGTAAGTGGTTCATGCCCATGAGTATTTACGTTTATCAAATCAAGTACATTTACATGCTTCTTAGATAAGACCTTCATGTCCTACATTCTGAGTTAAATATGTAAGAAATATTTTATGTGCTTATGATTGTAGAAATTCATATGCTCAATACTTAAGTAGTGATGTGTCATGGAATGATTCTAGATCATGAAGTTAAGTTCATAAGAAGGATAAGAAAATATAGTTCTATCATATCTCTTAAATATAGATGTAACCATGTATTGAGATTTCAAATAGGAACATATCATCAAGATTTCTTATATATGTAGTGATCTAAGAAATTAAGAAGTAAAATAGATTCTTTAATAAGGTTGATGTTTAAAAGTTAAGTATTATGTGAGAATATGGTTGTTGCACATGGTAGACCATGGCCCAATATCTAGGATAAATGTACTAAAGTGGCATTAAAGATATTGTAACATGAGTTTGTGATGATATTATCATATTATGAGATATTAAGCCGTGATTGAGTTGCACGAAGAGAATCTATATGATTTCTACCTTAAGGTTTAAGATTTAAGTTCATACAAATGTTTTGAGATCAGACTTAATGAGATTAAATTGAGTATGATTAAGATGCAACTTAAGATTTTCTAAGGTTTCTATTCTATGGTTTATGATTTTAAGACTTAAATCCATTAAGATCAGCTTTGGATGAGGTTTTAACAGAGAATGAATTATCTTGCCAAGAATCAGATATCATACTTTAGCTATACACATTACCTAAGTTACTTTTGTATATTTAGTATTTCTATACTCATTTCAGGTCTTGTCTCATAAGACATTAGACTCATGTGTGATATAATTGGTATAATGAAGTAATCTTACCAAATCAGAGTTTTAGAATAAAGTTTACCTAGATAATGAGATACATGATTAAATCCAATAACATATTCAGTTTAGAACTCAAGAATAAGAGATTTAGATTCAGACTTAGACTACTCACTGTGTGAGTAGCCATATTTTGAATAAAAGGTACATGATATGCGTTATAGACCCAATCTCAAATATGTTGTAATTTGAGATACATATCCAAATTCTATAATAGATTATGTTCAGATTTTAAAGAGAAGAGATTCAGATTCAGATTCAGATTTCAGATTCAGAATTCAGTACATGTTTAGTACTCAGTTTCAGATAAGTTCAGATTCAGTATTTAGTAAAGATAGACGTAAGATAATTAATTTGAAACATTCACATAATGCATTATATAATAAGTCCTCACCAGAGAGTCCCGGGACGATTCAGAGGGCGTGTTGCGCCAGACACTGCGGGTGTCACAGAGGGCATGTTATGCCAACAGAGGGTGCGTTGCACCATAGAGGACACTTCGGTGTCAACAGAGGGCACGTTGTTCCAACAGAGGGTGCGTTGCACCATAGAGGACACTTCGGTGTCACAGAGGAGGACTTATTGTATAATGGTGGCCACAAATAGATAAAAATCATAAGTAAAAGATACTTTAGATTAGAACATGTCTGTAATCTCATCCAGAAGTGTGATGAGAGAAATTCAGATGAGATAAGTATGACCCAGACACTTTGGTGTAGGTCATGAGACCCATGATATAGGTCTCCAGAAAAGATAGAGTAGAAAGATAAGAGTTAAAGAAGTCGAGAGATATTATATTTTCATATTTTAATCAGCTTTTGCTATCAGTTTTATAATGTCCTATAATATTTTGTAACCTTGTTAGCTCTTCAGTAATGTACATTTTAGAATACTCATGCCACTTACTCTAACGACCGTTTTTTCCAATGCATGGCTGGGGACGCGATGTCCGCAGGGTTTGGAGCAGTGGAAGATTTAAAGAATAAGAAAAGGTGTAGCAGGTTTTCAAGCTTGCCTAGTGGGGTGCCATCTACCGAGACGATCCAGAGTTTAGACATATTTTATTATGCACAGTATTCTTAGTAGAGTATGTTATATGACTTGTTTTTCTTTATCAAAACTATGTATGAATCAGTTTTCCAATTATGCAAAGTGTTTCATTTGCTTCTATTGCAATGATTATCATGTTTGTGACACTCCCAGATAAAAAAAAAAATTACTGCTTCCGCTCATGTGTTATGAAAATCTGGGTGTTACACAGGTCCTACTTGTAGCCGACAACCTTGGGTGAGGGTTGGTACCCTACCTGATACCCTTTTAATGAAGGTTTACGGTCACTGCCAAGTATTGGTGAGGGTATGCGATGTTGTAGTGAGGGTTGTGCCCTAACCCTATAACCCTATGTATGTTATCTTGAGCTCACATCTTTGATTATGATGATCTATGATGAGATAAGTTGTGAACCTTGTATAGTGGTTACCTATGGTTAATGATAGATGAACCTCTGATAAAGTTGGATGGTGGTGAGATACCCCTGACATGATAGCAGTGGTGTGTATTGATTAATACTCCAGTTATGACATTAAGCTGCATATGTTCATAATGATGGAAGAATACTCCAATGCTATAAACCTTAATCTTAATGACATAATAATCAAAGATATGTTCATGAGATATAGGGCATAGTGAATGCTCGTGGTTTGATTACAATAATGTAATTTGTTTACAAGACACAACTTTGAGATTCATGTAGTTATAATCATGGATGTTGATCCAACCATGTACCTTCAGTCCTAATAGCATGATAATCATAAAGATATATGTCTGGTGATTCAGTTGTCTCTCTCAATATGTATACTAACCATGTAGGTGTATCCAATGAATTCATAGATAGGTAATAGCTATGAGGAATATGTGTTCTGTACAATACTCAATGATGATAATCCTTGTTGATGAGATAACATGTATCACCAGTATGATGGGGAAGGTATGTGGACCTGATAAAGGCTGAGTTCCAAGTTGATGTGTTATTCTCTGATGTTGAGAGAAGGGATTGCTATCCCATGGTGATGATGTAAGCCTTGAGAGGCAGTGACATTCTGTGATGATGGGATTGAGTCCCAGTGATGTTGATCCTTGAGATGGATCTTGATGATTGGCAAGAGGCCAAGTGGTAACATGTAATGTTGGCTTTGAAAAATAAGAGTGACAGTGTAACACCCGAAAATGAGATCTATGTTATTTACTTATGTTCTAGTTTACATGTTACATAACTTGGTTGAATCTTGCAATCCGCTTCAAATGTATCTATTAATGGCAAGTGGAACCTTTCATGTAGTTTTCCCTGGCCATAGATCCATCATCATCAGTAATTAGGTGATGGTGAAATGGGTTCTCCTACGGGTTAACCCGGAGCGCATATTGTTGAATATGCAAGGTTTCTCCTAGCCGAAAATAGGAGGATCAGACTGCAACTGTGGTTTTGGACTCAAGATGTGTATAAGAGCAAGGTGATCAGGCCCATGGCTCAGTGTGAAGGAGCATGAATGTGTTCATGGCTCAGGAGCATGGTGAATAGGCCTGTGGCTCATGGTGAAAAGGGCATCCTGCGGGACTAACCCTGTGGCTGAGGCCACTTAAGTAAGAGACTGCGGTCCTGCTTGTTGATTGTTGTGCACTGACCACAAAGAGGTGAGGTCATGGAGTCCGACTCTCCCAATGACCTTGTATGGCATTGATTTTGGACTTCGCATTTGAAGGTTGGATTTGAGTGAGACGGCTCACTTCCTCAAGGCATAATAAATCGTAGTCCAGTCGTTTAGAATATATTACTTAAGGCAAAATACGGAACATTGATTGAGGCCTTGCTTGTGTAGATGATCCAGTTATATCTTGCAGTTATATGTACGCTCTTTATATCTTGTGATAAGATCTTATAAAGCTTATCTTGTCAATCATGTTCCATACAGAATGCCTGGTTATATGCCTCCTGATAGTTTGGTAAGAATGTGAATAAAGTTAGCTTTGCTCAGTATGTTGCTCCTATAATCTGCTTATACCAGTTATCTGTGATCATTATAAAGTTGGTAGAGGGTTATGTTTCTCGCTGGGACTGTGTGTCTCACCCCACTGGTTAATAACCCTTTTTAGGTGGACGTGCCTGGCGAGATGAAGATCATGTGGCTATGGATGATATGCAGAGGTATCATACCTGGTGGGATAGATAGTGTCTAGTAGTAGAGTCCTATGTGTCATCCCTGTACACTCAGGTCTTCGGGAGAGCTTTTTGATGTTTCTTGTATAATGACCAATGTATGATTTTTGGTATGTATCTTGATGTAAAGCAGCATGACGAACAATTATTTCATGTAAAGAGATGATGGGAAATTATGTTGTAGCACCCTGAAAAGATGTTATGAAATAAAAAGTGGTGGCTCAGATGTAATATGCTTCGTCTTGTGGTGCTTGTTGTAAATCGGTTTTAATTTCCCGTGATTTTCAGTAATCCACTGGTTAGCATGTAATCATGTGTTGTTGCGGATGGGGTGTTACAGTGTTTGGTATCAGAGCTCTAGGTTCGCTAAGTCTACAGGGACACTAGGATTAGGATTAGGATGGTGTCTAAGGTTGGACCGTGACATAAAATATGGTGCATACTACCTAATCTCAGTAATTGGATGCCCTGGCTAGGTATTCAAATATTGAATACATAGGTAAGTGTGGAGCCTTAGATTGCTTCCACCTTGATTACTCTGATCAAGTAGTCATTCTGGAGCAATCTAAAGAGAATAACAAGTCAGGAAGTATGATGTTAATACCTTCATCATGGTATAAAAGAGGTAAGTGAATGCACCATAATTCCTTAATACATGGATGCTTGATAATCAAAAGAGGAAGTAATGGTTCTATAAAACCTAAATCCGTATAAGAATATGATGAGATAAGTTTTTAAAACTATAATCTCGAGAGATATACGTGACAAAAGACAGATTAACCTATGATAACAAGGTAAGTTAAAACGTAAAACTTATACAAGATGAAGGAAATGCTTGAAAGCAAAGATAAAGTTGGAAGAAAGAAAAGAACTAGTAATGAGTAAACAAGATGGAACCTGAGATAATCTCAGACCAACCAATGAATGTAAGAGTATAAAGTGCAAATTCGGGATAAGAAAAAGAGAACAAGGGATATGATCCCTGTTTAATAAAGAATATGTGAAGAATAACGATCTTTTTCACAAAGAGAAAAACAAAAATCTGATATAATCAGGAAATAATCATGATTATGATGAAATGGTAACAAGAGAACAAGAATAATAACACGTAATGGTCTTGATGTTTCCTATGCTGAGTGCAAGGAAACTAAGAAGAAACAGGATGAAGCTGGATGGAACAAGGTTTAACGATGCATAAACGGTTGAAAACTCATGTAAGGATCAAAGAAAGTGATAATATCCTCCTCTTTGATATGAAACCATAGATTTTGATGGGTTTATGGGAGGAGTTTGTTCCTTTGCGTCCCTTCCTTTTGAGGGAGTGGCAGTCAAGTGGAACTTGTATCACTTGATATGTGTTCTTTTGAAGTGATCGATGTTTGGATACTTCTAAAAGTATCAGATGATCTTGGATTTTAGTTTCCAAGATGGAGATGTCTGTGATAGATGATGACGGTAGGATCCTCTTAACATGCCTTCCGAGAAGGGGTTGATAATCAAGATGCCGAGATTGTAGAAGTAAGATGGTGAACCGTATAGATATATCATCCTTGACCTTGAACCCATAAGCTAGAAGCTTGTTTTGGAGTTTGGATCTATGTGGTGACCCTTGATGCAGCAGATCAACATCACGAAGGAACGTTGATAAGGATAAGCAAGTGAGGACCAGATGGTTTGACCAGGCAGCAGATGGTAACATGCAACAGTTAGATCTTGAGGCATGAGCTGACCAGAAATGGTGAGATGACCAGGGTGTGCTGGCAGGTTGAATGGAGTCACTCCATTATGCTTTGTCTTCTTCTTGCCTCTTATCTGCTCTAGTTGATCTATTTTAGGATGTACCTTCCTTTGAGCTCTTGTAGTACGTTTGGCAGATGTTTCCTTCCTGTTAGTCAGGAGAGAGATAACTTGTTGTCGAGCACCTTGTTGATGACCTGGTTGTGCAGGATGAGGTATATCCTTCTCGTATCCCTACTTTTCCTGGACTTGATAGTCAACTGAATCTCTTTCCACTTGACATATCGAGGATCGAGATAATCTCAGAAATGGATATCCTTGGAAAGGTGTGAAGTGGTCTCAGATGGAAAAGTTGGCTTTGGATTTGACCTGGCCAAGTGCCTATAGTATGGCTATCACCTGTTAGGGGGTTTATGCTATGCATAAACATGGCATTGGAAGGTATGCACCCAAGAAAAAGGAAGTGCGGTGATGTCATCTTGGGAAAGTTAATCATGTTGAGCCTGATTCCTTGACAACTCCTAGCTAAGTTTTGAGTAACAAAAGATCCAGGCAGGATGTGCAGTAGTTAGAGATGGACGAACAAGGGTTGAGAATCCTATCCTGATCAGTTAAGATATTGCATATCTGTTACCATCTGAGTTGGTACTCGTTGTGCTCTTGGGAGCTGACATGAACACATGGCAGGCTTAAAACCGAGATGATGTGGTTGTTGTTAACCCAAAATGTTTAAATCCTTTTGTGTTGAGCCTTAAGCGATACATAGTGAGGTGCCATGTGCGCCATGTCTTATGCATGCATGTGTTTTGTAGAGTATGTATCTTGTGATAACCTCTTCTGAGATAGATCTTCCCTGGATTAGAGACATCCCTTGTGAAAGAACAAGGAACAATTGGAACATGTATGGCAGAAGGATAGTGATACAAGTTATGCGAAGATCAAGTGTCGAGCATGTGAGATTAGAGTAGCTCAACAGAAACGTAACAAGGCGAGATATCAGCAAAATGAACTGATACCTGAATAATACAAGTTGCATGTGATGTTCAGTATCTAAGAGTGTTACCAGACAAAGGATAATGAGACCAAGGGTTGAGTCTATGACCAGTATAAGGAAACTCTGAGTGGCTCTGGGAGAAGAGCAAGTATGTTGGACACAGATCTGTGACACCTAGGAGCTTTGCGGAGTTGTATGATGCGATGCGTGAGTAACACCCGTCTTCTTTCCGCTCGGGATTTCGGGGACGAAATCCTTGTTAGGGGTTTATGTCTTGTAAGAACCGTGACCCACGTTTTGGGCTAACCCTCTTTGCTTTGCTTATGAAAGGTGCTTAGAACCTTAATCTAATCTCTTAAGATGTTTTGATATCATGTGACAAGCTCATGTTTCCAGTTTGCTCCCGTTTGGATGATGTTTGAGCAATGTTTGCTTATTTTGGACCAAAGTGCAATTTACACAAAGTAAGGGGTTATATTGCAATATGTCACATGTAGAGCATGCATTTAGTTCTCTAGCATCATTATAAATAGAATGATGATGTGGGACGCCTTGTGGAGGACCTATGTTCCAAGTTTGAGCTTGGTTGGTTGATGCTTGTGCTTTATGTGCTAGTTTTGGTGTAAATTGCAAATTACCCAAAGTGGAGGGTCAATATGTAGTTTATCAGCTCTAGAGTCTTCTTGCTTCTGTTTGGCATCACCTAGGATGAGGATGGGGTTTGGGGCGCCTTGTTTGGATGTTTTATGAGGAGTGACATCTCTATATGATCTTTATAACATATATGTGTCGCATATGCCACCTTGTCCTTTAGTATATCGTCTAGGGCTTGGAGGTATGTCACTCAAGAGGGGTGTATCGGCCATGGCAGTTGCCCAGCTGCATGATACACATTCTAGAGTGTATCACCAGGCCATGCATGAGCTTCTAGGGTGACAACAAGTGGCGTTAAGTGCAAGAACAAGTGGCACCTTAGTTTATGTGGTTATGACACCTCTCCCTTACTACCTCTCTCTTCCTTTGTGTATATAACTCCCTTCCTCCTTGAATAAGTGATCCTTTTTGTCCACCTTCCTCCCCCTTCCTGTTGGGACGAGCATGGGAGCTTTGGGAGCTAAGGAAGACTCCCATGGAGCTTGGAGGGGCGAGCTCCTTGGCCATGGAAACTCCTTGCTCAAGATCCGACCTTGGTGAGTCATGCTTCTTTGCTAGCTTTTCCTTGTGCTTTATTCTTCACCTTCCTCTTCCCCTCTCGGCCATGGATATGCCCTTGATGTGAGAAGGCAAGGCCGTGGTTATCTCCCTTCTTTTCTTCTTCTTGAGCTATACATAACCATGGTATCTTCTTCTTCTTCCTTTGTTTCTTGAGGTGATGATGATGGTGCCGAAGGCATGTTTGGAGATTTGGATGGGTGATGTTCTTGGAAAGGAACGTGGGCTTGCTATTTGGACCAAGAATCTTGATGCCTTTCATGGAGATCCTCTTAAGGCGGGTTACATAGCTCTTAATCATCTCTATTATGTTTACCCTTTTTATGTGCACATATTGGTTCTTGTAATTAATTTGGTTCCTTTCTCCATGATAGTTATATATATGGAATTTGGAATCCGATATAATGGAAATGGTCACGTTTTATTACTGCCTTATTCTTGTTTATCTTATGCATAATAGTTTTGGGTGATTTGAGGTTGAAGATGAACCACCCGATAGGCTGCCTGCACGATACAATGGTTGCACGATATAGTGCCTTGCCCGTTAGGTCTTATTTTGGTTGTTGGCACATAAACGATATCCCTTGGACTTGAGAGGTGAGCCATGCTCTAGTATCTTGGGAAAAACCCCTATCTCTCCTTGGTTGATGAAGGGTGAACATATGGTCTAGGTGTTTGGATGATAGGTTGAGTTGGTTGGCCGATAGGGTGTTGCTCTACCCTTGTTACTCGTTATGCTAAAGGTTGTGCAAGACCCCTCTCACTTGGTTGTTGAGAGGTGAGCCAACTTTTGGTATTGTTGTATGATATGGTGTGGTGACCGATATCCTTTTCCTACCCTAGGGTTTAGGGTTTGGACGATATGGGTGGTTGATACCTAGTTGGACCTTTGACCGATATGAAGTGTTGATCTTTAGTGGTGAGTTGATGGTCTACCTTTGTTGCATGACATGCTCTTGGGTTGAACCCTTGGATGACATCTTGGGTGTTATGGTGGTGATCCCTTTGATGGTTTAGGAAACCGATAAGCTAATCCTTTGGGTGGGCGATAGCCCTAGAAGTAGTGTCTTGGATGATATGGGTGCCCTAACCCTAGTTTGGGGTGATAAGCTTGCTAGGCTAATAGGATGATCCTAACTCTAGTTGCCTGCTATGGAGCCTTGGATGATAAGGTTGCTCTAACCCTAGGTGACCATTAGGTGGTGTTCTTGGGCATTATGGGTGGATGGAACCTTGTATACCCCTCGCCCAATATGGTGTTTGATAGATGAGTTAGTTAAGTGTTGCACGATATGATGAGTCGGTCGTTATGATGTGTTGGACAATATGGCCTTGTTGGCTTTGCACAATACTTTGGGTGAGAACCCTATTCTTGTTTGAGCTTTTGTGTGATGCTAGCATCCCTTCCCGATATGCCTTGGTGAAGATCATAACCCGACACCCTAGCTTGCCCGACACACACCCATATAGGTCTTGGCCAATATCACAAACCCTAACCCGAGATAAGCATGTAGTGTATGTGCTAGTTGGGCGACACAATGGATCAAGTTCTTGGCCGATACCCTATTTAGGGATGTGATGTCTTGGCCGATATGCTTTGCCCGACACATGCTCCCCGTTTGGTTGGTTAACCGACATGAGCAAGAGGTTGATTGCTTAGATGGTTCTAGGGTTGAAGGTTTGGCCGATACATGTGTTGACCTTAGGCAGAATAGAATATTGGACGATATGAGTTGAGCCTTGGACGACACGATACCTTGACCATTATAGGGTCCCTAAAACTAATGGGCGATAGGGTTTTGGGCAATATGTTACGCCCATGAGCTGCATGACACGCACCCTGGTACTTGGTTACCCAGTACACCTTACACATGGATGCACGATACAACTCATAGCTCTAGTTGCACGATATCCTCCCTTTTTGCATGGATACATGTCCTTCTTGTAGTCGACAACCTTGGGTGAGGGCTGGTACCCTACCTGATACCCTTTTAGTGAATGTTTATAGTCGCTGCCAAGTATTGATGAGGGTATGCGATGCTTTAGTGAGGGTTGTGCCCTAACCCTATAACCCTATGTATGTTATCTTGAGCTTGTGCCTTTGATTATGATGAGCTCTGACGAGATAAGTTATGAACCTTGTATAGTGGTTACCTATGGTTAATGATAGATGAACCTCTGATAAAGTTGGATGGTGGTGAGATACCCCTGACATGATAGCAGTGGTGTGTATTGATTAATACTCCAGTTATGACATTAAGCTGCATATGTTCATAATGATGGAAGAATACTCCAATGCTATAAACCTTAATCTTGATGACATGATAATCAAAGATATGTTCATGAGATATAGGGCATAGTGAATGCTCGTGGTTTGATTACAATAGTGTAATTTATTTACAAGACACAACTTTGGGCTTCATGTAGTTATAATCATGGATGTTGATCCAACCATGTACCTTCAGTCCTAATAGCATGATAATCATAAAGATATATGTCTAGTGATTCAGTTATCTCTCTCAATATGTATAATAACCATGCAGGTGTATCCAATGAATTCATAGCCAGGTAAGAGCTATGAGGAATATGTGTTCTGTATAACACTCAATGATGGTAATCCTTGTTGATGACATAACATGTATCACCAGTATGATGGGGAAGGTCTGTGGACCTGATAAAGGCTGAGTGCCAAGTTGATGTGTTATCTTATAATGTTGAGAGAAGGGATTGCTATCCCATGGTGATGATGTAAGCCTTGAGAGGCAGTGACATTCTGTGATGATGGGATTGAGTCCCAGTGATGTTGATCCTTGAGATGGATCTTGATGATTGGCAAGAGGCCAAGTGGTAACATGTAATGTTGGGTTTGAAAAATAAGGGTGACAATGTAACACCCGACAATGAGATCTATGTTGTTTACTTGTGTTTTAGTTTACATGTTACATAACTTGGTTGAATCTTGCAATATGCTTAAAATGTATTAATTAATGGCAAGTGAAACCTTTCATGTAGTTTGTTCTGGCCATAGATCCATCATCATCATTAATTAGGTGATGGTGAAACGGGTTCTCCTGCGGGTTAACCCGGAGCGCATATTGTTGAATATGCGAGGTTTCTCCTAACCAAAAATAGGAGGATCAGAGTGAAACTGCAGTTGTGGACTCAAGATGTGTATAAGAGCATGGTGATCAGGCCCATGGCTCAACGTAAAGGAGCGTGAATGCATTCATGGCTCAGGAGCATGGTGAATAGGCCCGTGGCTCATGATGAAAAGGGCATCCTGCGGGACTAACCCTGTGGCTGAGGCCACTTAAGCAAGAGACTGCGGTCCTGCTTGTTGATTGTTGTGCACTGACCACAAAGAGGTGAGGTCATGGAGTCCGACTCTCCCAATGACCTTGTATGGCATTGATTTTGGGCTTCGCATCCGAAGGTTGGATTTGAGTGGGACGACTCACTTCCTCGGGGCATAATAAATCGTAATCCCATCGTTTAGAATATATTACTTAAGGCAAAACACAGAACATTGATTGAGGTCTTGCTTGTGTAGATGATCCATTTATATCTTGCAGTTATATGTACGTTCTTTATATCTTGTGATAAGATCTTATAAAGCTTATCTTGTCAATCATCTTCCATACAGAATGCCTAGTTATATGCCTCCTGATAGTTTGGTAAGAATGTGAATAAAGTTAGCTTTGCTCAGTATGTTGCTCCTATAATCTTCTTATACTAGTTATCTGTGATCATTATAAAGTTGGTAGAGGGTTATGTTTCTCTCTGGGACTGTGTGTCTCACCCCACTGGTTAATAACCCTTTTTAGGTAGACGTGCCTGGCGAGATGAAGATCATGTGGCTACATATGATATGAAGAGGTATCATACCCGGTGGGATAGATAGTGTATAGTAGTAGAGTCCTATGTGTCATCCATGTACACTCAGGTCTTCGGGAGAGCTTTTCGATGTTTCTTGTATAATGATCGATGTACGGTTTTTGGTATGTATCTTGATGTAAAGTAGCATGACGAACAATTATTTCATGTAAAGAGATGATGGGAAATTATGTTGTAGCACCCTGAAAAGATGTTATGAAATACAAAGTGTTGGCTCAGATGTAACACGCTTCATCTTGTGGTGCTTGTTGTAAATCGGTTTTAATTTCCCGTGATTTTTGGTAATCCACTGGTTAGCATGTAATCGTGTTTTGTTGTGGATGGGGTGTTACAATTAGTTTCACCATGGTGCAACTTATATGTGATTCCATTCTACCCAACAAAAAAATCAACATTACTTAAAAATAATTAGGGATCTGTAACTTGAATTACTCACTTTTGTAGTGTAACACAATATTCTAACTAGTCAAAAGCCCGCCTTTGAGTGTTGAAGTAAAAGACTAAATTATTAACAATCTCTCTCTAAATACCGAGCCTCACAATTTTTATCTCACTTTGTAGTGTATTATTAACTGTGGTAATGATAATTATTCTAACAATTAATCCCTCTTTACAAGTGAAAAAGCATCTGAAGCATGAACCGGGTGATCAATCATGAACATAGCAGGATAAAGCACATTATCATGAAAATTATAATCAATAAAATTTAATTTTGGATAAACATTGTCACGAACAAATTTACATCAAGATAATTTCAGGTGATAGGAAATAGGAGATTAGTCCCACATATTGAATACAACATCACAATAAAAATTTTAGGGAAGAGAGAAAATATGAGAATAACTAGACAAAATTGGGGAGCCAAAAATAATAATGATTTTCTCTAAAGATGGGCGAAGATGGTTGATGTTTCGGTCACATAATTGCTCCTTAAACCTATCAAGATGATATTTTCTCCCTATTTTTACCTTAATATCTCTCCTCATGCCCCATAATCGGAATTCCATGCTATCAGATTCCCTCTTAAAAACTACAATGACTTGGGTTTTGTAGATTTCTCCACTAAAGAAAGATCCAAGTCATTGATTTTAGGTTAAAAATCTTAGACATTAATACTTTATGTTGGTGGTACCAACATAGTACTGGTATTGACATACTCAGTGCCACTGACTTCCTTATTTCCTTGACCGATCAGAAGATGGTTGGTATTACCGATAGGGTAGTAGGTGGCACCGAGTTGTTGCATGAATCTTGGGGTGCCCTCTCAATGATAGATAGATTTTGTCCCGATGCTCTCAACATTTCAACAAGACTTTCCAGTTTTTCATGCATGTCAGTGGTACTAAGATGGATCTCAATTATACTCACTTTCACTAAATATGCTCAATGAGCCTAAGATGCAAAGAGATTTCATTAGATTGGGATATAAAATGAAAATTTCCTACTAAACATGAAAATAGCTAATATTAATGCACAAGAGTGTCACATGCTAGTTTTGCACAATACGAGTGAGAATATTAACATGAAACTTGCTTAATCTATGAAATAACAACAAATGTGTACACTAAAATCACCTAAGATTGAATGTTGCTCGTCTTGGAGACACCATTTTGGATGTAGTTGAAAAAGTAAGTAAGAAGAAAACAGAAGCAAATTTACTTCTCCTAACTTCCCTCAACTTGTCAGTCCCAAGCCGGACCTCACTAGCCATAAACATGTAACTACTCTACAACTGTTATCGTGCTTATAAAAATGTCACCAATAAGATCAACAAAATTACATTTAACTTGGAGTAGAATAACAATTTTGCTAAGTAGGAAAATTTCTTAGTGCACTATTGGATCTCCCTATCCATATTGTTGAATAAGAAAAGTAATCTACATTGGAAGCAATTTCTCAAATAAACATGGATGAAGGGTAAAAGCATGGAAGTGGCTACCATGTAGATCAATGGGTGGATGATATGGGTGGTTTAGGAATAAGTTTCACATGAAAAATACAACATAAATAGTTCATGCTTTTGCTTTTATACTTTGGAGAAGGAGTAAGAGTATGTAATCTTTCTTTCTTTCTTTTTAGAGAAAAATAAAGTGGAAAGTAAAGATAACATTAATGTTATGTGCAATGTAAAATGAAGTGTAAATGAAGAATCCTTATGCAAAACTAAAATGCACAAATGAAATAACATGCAAAAACTTTATTTTTAAATGAGAAATTAACCAAAAAAACTATTTGCCTATTATCATGCAAATAATGATATATTTTAAGGAAACATGATTATAACACCAAGTTGTGTTGGGTTGCATGTGCTATATGAAATTGTCATAGTTTCACAAGGCTTGCTTTCATGTATTGGTTGAGCGATGGGTCTCATAATGAGGCAATGTTCACATTATTATTGTAGCCTAAAGCTAGCTGATGACAATGTTGGATCTAGGATGGGCTATTTGCTCTAGAGGGGAGTGAATAGAGCTAAAATGCACTTAAAATTTTTCATTAGACCTTCAAGATATATCACAAGATAAGGTTGCTAATTAGGAATTTGAGTGCAACTAAAACATACATAACAAGGATGAGAGAGATAGAAACAACCACAAGCACATAAGCTATGTGGAGTGATTCCAATATCCAAACTAGGAGATTGTTAGTCCACTACCTAGAGAGATCAACCTCTAGGATTCCTTAACCATGTCTACTCCTTACATTCACTTATAAGAGTTACAACATATGACCTTCCGTTTCTAGGTCAAGGATGGACAGATTTCCCTTTGAGGGAAGGGAGCCAACAACCTACCAAAGGACTTACCTATCCAACAAAGAGTCTTCTGCCTCACCAAGGATTTATCGACTTTGCAATGAGTCTTCCACCTTCACCAAGGACTTACCTACTCTTACACAAGTCTTTATCCTTTGAGGAATTACCTACTCTTCTTGGATCATCAGCCTTTGACTTCACCTTTTCCAAGGAGAAGCTTCCACCAAGGACTTACCCACTTGAGCAAGGAGTCTTCTTCCTTCACCAAGGACTTACCCACTTCTTGCACCAAGTCTTCATCCTTGAACTTCTTCACCTCTCTTATATAGAGGGAGAACCTTCATCTTCATCTTCATCTTCATGGAGGAAATGAGAGATTGGGAGGTGGTGGAAATGAGAGCCTCACAAGATATACATGTAGGACTAGCTCTTTTACAAATCTCCTACTCATTCTAATGTATGTAGCAAGTGATTAAGCTTGAGAGTAGAAGGTGGTTGTAGAAATAATTCAACTATAATATAAGGACTTTCATAGTGCTTAACTAACCATAGGATGAAGCCCAAGGGGTCCTATTTATAGCTGAGAATGCTTAGTAGCTAGTGGGAACACTTAAGGATGAATACTAGCCATTTGGGGTGTTGCAACAGATATTTTTTTAGTTTTACAACACTCCAAAGGCTAGAAACACTTTTTCTGCACATTCCGTACAGTGTGATCGGTCAAGTTATGTGTGTGTTTAAAGAATCGGTCAAGTGTATCCTTGAGGAAACTTGACCAATTACTTAAATTAGTTTTTTCTAGTGCAACGATCGGCCAAATTTTGTGAGTGTGCAACTCAACCGAACCATGACATTTTCAAGATCCATCAAGGGATCGGTCAAGTTTGTAACTCGGCTGATTAACAACATTTAATGAATTTTGGAAAATGATAGTAAAGTGCTTAAATATTCGATTTAAGTGCTCCTGATTTTCTCTAAGCTTAATTACAAGTCATACAATCATTACAAGTGATTTACAACATGATTCTAATGAATTTACATCATATTACACAAAAGTGAACTTGCATTGATTTTGACTTGTCTTTTCTCCAAGTTAGGATGCACAAGTTAGGGCATTTGGAGTGTGTCTATACCTAATCTAAAATCATTCAAACAGAAGAATTATACACAAATAAGTGGAATGGTTAGTCATTATCAAAATAAGGGTTTGGACAAATTAGACCTTGAGTCAACATTCTCCCCCTTTTTAAGATGACAAACCATTCCATAAATGTATTGAAAGCTTTTAAGTAAAATTATACCTTTAGAGAAACCCAGGGGTTTCAATAGAATTAAGTTCATATGCTCCCCCTCAATTGATTCTCATGGATTTCTCATGCTCCCCCTCAATTGATGTTATTTCTCCTACAAGGTTAGCACTCATAACATTTATAGAAACTATGTCTTCTACTCATATATGTTCTACATATATGTCTCCTCCCTTTAAAATAAGACATGCTTTCTCCTCACATATGTCTTTTCCCTATCTAACATAAGACATACCTTCTCCCCTTATGTCATTTCATAAAGTAGGGGTTTGAAAAGGTAAAACAAAACATGTTAGAAAAAGGAGATACCAAATGTTAGAAAGGAGAATAGAAGAGTAAAAACTAGGGTCTTGTCCAAGCATAATATATAAATCAAATCAAGACATGCATATGAGCAACCCATAATGCGTTGCAGAAAACTAATAAATCACAATTTTGACCCTCAAGATGATGGAATTCAGCAAAAAAAATGTCAGGGCTCAACCATGAGTCTTGCTCGGAAGGTCGTTTCTGCATAAAAAACACTAGTTTTGCACCAAAATCTAACATTAGCGTATGAACTTAATTCTATTTAAAACCCTAGGTTTCTTTAGAGGTATGATTCTAGTTTAAAGCTTTCAATACATATATGGAATGGTTTGTCATCTTCAAAAAGGGGGAGAATGTTGACTCAAGGTCAATGTTGACTTCAAGTTTAATTTGACTAAACCCTTATTTTGATTATGAATAGCCATTCCACTTATTTGTGTCTAATGCTTCTAATTGAGTGATTTTAGATTAGGTATACGCACACTCCAAATGACCTAGCTTGCACATCCTAACTTGGAGAAAAGACAAGTCAAAATCAATGCAAGTACACTTTTGTAGAATATGATGTAAATTCATTAGAATCATGTTATAAATCACTTGTAATGATTGTATAGCTTGTAATTAAGCTTAGAAAAAAAATGAGGAGCACCTAAATCAAATATTTAAGCACTTCAATGACATTCTCCAAAATTCATTACATGATGTTAATCGATCGAGTTACAACCTTGACCGTTCCCTTGATGGATCTTGAAAGTGTCATGGTTTGGACGAGTTGCACACTCATAGAACTCGACCAATCATTGCACAGGACAAAACTGATTAAGTGATCACTCGAGTTTCATCTAGGATAAACTCGATCGATTCTTCAAGTTTGCTTTGTCAAATAGTGCAATTGGTCAAGTTTTCCACTCACAGAACTCGACTGGTAGCACTGAATGGAAAGTGTAAAAAATGTGTTTCTAGCCGTTAAAGTGTTGCAAAACTAAAAAAAGTATATATTGCAACACCCCAAAGAGCTAGTACTCGTCCTTAAGTGTTCCCACTGGCTATAGGCATCCCCAACTATAAATAGGACGCCTTGGGCTTCATCCTATGGTTAGCCAAGCAGTATGAAGGCCCCTCTATTATAGTTGAATTCTTTCTACAACCACCTTCTACTCTCAAGCTTAATCACTTACTACATGCATTGAGTTTGACTAGGAGATTTGTAAGAGAACTAGTTCTACATATATATCTTGTGAGGCTCTTACTTCCACCACCTCCCAATCTCTCATTTCCTCCACGAAGATGAAGATGAAAGTTCTCTTTCTTGGTTAAGAGAGGTGAACTAGTTCAAGGCTGAAGACTTGATGTAAGAAGTGGGTAAGTCCTTGGGGAAGGAAGAAGACTCCTTGCTCAAGTGGGTAAGTCCATGGTGGAAACTTCTCCTTGGCAAAGGTGAAGTCAAAGGCTGAAGATCCAAGCGAGTAGGTAATTCCTCGAGGCTAAAGACTTGTGTAAGAGTAGGTAAGTCCTTGGTGAAGGTGGAAGACTCATTGCAAAGTGGGTAAGTCCTTGGTGAGGTAGAAGACTCTTGGTTGGATAGGTAAGTCCTTTAGTAGGTTGTTGTGTAAGGCCCCTAAACTTGCTTAATGAGTTGAATGAGCTTAATTATCATAATTTAATTATTATAACCCTAATATAACCTTGTTATATGATTTGAAATCATAATACAAGCTTAAGTTTCATATTTGGTCCAATTTGGACACTGTTTGAGCAAGTTATGCAATTTTATGCACATTTTGGAGTTTTCTGTAATTTACCCAATTGAGATGTTTTCTTTTCAATTTATCACTTGAATTATGTTATTTGGATATTATATCATCATTCTTGAGCTTTTTGATCCATGGGGTGCCTATTTAAACCTTAGTTGGAAGGTGTTTTCTCCAAGGGCATTTTGGGGTTTACCCCTTCACGGAAGAGCTACCTTTAGTAGATGTCAACTAATGAATTATTTGATTGGCTGGGAAATTCGATAAAGGAAAGATAAGAAGGTATATACACATGGTGGGGCTTCTGCTTGTGTGTGTGCTTGTATATTCTTAATAAATTAAGGCCATGGACACTTGGATAGATACTAGAACTTCAACTTTTTCTTTTTCTTTATCTTAAAGTTTCATATACTTATCCCCAAGTACCAAAATGAGCCATTTTCTCTCCACCTCCCTCCTTCTCCCAACTTGTTCTCCCTATGTGCTACTGTGAATTTTTCTGTCCAAGGAAGAAGAAGGTGGGGATCTTCTTGGAAAAAGGATCTAGGGTTGCAATTGACTTCATTTTAGGGTTGAAAAAGCTTCCTACTAGTGAACTTGACCTAAAAGAGTAAGAATTCCCTTCTTTCCTCCGTCTATTTCTTTTTTATCCTTCCTCCTATATTTCTCCAGGTCGAAACCTTGTTGTTACATGGTAGAAATTTCTCTAAAGCTCTAAAACCCTACCTTTCTTGCTCCTTATGCTTAGGGTTTATTCATTTGATGAAGAAAGGTGCTAGATGGACGAATTCATAGCTTATTCTTAGATCTTATACCCTACCCGCTCGAGTTTTCTTCTGTGTGGGGTTTCATCTTCTCATTAGAGTAAAGTTTTATAACTTGCTCCACGTTTATTGCTTACCATAAGCTTGCTAGCTTATGTTCTTGCTTGAAAATGATGATTCATGCACTAAAAAGCTATGCTTGACTTAGATTTCGATTTTTATAATGTTCCCTAGTCTGATTTCAGTTCTATTTGAACTTGTGATCATGTGTACATTATTCCTAAGGTATAATTTGACTTGGATCAGGTTGGTTTGACAACCTATGGTGTTAAGCACCTATCAACCAATGGTCAATTTTAGGGTTTAAAGCTGATTTCTTCTATAAACCCATGACCCGATGATGGTACCATTGCAACAACCCTATGGTGCTATCTTCATGATAACTGATGGTCGAGATCAAGGGTGTCAACTGACGTTCACCCCTTAGGTCAGGTTTTGGATCAATGAGAAGTTTAATGATCGATCATTAAGCACCCTACTGATGTTATCAATCAATGATGACATTAGCTTAATATTTGATGTTAATTAATAAATATAGTGTTGATCTAACAACCTATGGTGACTTACTGGTCACTAATGATGGTGGATCAGGTCTCTACAACCTATGGCGAGTTAAGCATTGTAGTTGTAGCATCAATTAAGTCTTAGACCAATGGTTTCTTGGGTCACTTGATGCAATGGTCGAACCTATATTGTAATTGATGGTTTTAACATATGAACTTGACCCAATGGTCAAGATCTAATGTTTATTCCTCCAATAAATTGGAATGATGGATAATGTAATATTTTGATCCTAATAATATGATTTATATGGTTTCCTTTATATGATCAACTTAAGGAGCTTACTTGTTAACAATCGATGGCTTGTTTTAACTGAGCAATCGATTGTGGGTTTTACCCTACTCTCAATGGAACTTTTTGTGTTATTAATCAAGGGATGTCTAGGGTTAAATGGTGACTCTTTCTAGAGAAAAAATCAAGGACTTCATAGGTGGTTTATCCAAGGTATTTACTTATGTGAACAACCAATGGTCTTACCTTTTAAACATCCAATGGTTCTGGGTGACATTGTGGTATAGTGATATGGGTTGAATGATGATTGAACAAATGGAGGGTTATTCTTAATAAGGTAGTCTTACCTATTCACTCATATGAATAGAAGGGATGCTAACCATATTGTGTTGATATGTAACCCTAATGAGGTATATCTTGTTATACCTAGCTTTAATATAACTAAATTATGGTAATTGGGTATGAATAGTCCTTGAATGACTAATACAATCATGAAATACTCTGTTACTATTGTTGAAACCCTAGTATGCTATAACCCGATGGTTACACCTTGACTTATGTGTGGGTTCATACTTGAGAATGGTATGTAATGTAATGGTGATGCTTCACCTTATGCATCCATGATCCAATGGGGATGCTGTGAGTTAGGGTTTGTGTATGAGTGTTGATTAGTAACATTAATATAATTTATCTTATGAACCTAACTCTAATGCAAATAGAAAAATATGAGTATTCATATTTAACATTCTTATGTGATGGAATGATGGTGGAATAACCTCCTTAATATGATCATAACCTTATATGTTAATAATTGGTGGTTATCATAGCCACATGCTTGATACTTTCTTATGCTAAATATGTGCATTATGAATATGATGAGGGTTAATCATATCTAGATTCCTTTCATGTTGATGTAATAAAGGAATGTTCTTAATGTTAATATAACTCTGCTATGATTGTTTATGAATATCTCCTAGCTCATTAATGCAATATTGTGTTGATCTGATGTATTATATGTAAGTGATGTTGTTGAGCCTTATTATAAGGCATGCAAAGATAATGATGATCTTACAGGGAATAGTATGATGGTCTTAATGACCTTTGGGCATAGTTTAGCCCTAAATGAGGTGTAATCCTCTTATGTTGATAAGGGTTCATACCCTCTGATATTGTGAAAAGGATTTTATATCATGTGATAGTATGATCGTCTTAATGACCTTTGGGCATGGTTGAGCCCTGAATGAGGTGTAATCCTCTTGTGTTGATAAGGGTTGATACCCCGTGATATTGTGAAAAGAATTTATATCTTGTGATAGTATGATGACTAGTGTAGCCTCATGAATGGTAAGTGAATAGTACCATGTGATGATGAGATGAGAAATTATGTTTCACACATTTTATATCTTTTAAAAGTTGTGATATTTATATGCTTGCTAGAAGTGAATTAGGGTTTGTATGTCCGCTTGTTTGATGTAGTTTTAATTCACCCAATTGGCATAACTAATCAAGTAGAACTCTAATCATGTAGTGCCCTGTGCCATAGATCCATATGAGTGTCAGAACTTGCCAGATGGTGAAACGAGTATTCCTAATAGAAACTCAGAGTGCATACTGATGAGTATGCGGGGTGCTTGTTATCTTGAATTCAAGTGTTTAGGGAGGATGGCTGCGGTCATACCTAGCCCTCAGTTTGAGAATGGTTGCGGTCGTGTCTCAATGATTATATATGTGATGAGATTGGAGGACAACTGCGGTTGTACCTCAGATGGTAGGGTATGCGTACTCACCTCATTTCACTAGTGTCGTGACCTATACCAAGGACAGATTAGGCTGTAGCAGCTTGACCTTATGTGTCACTATGGCGGACCCGTACTGACCGGGGGCAGAGAAGATCTTAGGAGTCTGACTCTTCCAAGATCTTGTATGGCACTGATTGCGACCAAGCAGTGGTCAGTTGGATTTTGAGTGGTATCCTTAAATTCCTCAAGGCATAATAAAAGATGTAATACAGACGTGTAACACATTTATTTAGGAATATACACAATGTTTCACATTGGATGATAACCCCTGTTTGTTATCTTTACATAAAGATGATTCTTAGTGCAATTAAGAGATAATAGATATACTTATGTTGTGGATATGCTTAAGATTGTAGATGCGTACATACATTAGCCATGTTTATGTTGATAACTATACTTCAACTGCTGATTATAATCATGTTGTTGGATATCTCATGTTGTTAGTTATGTTTAGCATGCTAGCCATGCCTTTGTAACTAGAGATGCATATACTGCTAATCATGCTTATCCAGATAGTTGTGCTTATGTTGTTAGCTCTTCTTATAATGTTGATATGTTCACCAATTAGACATGCTCATGTTGTTAGCTATGCTATGTTACTAGACTTGCTCATGATGCTAGATATGCATATGCTACTGAATTGCTTATATTATCAACAAGATAAAGGATGATAGTTATTATATGCTCCTTTGTGTATTTTGTTAATCATCAGTGTTACTGAGCTTATTTGTTATATCTAATTAATTTGCTTAACAGTTTAATTACTTAAAAATGTTGTAATCAAAAAGCGTTGTTGGAGGTTATATCTCTTGCTGGGACTGGGTCTCACCCTTGTGGTTTGCCACATTTTTTTAGGTAATCGAAAGTGACGAAAACAAACATGTGGCAGCAAGGAGGAGCTATAGTAATGAATCTTTGAGAAAGTTGATTAGATGTCTAGTGTGTCCTAGAGTCGTCCCTGTACTCTCAGGTCCGGGTGAGAAAAAGTTTGTATATGGTGTTTCAAACGAATCATACTTTTGTTAGCATATTGATGCTTATTTGTGTGGCATATATGAATATTATTCTCATGTGTATATATGTGGTGGCTATGACGATAGAACAATTTCTATCTTATTCTTGGCATAGTATGGATATAAGAAATATTTTGGGCTCTTATGCAAATGTTTATGAGCGGGTACTGACGTTGAAATCAGCTTTAATTTACCCATATTTTTTGGTATGCGATTAATTAGTGATTGATTGTGTTTTATGTTTTGAGTAATCTCATTTAGTGTAACGGGTTCTCACACGTTGGCTCCCTTCCCTCAAAGGGAAAGTTGACTATCCTTGACCCAGAAAAGGAAGGCCATATGTTGTAACTCTTATAAGTGAATATAAGGAGTAGACATGGTTAAGAAATCTAAGAGGTTGACCTCTCTAGGTAGTAGACTAACAATCTCCTAGTTTGGAGATTGGAACCACTCTACATAGTTTGTGTTCCTATGCTTGTTTTAATCTCTCTCATCCTTGCTATGTATGTTTTAGTTACACTCGAATTTCTAATTAGCAACCTTATCTTGTGATGTATCTTTAAAGTGTAATGAATTTGGTTTAAGTGCATTTTAGCTCTATTTACCCCGCTCCAGAACATATAGCCCATCCTAGATCCATCAAGGGATCGGTCGAGTTTGTAACCCGACCGATTACTAACCTGTAATGAATATTAGAAAATGTCATCAAAGTGCTTAAATATTCAATTTAAATGCTCTTGATTTTTTCCAAGATTAATTACAAATTATACAATCATTACAAGTGATTTATGACATGATTCTAATGGATTTACATCATATTCTAGAAAAATACACTTGTATTGATTTTGACTTGTCTTTTCTCCAAGTTAGGATGTACAAGTTAAGACATTTGGAGTGTGTCTATACCTAATCTGAAAACACTCAAGTAGAAGCATTAGATATAAATAAGTGGAATGGCTAGTCGTCATCAAAACAAGGGTTTTGTCAAATTAGGCCTTGAGTCAACAAACAAGAATTAGATTGTTATCATAATTGAGGTACACTGCAAATGATCCAGAAAAATTATCATTCCTCATGGAATCTTATCCATTGTGTTAGAGAAATAAAAAAGGTTGTGGAGAGTCTTGCATCATTGGACACCATGCTCTATGAGTTATTAATATGATGCCCATTGGGTTAGGAAAATGGGGTAAACATCTGGAAGTAGGGGTTGTATTCATAGAACCATCACTTTTACCAATGCACATCAGAGTTCTAATGTAATAGAAAGGAAAAATATACCTCACCTAATTCATTTATAGATAGATACTTAGTTGTCATTTTTATATAGGTGGCAGTTTTGGAGATTGGTGGTATACTCTTTTATTTATGTTTGAGTTTATATAGGTTGTTTTTAGTGGTGTGATGTTGTTTATAAGAAGTCATGTGTAAACTTCTGTTTGAATCTACCTTACCTATAATAAGAGGGAGTTCCAACTCCCTACTTACCTGCTCATCACACCAGTCAGTTTGCCAGCTTAGAACTTGTTTTTTCATTTTGTCATGTTTATCCAAAAACTACATTGGTCAGCCTGCTTATCCCTCCATCTTACTTACCTGTCTATTGTCTTTTTTAATTATCTTATCTCCTCATCTTTATGTTTGCATCTCATCTAATTTCCGCATCACCATTTTAGTTTAGTTGTACAAACTTTTCAAACTTGTTTGTTTATTTTTATCCAGCCAATGGGTGTCTACCAAAGTGCATTTCAGAGATAAATTTGGCTCACAAACAACCAGGACATACTGTCACCAAAACATTATAACTGCATGCTCCATTTTCCATATTCAATTATCCATGTATGTCACGTAATAAGATAATCAAAATGTACATCTTATTTTACTTGTTTTTTAGTGTATACGAGTATGACATTGTTGGGGTGGTAGTTTCAACTTACTACGTTTAATTTCTTTCAGTAAGATTTCTGCTCACTCTTCAACCAACTCGCTTGTCATCTTTTCTTATAGATTTAGTTTTCAATTTACTTTTTACAGATTTCTCATTCATTATAAACTTTATAAATGACTATTTATGAGTTCTATATGTATATTTACGCAACATTGCATATATGTGCTTCAAAAGCATAGCGATGTACTTCAATAGTCTGTGTTTGAGCTCAACAGTCCAGTCTAATTGTGTGTTCACTTGATTCTCTTTTTTGATGCATAGATAATTTTAATTAACATACTACATATTGGGAAGAGTCAGTCTGACAATTAGTGGAATTATTTTCTTATAGCAAATTGCATGTAAATTATTTTGAATATATTCATTAATAAGTCGTCAGACACATGCATAAGAATGTGATCATATAATTTTTGTAATGACAAGATTCAATTTGGAAGGAGTCAACTGCTAAGTAATTGAGTTGTTCTCTTTTAGTGGGGTTTATATGGACTATCAAGAGTATTAATGATATATTGTCAATAAACACATGACCAAGAAGGATATGAAACATAATTTTAAGTAATGCCACACCACATATTAGAGGGATAAGTTTCACTTTAACAGATTGCACATAAACTATTTATACTATATCTAACTATCTTATAAAATTGAGTGTATGTGATATGCGTTTTTTTTATTCATTCTCTTTTGATAAGTTGTATGTAAATTACTGTGAGTACTAATTATATATTAGTATTTAACATGCACATGCCCAAGCATGGCACTGTAAGTAATTTTGGAGGCTTGTGACCTGCTGCTAACTGGTCAACAACAAAATGTTGTTGTGGATAAAAATTGAGTTATTTTCTTTTACCAATTTCTATATATATTATTGTGTACTAAATTTATATTAAATGTCAACATACACATGTCTAAGAAGTGGAGAACAAGTAATTTTGGTAGTGACCCACTACTTATTGTAGGGAGTATGTTGACAGTTAATTCAGTTATTTTCTATACATTTTTTACATAAAAATTTGTATTTTATACCAAATTACTCTGAAAAAATGAGTGTTTGTGATATGTGTATATCTTTTGTACCAGTTTGTTTGTGAATTCTTTTCCAGTTGTGAAAGACTAGAACACCGTGTAGAATTTTTTTTCTTAGCTTCGACAGCTATAATGTTATCATGTTTATTTAGCACAGTTTGATTAGACTTTCTTATAACTTCTATTTTAAAATTTAAATAAAAGAATTACATAGAGATGGAATGAAGATTGGAAACAAGGTGCACCACTAATCCTTTCTAAATAGCAAAATCAATTCCCTGAAATACTACAATCATAGACTCGGGGGTCATGATGTTACTATACATAACATTCTAAATCTTCTTAAGAAGTTCACAACCTATGGTGCTAAGAAATCAAAAGTGTCAAATCCAAAAGATATAAAAATATGTTGGTTGTCGACACATGCTTTCTCATGTTTGGCTACTTTGACCGATGCCGCTTTGAGAACTTATCCTATAGTAAATACTTCACCACTTAGGCCCACAACTGGGAAAACTCCTATCATATCCACACATACATATTTTCCTCCAACCCATCTAAAAATTAAGATACGAGCTTGTCTAAGTGTTGACCTCCCCTCTTGTGAATCAATCAAAAAGTTAACATATGCCTCTTTTTTAGAAGCAATTTTTGCATGTCAGAGTACCCCATAGAGAACATCCCTAACAAGATTATGTCTATACTTGAAGATAAGTAGCTCTCTACAATGAACTGTATGTTCCCTCAAAAGTGTCCAAACATGCCTTACGACAAATTAGAAAAATCTCATCAACTGAAAACAAAGGAATCATGAGATAGTACCCGATGATGGTACAATACTCTACTGGTGATATATGCAAGCCTAATCCATTTATAGGAATATCAAGGAGAAAATATTGAGTATGATCAGCTAGTTGACTCTCTAAAATTTCTTTTTGTCTAGCGGTCATCTCAAACTTAACTTTCATGTCCTCAATAATTTTGTTAAAAAAGACATTCGCCAAAACATTTTGGACTCTATGGGGGATGGTGTCCTTGTTTGTAAAATTAATAAGGTCGAAAGTTAGAATAGTGAGACAAAGATAATTTAAAACATTATCAAAATCAGATTCTATACCAAAAAATCCCATTGCCTCGTAAAATATGATCCTGTAGCACCCAAGATTAGACAAATATATGCACAATAAGCGGATCACAGATAATTTTGATAATGACACTACCATATTTTTTTTAGAATTTTGTATATTTGCAACTCAATAAAATAATAGTTATCATCATTTCCATAACAATGGTGTGGTGGTATATTTTTATGTGCCAGTGGAGTGAAGTGCATAATTAATGTATATGTTAGTATAGTATATGTTTTGAACTAAACTTGGTTATAGAAAAACTTTAGTAGATTGTATCCCATGAAAATATTTAGTTCATTTATCAGATTAATTTATTTTTTCTCATCTAACACAAACTAAAGTCCATTAAGATATCAATTAGGAGTGTAAAACAGTAATCATCTATAATTGTCTTGATATTTTAGTCGATGAGTTTTTTTAAATGAAATTCACGTCCTTAGCACGTGTAACCTGCTAATCTCAAAAGAAGACGAAGTTGACGGGCCGATCATCGGCTTTACATCGATTGGTCAAGCAACATGGGCCGAGCCCAAAACTGCACGGTGTCTGAAGCCGTAGATTCCTATGCACGGAACCCAGATGCCGACCCTCCCATTTCTCGGCTACAGGCTCCACTCTTCTCGGCCTCATATCGCCGGCGCCCCTCCCACTTCGCCTCTCCGGCTACCCTCCGCCACCGCCATGGCGAGGCTGATTTCCCGCGCCCTCCCTCTGGCTAGCCGGATGCCTCCTGTTCCAATCTCTTTCGCCGTTGCATTTCTCCGATGGCAACAACCGCTCGACTCCTCCGCCTCCCCCTCGCCGTCATCTATCCCCTCACTGCACCAGCAGAGATGCTTCCAAGCGCCTTCACGTGGTTCGCGGTTTCAGAGAGCACCGGGAATAGTTTTGGCCCAGCAGAGGGGATTACGGAAGATGCGGTGGAGTTCGTCCGCGAAAAAGAAGGCCGATAAGAAGCAGGCGGTTAAGGACAAGGAGCTCGAGTTAAAAGTGAGCATCTGCATCGAGGACGAGCTGCCTAATGATCCGGAAGTCATGGTATTGATCTTCGCCCACGTTTCTACTTCCGCATAAACAATGACGGATCTTATATTGGCCACTCCGTCCATTGAGTTGTAGATTTAGGTCTTCTCCTCCTACAATGAAGAGGCATTCCTTTTTTGTTTAGTCATAACACTGGGCAAAAATGAATGGCAAAAATGATTTGTCTTATCTAACACGAGTTACCGGAATATCCTGGTCTGTCCAACCTTCAGGAAATTGCTGAAATGCTGAAACTGAATGCCCCGTTGGCAATGAAAATTGCATTGGATGGTCTCAGCGAACCGGATTACAAGACAAGAGATACTTCCATCAGCGATGTTTCCAATTTTGAAAGGGTAGAGCTGTCCCTCATGCTATGCAATGACGAGTTCATTAGGAGCCTCAACAAGGAGTGGAGAGACGAAGACCGTGCCACCGATGTTCTTTCAATGTCACAACACATACCTGATTTGGATGTCCCGTTTGTAAGTTTGACGGCATTGTTTTTTTGGCTAGCTAACTATTTGTATTATGTTGTTCATGTCTTGTGTTTTTCCTGAACAGTTAATGTTGGGGGATATTGTGATTTCCGTTGAGACTGCAACAAGACAAGCTAAAGAGAGAGGACACACGCTTCTGGACGAGATACGGATCCTCCTGGTATGTTTGAAAAAACCAATGCGTTTAAAGAACAATAGCTCATCTAGTTTCCTTTTTCTGGGGTGGAGTTGGGAGTCGAAGGTAGAAGGGCTCAGTATCAGTTTTTGACTTCTTTGCTACTGTTGATGTAGCACATTTAGTGCAGGAATCAGTGAATCACATTGAAAACAGTTAAAGAGTTTTATTTATCAAATGATTGCATCAACATGCATTGGCGCTGAAATACTCTCATAACTGTTCATGGCTTGTCATGCCAATAGCATGTATAACAGTATACCAAAAAGTTGCATCACTCAAGCAACCATTAATCATTATTTGTTGTGATTGAAACATATAGAAAACCGTACAGGCTTAGATGAGATGCATTTTTCCTCTAGGTCCATGGTCTATTACATCTGCTGGGTTTTGATCACGAGCTCAGCTCCAAGGCAGAGGAGGAAATGGAGAAGGAGGAGGAGCTTATTTTGAAAAGTCTTGGGTGGAAGGGAAAAGGTCTAATTAAGAGTGCCAATGATGCTGCGCCAGATGAAACCGTCCAAGATGGGAATTCAAATGGTAATTAATAATAATGGTCCTTACATTGGATTCACATTCTTGATTCTGTGATAATCAACAATTCACGAAATTGAGGTGTAAGAATCTATAAGAATGTCGTTGGTTAGAAAATTTCAGGCACAATGGTACCGGTTAAAAAGAAGGAAGGCAGTTTGCGGTTCTATAAACCCAAGTTCCAATATATCTTCTGTGATATGGATGGTAAGCAGAAAACGAACTGTATCTTTTCTGTAACCTTCTCTCATATTCTACTGTTAATATATATGGCATGATTTTATGTCCTTAGGCACTCTTTTGAACAGTAAAAGTCAAATTACTTCAAAAACCGCCGAAGCCTTAAAAGAAGCAAGATCGAGAGGAGTGAAGATAGTTGTTGCTACAGGAAAGGTGAATGCTTTATTTAATATGGATCTATTATTAGCGGCTTCAATTGCTCATTCTATATTTCTTACTGGGTTATTCAAGAGGTTTCTTCTATATTACAAAAAAATTCCTTCAAATATGGCCTGCTTTATGATCACGATGGCTATCTATCTTATTTTGGGAAACAGGCTCGTCCAGCTGTCATCAGAGCTCTGAAATCAGTTGGTTTGTCCGGCAAGGATGGTATAGTTTCTGAGGTCTCTCCAGGTGTTTTTCTACAGGTATGTGCCATGGCCACAAGTTAGAATTCAAGAACTGTGCAGTCACGTTAAAAACCATGGTCAGGGATTTTTCCTAGTGTTTTGAATTTAGCAGACGAAAGTGTGCTAAGTCCTGTGACATACGCCGCCATGTATAATATAAAACCAATTTGTTTGAAATGTTTAAATTTTTGTTTATACTTGGGGTAAGAAAAACTAAGGGAATATTTGGTTTCGACGTTTTATACGTAGTAATATATCAGTGAGGAATAACCAAAGCTGAATCACACACAATGAGATAAGTAACAACATAATAATGTGATGTAGAATGCTACTCGGATAAGCACACACCATTCTGATGACTGTATATATAAATATGCCGTAACTTCGTAATTTAGCATAGTTATTTGGGAAGTGGAATTGTAATCATAGTATTACAAAATTATCTAATTATGTGCAGTGTGCATTATTATTTCAAAAGTCTGAAGAAACAAGATTAGGACAGAAAAGATTATATTCATAAGCAAACCCTACTCCCATGCAACATATAGGGAGAGGTAAAGTTAAGACTCGACTCAATTACTATGGGACCTAGCCAAAAACTGCAATGCATAACACAAGCTGGAGCATGGTAGATTCCGTATTTGCCTTAGGTAACATGAGATGGGCAAAAAATATTTGGCGGATACAGGATCCCTGATGGTTTCCTCTGTGGTCAGAGAACCTTCCGTAAACCTCTAACAAGTCCTATACACGGAGTGACATAAACTATATTTTCAGACCAATTGCTAATGGCAAAGCGTCAGCAGCCAAAGCCAGTAGTATATAACGCCATTAATGCAAGCAAACGTTTAAAAAATGCATCATGATAAACACTTATACAAGTAAATTTCTGTAGTAGAGCTGCTTTTGGAATCTTTCAGTTGGAATCTACTTGCAGAAAGTGTCATAAAAATGATATGAAATTTCAATATATAGAGAAGCGTTGGAAAAATGAACCTTACAGGCCGTAGGTTTTGTTCTTCCAAAAACTGAACAATGAAAAGTTGTTTTGTAATTATGATTTGAGGCTGCAAGTCTTTGTTCTTTAGAGGAATTACAGATTTCCACATTACTAGTGTTTCGATCCGTGGACTTCAGGGGCGGAAAATTGAGCTATAAAAACTTAAACCAAACTTATTAGACCTTCAAATTATATCACAAGTTAAGAACAATAAGGTAAACCAAGCAAGGAAGAGAGTGACTGGGACTAAACAAAGATAAGGCAATATTTGTAGTGGTTCCACCTCTAAAGGATGTAGCTTCACTACATAGAGGTCAACCTGTAGGATTTTCAGACCTTGAGTACCACCTTATATTGCACAATGAGATTTTACATTGAGAGGCCACCTTTTTCAAGATCAAGGGTTAAACTAGTATTTCCTTTAAGGTCAAGGGAGTCAATAGCCTACAAGGACTTACCCACCCTTTACTAAGCCCCTGTTTGGTTCGAGATCGAGATTACGAAGTCCGGACCGGGTTAGTCCGGGTTAGTCCATATATCCAGATTAGTTTATCAGGAGTCGATCCTGTTTTTGTTTGGCAACCCAATCCCATTGCAAGCACTCATTAAACTGGACTGGCCTCGTAACTTGTGTTTTTCAGTCTGACATATAAAACAAAATAATACAAAGACAGCTAAATCCGGACTGGGTTCTCAAAATCCTGCTGCTAGCAGGACTGACTTAGTCCGGATTTCGGGACAACGGAACCCCGAAACGGGGCCATTCTGGGATGTTGAACCAAACACTCATCTACGCCAACTCGGACTAGATCGTGCTGACGTGACACAAGAAGACAAGGCGGAATCCGGATTGGGTCCCGAACCAAACAGGGGCTAAGGGTCTTCTGCCTTTACCTTCCTCCTTCCTTCACCAAGGAAGCCTTTTTCTAATCATCACTTTGAGAGAGAGAGAGAGAGCTTCACATATGAAGACCAGGGCTAGCTCTCCTTATAACTTTCCTAATTCACTTTAATGATTGAGATGATAAGCTCAAGATAGAGAGAATCTATCCATTTCTCATTTCTTGAATTTTGAGCTATATGACTTGAAATTCGCCATTTTAGGGTTGGCGAATTTGATTGCTTTGAGTGTACTTGTTGATTCGAAATGATCTCAAATACAAGTGTTAGATACACATGAACGGAATGGTGAAGTCATCTTCAAAACAAGGACAATGCATAAATGGTTTGCACTTGTATGTAGCTCTGATATGTCTTCTAACCAGTACCCATATTAATTCGTGAGTTTTGTTTTTTTTTTTAAAGTAAAAATAGAGTTTTGAAATCCGACCCGACCCTGCCGGTTGAACCACCACCTAGGAAGCATGTACACTTCTAGACAGCCCCTGTGTCCGTGTCAGACACATTTTGGACCCGGACACGGGCGAAAACGTTTTGGACATGGCTGGAACGTGTCCAGTTCATTTTGGTGTTTTTTTGCACCCCGAACACAGCCGGACACTACTCAGACACTTCCTGGACACATCACTGCAGCTACTGCTGCTGTAATAGTCTATTTCAGAGTGCAAATGTTGAATATACAGCTGATATTTATGCCTTATTACTGAGAAAATCTAACATAGAGCTGAGATCTAATCACAATTACAAACAAATCTGTTGGTAAGAACCAATATGCAAATTCTAAGCTGAATTAGATATTACAAATCCAATTATAGTCTAATAAGTTGGTTAAATGAGTAATATGAACTCATATATATTTACAAGAAACATACATTTAGGTTTCTACTTGATATTGTTTATACCATACACATAAAGACACACATCTGCATATAAGATTATACATACATAGATACATACATATTGACAGATTTTAAGATAAATTCCAGTTCATATATCATACACCCACATATATGTATATATTAAAAAAATTCTCCTCATTCAATGCCGTGTCCGTGTCCTGCATTTTAGAAATTTGACGTGTCCTTTGTCCGTGTCAGTGTCCGTGTCCGTGTCTAGAAACGTGTCCATGCTTCCTTGACCACCACCCAACACGTCTAGTGGGTCAGGTGGGACTTAAACCCGTTTTTGTCTAAGAACCAGAGTTGACTCGGTGATCCAGCTGGTTCAACTGCCGACCCGATGGCCGGTGACGCGCCCCCAGGTCAAAGTCTCGGTCGGGTTTTGTTGATTTTACTTGTCCTTTCCTAAATGACCATCTAATTGATTTAAATTTCCTTTTCACAAAACCCCAATCCATACTTTCATATATTAACTTATTAAGTTATTTATAATATTTTTATGCAAAGAAAATAATTTGTTTGCTTCTCTAATAATAGATGCTTGATTTTGTATGTTGGATGTTTCATAATTCATCTTCTCATGTTTTCATACAGTAGATTATATACATGTATACATACTTATAAAATTATATATTTAGACATATACATGTTATATGTATATAGACACATACATGCATATACATGTTTGTATATAGTATTATTATGTATATGGTGTCATGATGACTTCACCAGGTCAACCGACCGGCGGTTGAACCAGAGACCCGTGACCTGGAAGCTTTTCCGGGTCAACATCCGGGTTGGGTCTAAAAACCTTGAGTAAAAAAGACTCTAATCGCTTTTACTGTTATCTATTTCACCTTTCATTATTTACTACTACTTAGTTGTTCAATGAACTTTTTTGTCATCTACTGAATTCCAGGGCTTACTTGTTTATGGGCGTCAAGGTCGGGAGATTGTTAGAAAAAACCTGGAGCCATCTGTTTGCAGAGAGGTACATTGTTCATTTTCCGTTCTAATCTTGTTATTATTTGCTGTCACTATGATTTTCATTCTCCTGGTGTGTCCTGAAGCTCTAGGCCAGCTAATTTTAAAATATTTCTAGCAAATTTACTACTGTTGAAAAACATCATATTGAAGGATGTATTACATGAAAATAAGATTCCACCTTGTTCTTTTGAAAATGAAGCTATTTGGTGTGTAAAATATTCTGAAGAAACTGCTTCATTGTGGATTATGATCATTTTCTATTTTTTTTTCATTCATGTTTTGAAAGGCTAAAACATGGTTATAAATTGCGGTATGCAGTGTTTGAGATTGAGTGGAAAGGTACCACATAGCAGATATGCCGTATATGGGAGTATGCTCGTTTTTTATATTTTATAATGAATTCATTCCAATATAGCTTAAAGTTGCATATAAAGCATATAAAAAATTGTAAATATGATATTTGGATTGTAGAATTACTGTTATGTTAATATAGATGCAAACAAATAAATATACATGTATAGTAAGTTTATATGTGTATACATATTTGAAATGCGTGTGTGTTGCATGTTACGTTTTAGTATTGCCATGTATATGTAGAAATACTCAAACATTTATGTGGAAATGTGTATATATAGATATCTATTTATTTTGTATATGCATGTATATATTGAAAATACAAACACATTGATATACAAAAAAATTATATATGCACGAGTTTGAAATGGAGTCAAACAATTCACATTGCTAAAACTATAGACATATAACTTATGTTTAAAAAGCAGAGGCATGCCCCAACACATGACCGCATACTGGGTTGCATATGCATATGGTCACTCAGGTTAATTTTGAGAATAGTGGGCTGAACAAAGTAAAATGACGCTAGAAGTGCATTTGCTCGGCGAGTTGGGATTATCTCTTAGTGGTCATCTTATTGTAATTGAACTAATGTAGAGGTTATTCTCTTACTGCCAAGCTGGCAATGTTTAATGGATGCTTATTTTCTAATCATACATATGCTGCAGGCTTTCCTGTACTCTTTGAAGCACGAGGTTCCTCTGGTAGCATTTTGCCAAGACAGATGCTTGACATTATTTGGCCACCCATCAATTGAGTCCTTACACACAGTCTATCACGAGCCTAAGGTGATACACTGATTGTTACATATCGCTCTAAATTTAAAAGACATTTCTTTCTTTGGTACTGAGATTTTAATTTGAACTTTCGTTGATCTAGCATTATATTTTATATGCAGGCTGAAGTCATGCCTTCTCTGGACCGTCTTCTATCCACTGCTGATGTACAGGTTAATGTCATCTGCGACCATCTTTGATTTGTGATTTTAATAAGTGTCTTTCAAAAGAGACATGAGGAGTTTATATTGGTGTTTTTTGATCTCCTACGCCACTTTTTTTTAATTTTCGGGAACCACTCATTCAAGTGTCTTGAAAACATAAGATATTGCATCAAAATCTTAATATATATGTTTTCCTGGGAGTGAACAATCTTTTTTCTAGCAACCCTGGTTTCCTATTTGGTTTTACGATCAAACTTCTGATGGTAAATTTGGGAATAGGGACAAAGATAGGCTGCTCCCCTCTCTATTTAGCAAATTGAGTTGGAATCATCTTACGTGTCATCTCCCCAGTGTATTCCACCTTAGAGCTGATATTGGGGATTTGGTGCATCAGTGGAGAGGACCAGTGTCTGATTCTATTCCAAAGACTTCTACACACATTTTTTTTATTTCATGAAAACATTCCTGACAACTCAAATCATTTTTCACAACTGACTGCCTGACTACGGATAGCAATGCCATTTTCATTTCCATCCTAGATTTTGTTTCTTTGACATCTATGGGATATACTTTCGTGCGGCTTAGATTCTACATGCTGCAGCATTCCCGTGAATATTCTTTCTACTACTAACAGCACTGCAGAAATACAGGTTTATTATACTCAAGTGGTGATTTCTTTCCATTACAAAGGGCAACGGATCAACCCACCGAAGAATTGAGAACTGGAATATCCCAGTAGTGTGAATTAATGGAATATTCACTTAGACTAGTCAGTGTCTGTGTTTTCTGTTTCCTGTCATTGGTGTCTTTATTCATATTGTATGTTTTGGACCTGATTCAGTTTCCACAAAAGCAAAGTTACTCAGACTTGAAACATACATTTTGCTTCAATTGTTTGGCACCTTTCCCTTCATTTCTGTTGTGTTTGAGTTTGAGGTTGCTTTATATGAAGACATTCCCAATGTTGCTTTAAGTCATCCCGTTTGGGGTTGGCCACTATCCTATAGAAGGCTCTTTCCCCACTATTGCATAATAAACTAGAAACTATGAAAAATGTTTCGAATTTATCTTTCTATTAATGGAATAGAAAAGGAAACTGAGATTTAAAATTGAATAACACAGAATGTTTAGTCTTGGGTTCAAGCCACGGCGACTACATATTAATAAAATCACCAATGAAAAAAGTTGAATAACACAAACTGAATGGTATCTCCAACATGAGTCAGATTTTTGGAAGGTTGACAAATTTGGCATTAAGTAGACAACTAGTTGCAAAGTGCTTCTGTCTTGAAGACTTTTTGGATTTAGAGGCCAACCCATATGGTTGCTGTTTGAATATATATATATATATATATATATATATATATATATATATATATATATATATATATATATATAGAGAGAGAGAGAGAGAGAGAGAGAGAGAGAGAGAGAGAGGCTAGAATACACTCGAGTGTACAGATCGTACTATACATCCCAATGGTGTTTGCCTATCTAGACCACGCTTTTGCAAAATCTAATCCATTGATTTTCATTGTTACAATATTAATAGACCCCATGCAAAATTTTAGCCCGTTTGGATGAGAGTGTAAATCACTATCACTCATCCAAGGACAACAAAATCGACGCACAACTAATTTGAAATGCGTGATTTTGCCCCATTAGATGCATGACCTATAAGTGTCCAAATGAGCTGAAATTTATTATGTAGAATGTTCTTAAGAAGTTTAAGAGGATCAACGGTTCAATTTTTTTATAATATCCACTTTATAACGGAAAATGATTGAGGTTTATAGCGTCTCCAGTACACTCGAGTGTATTCCAGCTTCCCCTGTCTCTCTCTCTCTCTCTCTCTCTATATATATATATATATATATATATATATATATATATATATATATATATAAGAGTCATGCTAGAATACACTCGAGTGTATTCGGAGCAGAATACACTCAAGTAGTTTTTCATGATGCAATTTTTTCCCAAAAATCTAATCTGTTGATTTTCTTAAACATCTTGTGAATAGCTCATACACAAAATTTGAGCACATTTGGACATTTATAGGTCATGTTATAAAGACCGCAAAAATTATGCATTTCAAATTAGTCTCGTGCGTCGATTTTGTTGCCCTTAGATGAGTGACTTACACTCATCCAAATGGGCTCAAAATTTGTATGTAGCCTAGTTATAGTATGACGGTGAAGATCAATGGTTTACATTTTACAAAAAATAGTCTTGATATGCAAACACACTTGAGTGTATTCGTGCGATCTGTACACTCAAGTGTATTCTAGCCTGACTCTCTCTCTCTCTCTCTCTCTATATATATATATATATATATATATATATATATATATAGTGAAGAAAATATAGGTTCTTGGTGAAAATCACAAAATTTAATTTACAACAATTATGAATATTATCTTTTATTTTGGGGGGAGGGGGTGAGGGTCTGTCTCAATCCTATTAAAGATTACTAATAATATGATAAATTTTCATCTTACAGCTGATTTTAGTAAGAAAGTCCATCTCCAATCCCTCCACCCTTCTACACACTCATTTCTTCTTTTTCTTCCCAAAAACGTAGGTCTCCTTCCAAGGAAAACTCAGTCTTAGAGAAGGCAGTCAATGAGGCAAATAAGAAGCAGATGTATTCTAAATTTCCTATGTAATCATTTTATACCTTCAAAGCAAGAGGTTTCCAAACACTCGGTAACCAGGTGTTTGATTGCACCAGAAATACAATATTGTTTTGATGTAGATTCTGTGCATTGCAGTATCTTACAAACCGTTTTCCTAAAGATCTGATTGTGTTAGATAGATCTGCATAACTGACTGTTTTGCCTGTAATGGCCAGCACCATATCCTTTTCTGTGAAAGTAAGATATCCATTCTTAGTATGTCTAGGATCTAGACATTGTATATCTACCATCTTAAGGAGTTAAGATGTGCTATTTTATGAGGACGATATGTATATCTACCATCTTAAGGAATTAAGATGTGCTAGACTAGGTTTTCTGACTGATACTTACATTTTGAACATACAGAAGTTACTTTTCTTTGGTACTCCTGAGGATGTCTCATCCCAGTTGCGGCCACATTGGATGGAAGCTACAAAAGATCGGGCTGGTGTTACTCAAGCACAGGCGGATATGCTTGAAATTATTCCTTACGGGACGTCGAAAGGAATTGGTGTTAAAATGCTACTCGATCATCTTGGTGCCACAGAAAAGGAGGTATTTATGCTCGCAATTGTTGAAACTTGACAGGCTTCCTGTTTCTTCTTCTTCTTGTGTTTGCTCCAGTTTTATAGAAAAATCTAACTATTGTTCTGACAGTCAAGTCTTGCATATGGTTTATGAAATTACTAATCAAGCCCATACATGTAAAGTTGATGCAGATCTTTTCATGAATTTGACTCCCGTTTTTACTCTTCTCATCTACAACTGAACCCCCCTTTTTGAACCCGCTTGCATAATATGGATTGCCAGTCATTTTTGATTCTATGAATGGCGGGTCATCCCCGGCAAACCCACTGCACAGTAAACTTCTCAAAATCTGCAATATACCATACTGAAGAAGTTAATAAAATGACATTTCTTTTTGCCGCCCTTGATGTATGGGGTGATATGTTCAATGTAGGTTATGGCTATTGGGGACGGGGAAAACGATGTGGAGATGCTACAGCTGGCATCCTTTAGCGTTGCTCTCTCAAATGGATCTGAGAAGGCCAAATCCGTGGCTCATGTTGTTGGTTCCAGCAATGATGATGATGGTGCAGCAGAAGCTATCTACAAGTATGCTTTTTGAGTCCTCGTGTGGAATACCTACAGCTATACTATAGTCAACCAGTAGGGTTGCATTGTTCAGCATTAGTTACCACTGAAACCGGTCGTTCAGGAAATCATTGTTTTGGCCAGCAAATTAAAAGAGGGCCACCGATTGATTACATTCTTCGTTACTGCTCCTGATTAATGTCAAGGGGCCTATATTTTTTCGGGAATTCTTGCTACTAAGAAAAAAATGATATAGCTTGTAACACAGTTTTCTGATACATGCCATCATATCATTATACATTGGCGCCATTAAATGCTTTGGTTGGTGGTTCATCACAGTATATGAGAACCCCCAATCCGAGGGGAGTTATCCTGTGTCGTTGAAATCTTTTTGATTTTTTTTTTGTTATCCAATTTTTTATCAAGTGGCACCTACTTACTTCCCATGGTTTTTTTTTAAAGATAAATGGGAGAAATTGTATTCATCTCGCCTCCCGATGCGGGCAAACTGAGTCGAAGTGCGATACCTAACTAGGACCGATGGGCTGTGGACTAGTTCTAACCACAGCCATACATGACGACATTATGCAAGTTGTGAGTTTATGATTGCTTTTTTCATAAAGTGCGATTTGACTTGGCATCATTAAGTTGCATAGGCAAGGATTGCATACAGTTTAACCTTTTGCTCCCGACTTTTTGACATTATTTTATGTACTGCATTGGTACATGTAAATAATGATGATAACGTTAATCGCACCAACAACAATGACAAATTGGCGGTGACGTTATGGTGTTTACATCTTGAGTGGATTGACGTCAGCAATTATAAACATAAAAAAAGGCAATCCAGTATATGTATACTAGCTCGTCTGCCTGAGCCCTCCCTCATATCTTGGGACTTCCTTTTATTTAGATCTGTAACCAGATCGATTGCGGAGTGGATAGTCCTATATTTGATATCCAAATCTGAATAAAAATCTGATATATGATAACATTGAGAATATTTTGAATTCGGATAAATATCCCAAGTTAAGCATTTACTTTTAGTAAGTATATATATATATATATATATATATATATATATATATATATATATATATATATATATATATATATATATGGCTAAATATTTGTTACCCGCGCGGGTAACATACCCTCGCTACCCGGCACTATTCTATTCCGCCTCCTTCCCCTGCGCGCGACCAAAGCCTGCAAATCTCCGGCGATTACAACCCCCTCTTCCGACGATTCCAACCCCCTCTTCCGCCGATTCCAACACTCTCTTCCGGCGGCTTTTCCATCTCCAGTGAATCCGCTGTTAGATGGGCCCATATCGTCCATCTGCCGCAGCGGCACTATTCTATTGTCCGCCTCCTTCCCATGCGCTCGCGCAACCAAAGACGGAAGATCCTGCAAATCTCCGGCGATTCTTCTCTGATCTCCTCCGCCGCTGGTAAGCATCCGCCGTTAGACGGGCTCATACCATCCATCTGCCGCAGAGTATTTGGGTCTTTATTCGTTGATCCGGATTCTCCCTCTTATCCGCCCCTTTTTAATCCAGGAGCTCCAATTGACAGTGCGACAAGTGCCCCGATCTGAAAGCGGCGCCCGACCTAGAAGAATAGCGACATTGTTCATTTATCCGTTAACTGCAAGAAGGGTTTTCCAGTTCTCAGTTTTCATAGAGGAGGACGACGAACGTGTTTCTGAACTCATCTGAATCCTATTTGGCTGTCGTCCGAATATCAGGTGAACATATTGATAATCATCAGTTGAAATCGTTGCTATTCAAGTGTGTCTGTCCAACTTCGAAATTTGATTTGTAATGTGTATATTGGTTTTCCAAGAGAATGCTGATTTGTAATGTGTATACTGATTTTTCTATTCAAGTGTCTTTCCAACCTTGATATCTGTTTTATTCTGATTTGTACTTTAGAATACTAATCTATCTATACTGATTGACTTATAGTAGAAAATCCAAAAGAATGTGTATTCATCGCTCTGACTATTGTATGCCCATTGTGTTTTCTTCTCTCTGACTTTTGTATTCACAATGTATATACATTTCTCTGACCTTTGTGTTTAAAGTAAACCCAATTTTGTGTTTGCATTTTTCATTTTTGAAGCAGTTACTCATTTGGTATGCTGGGTTACTCTTCTGACTGACAGAGTTACTCTCTGTTGTTTCATGGCTACTCCTCTGTCCTGCTGAGTTACTCAGATGTATTTGAACTAATTGATGAGTTACTCTTCGGCCTGATAGAGTTACTCTCTGCTGTTTCAGATTTACTCCTCTGTACTGCTGAGTTACTCATAGACGTTGTAATGGATCCCAGCCTTGATACAGATGCTGCCAATTCAAATGTTGGCCCTGATAATGATAATGCTAATTCTTATCCATCTGTTGGTGCTTCCACTCTGCCGCCAGCTACAGTTCCTAAAATTGGTCTCCATTTTGGAAGTTTAGATGAAGCTATTTCATTCTATTCTAGCTATGCTGGCATGAATTGTTTTAATATCAGAAAAGATGACAACAGGTATGAACGGGGAACTAAGATTCTTGTTGCCAAAGATCTGGTTTGTGACAAGCAGGGTACAATGGGCCGTTCTAAGAGGTCAAGAGGGCTGCTGAGCCCCGTTTGTGATGAAGTGGGTAAGTTACAGGAAAATCTGTCTAAGAAGCACAAGCGATCTGTGAAGAGGTGTGGTTGTGGAGCCATGATCCGATTCACACTAGACAAGTCCTCATCCACGTGGGTTGTGACTGCCTTTGTTGAGGAACACAACCACGATCTTGTTGATGATGCACATCTCCGTTACTTGAAGTGTAACTCATCTCTTAATGAAACTCAAAAAGATATGCTTTCTTCCATGAGCCAAGCTAACATACCTGTATCGAGACAAATTGCATTGATGGCATCGGAGTCTGGTGGTTATGAAAATCTGACATTTACTAGCAGACAAGCTCATGGACACATCAGTAGCAAGAGAAAAGAGGCAGCTAAATACGACGTCGACATGGTCTTGGATCGGTTTGCCAAGTTTAAGGTACTCGATCAGAAATTCTTCCATACATACCAAAACGATCCTGATTGTTGCTTGACTCATCTGTTTTGGGCTGATCCTGTTTCCGTTGAAGACTGTGGGTTGTTTGGTGATGCGATAGTTTTTGACACCATCTACCGCACCAACAAGTATTCAATGGTTTTTGGAATGTTTGGTGGTGTTGATCACCATCGTAAGACGGTCTTGTTTGCTTCAGCTCTTATGATTGATGAGAAGTACGAGTCATTTGTATGGGTTTTCAAGCAGTATCTACTTTGTTTTGGCAAAGAGCCAGTGTCCATCATAACCGATCAAGACCCGGCTATGAATGCTGCTATCCTTACTGTTTTTCCGAACTGCAAGCATCGATTCTGCAGCTGGCACATCCTACAAAAGCTTCCCTCTAAGCTTGGTGGTGTTCCTAACAAGGAGCAGATCATAAGCTCCTTGAATGATTGCGTGTGGAATGTGGATGATGTTGGTACCTTTGAAGAGAAGTGGCATTCTGTTGTTGAGGTTTATGGTCTGTCGTCTATTAATTGGTTGTCTGACATGTATGCTATGCGTTCGGATTGGGTCCCGTGCTATATGCAGTCTTCCTTCTTCGCAGGCATGAGGACAACGCAAAGGAGCGAGAGCTTGAATGCGTTCATTAGAAGCCATGTGAACGGTAAGAAGACTTTATTTGAACTTGTATGCTCATTGGAGACTGCTTACTCTCATGTACGGGAGATTGAAAATTTCAAAGACTTTGAAGACGAGTATAGTAATCTCCCTTTGTCATCACTTTGGCCTCTGGAGGAGCAGATGAAAGGTATATACACAAAGTCAATTTTTAAGATCTTTCAGAGTGAGGTTCATCAAAGCATGATATATAATGTAAAGGAATCTTCAGAAGGTGTATTTGAAGTGTATCGCGTTGGTGGCCTTGGATCTGCCCGCATTTTGAAGAAGAATCCGTCGAGTGAGATTGTTTATTGCAACTGTTACATGTTGGAATTCAAAGGTATACCTTGCAGGCACATCCTGTCCTATTTGAAGAGTCGTGACTTTTGCACTCTTCCCGAGCCATACATATATAAGAGGTGGACCAAAGGCTACAAAGAACATCCTTTGATCTTTGGCAAAGCTGCAGTTAGTCATCTATCCACTGGGAGGACTCTTAAGCTTGTCTCTGCCTGCAATTCTATTGTGAACATAGCGTGTAGGAACAACGCTGTAGATATTTGCCATGAAAAACTGCTAGCATTGCAAAAGGAGCTGTTAGATTTGGATGTCTCTGATAGTTGTGTAGATGCAGGTGCTGGTGTAACTGCTTCAAATACAGCTTCTTCTTCAGCTGTCAAGGTTAATATCCCCAATGTTTGTAAAACTAAGGGGAGACCCAAATCCACAGATGTGAGGTTTAAATCTGGAGTTGAGATTGCACAGTCTAAAAGAGAGAGGCAGTGCAAGAATTGTTTAGAGTTTGGTGTTAACCATGACAGCAGGAATTGTCCTAAGAAGTAGTGCATTATATGATTGGGATTTGCTGCTACTATGTATACTGCTCGTGTTCTGGTGGTCTTGCTGTTGCTATTGATGTATATGTGGTTCTATCTTTTTTATTGGAGTTTGTAGTGTGTTTGTGAGGCATGTTCAAATATGTAATGGGGTTGTTCTTTTTGTGTAGTTTTATGAAAGTGAGTTTGTAACTTTCTAAGTACTTCACTTGTGTTTGTAATCTATCTTTGTGTTACCTTGTGCTCCAGCAATTGTATGTATACTTTGAATATGTTACAAAGAATGTCTTCTGATCAATTATTATTCTTTTTGAATATTATGTGTTTGTTTTTGTGTACAATGGATACTATTACTGTTGTCACAGTTACTCTTATTGCTGTCATAGTTACTCGCAGTGGTTTGTCAGTTACTCTTATTGCTGTTAGAGTTACTCGTAGGGTTGTCCCAGTTACTCGCAGTGTTTTTCCAGTTACTTACAAGCTATTTTTTCACAGTTACTCTAACTGATCACAGTTACTCTATCTGCTATTTCAGTTACTCGCAGTGTTGGTTCAGTTACTCGCATTGTTTTCATAGTTACTCGTAGTGTGTCACAGTTACTCGCAGTGTTGGTTCAGTTACTCGTAGTCCTTTTCCAGTTACTCGCAGCTTTTTTCAGTTACTCGCAGTGATTTTTTAGTTACTCGCCTGCTTTCTTCAGTTACTCACAGGGGTTTTTCAGTTACTCGCAGTGTTTGTTCAGTAACATTCGAAAGGATTTCTTCAGTTACTTGCGTGCTTTCTTCAGTTACTCGCAGGGGGTCTTCAGTTACTCGCGTGCTTTCTTCAGGTACTCGTAGGGGTCTTCAGTTACTCGCAGGGTTCTTCAGTTACTCGTAGGGGTTTTTCAGTTACTCGCAGGGGTTCTTCAGTTACTCGCAGGGGTTGTTCAGTAATAGTAGGAGAAAAATGAGTACAGGAGTCTGTTGTACAAAAAGTAACTCTAGAAGAGAGAGCACAGAGCTATAAATAATTGCAGTGATGTGTCGTCAGAACAACCCAGAGTATGCTGGCATCTTTGCAACCCAACAGGAAAGAGCACTGCTGTCAATAATTGCAGCACCAACAACACAGACCATTACTCTCACTGCTGTAAATAATTGCAGCACCAACAACACAGACCATTACTCTCACTGCTGTCAATAATTGCAGCACCAACAACACATAGCATTACTCTCACTGCTGCACATATTTGCTGCACCAACAATACAGCGGGGGGCTTTCAGATCTGCAATATCTCCATCCTCCACGACACCCTCTCCTTCCATCTCTTCTTCATCAGCAACTGCTCCGGAATCCACTTCTTCATCCTGGAATCCACTTCCAGGTGGCTTTCAGATCTGCAACATCTCCATCATCCACGGCACCCTCTCCTTCCATATCTTCTTCATCAGCAACTGCTCCGGTTTACAACACAGTGGGGGGCTTTCAGATCTACAACATCTCCATCCTCGACGACACCCTCGAGGTCCACTTCTTCATCTGTGACTGTTACGGTTTACATAAGGTACAGTTTTACATTTCTTCAGATCCCCTTTTACATTTCTTCATAAGGTACAATTTTTCAGTAGCACCCCCTTTGACCATCTCCTCTACAATTTTTCAGTAGCACCCCCTTTGACCATCTCCTCAGATCCCCTTTAACATTTCTTCACAGCCTACCATGGAGCCATTCATCCAGCCAATCAACTACACCCTTGACGACAAGACAGTGGAATCCATTCTACTTCCTATAGAATGGAACCATCTCCATTTTCAGATCAAACCAGGCCAAACCACCTTCCTAATCGGAAACCAGTCTTTCCAGATAACCCTTATGCAGAATAAAAACGGGTCACTTTCAACTGCTAAGGGCTGGAAAAGGATGATCGCACAGCTTAGTATTCGCAAAGGTTGGATCATCTACCTCAAGCCAACTGATCACCAGACCATCACAGCATGGATCACAGATCAGTTCTTAGAAACACCAACTGAGCTTATTCCTCTCTTCAGAATGCCTGGAGACGAAGTATACTCTGGATCGGAGGACTCTGCAGATCAGCTTTTCGTTAGGGACATACACCAAGCAGCACCGAGATCAGCTGTAAATCCCATTCAGTTTGCAGAAGACACTGCTTCTTCGTCTGTCCAGCGTTCCTTTCACAAGTAGGTGTCGCCAGGGATGGATCCGACCCCCTGAGCTATTTGATTTTTATGTTTAGTTAATGGACCTTCTTTATAGCCGATCTGGCTGTATTTTTCTATATTTTAAGTTCAGTTGATGGACCTTCTCTATATTCGATCTGGTTGTATAATATATAACGTTTTATGCTTTGAATGTTGTAATCTTGAATGTTTAGCTGTAGTGTTTTGAATGGTGTAATCTTGAATGTTGTAATCTTGCTTGTGCTCTCCTTGACCTTATGTAACTCACATGGTTGTCTAGTTACTCGCATAGGATTCAATTACTCATATGGTTGTCGCCAATACCTTTTTGTTGTTCAGTTACTCGCAGCGTTTGTTCAGTTACTCGCAGTGTTGGTTCAGTTACTCGTAGTGTTTTTTCAGTTACTCGCAGGCTATTTGAGTTACTCACAGTATTGATACAGTTACTCGCAGCGTTTTGCCAGTTACTCGCGAGCTTTCTTCAGTTACTCACAGTGTTGGTTCAGTTACTCGCAGGGTTGTTCAGTTACTCGCGGCATTTTCCAGTTACTCGCGAGCTTTTTTCAGTTACTCTCAGCGTTTTTCCAGTTACTCGCGAGATTTCTTCAGTTACTCGCAGGGTTGTTCAATTACTCACAGCGTTTTTCCAGTTACTCGCGAGATTTCTTCAGTTACTCGCAGTGTTGGTTCAGTTACTCGCGAGCTTTGTTCAGTTACTCGCGGCGTTTTCCAGTTACTCGCGAGCTTTTTTCAGTTACTCTCAGCATTTTTCCAGTTACTTGCGAGATTTCTTCAGTTACTCGCAGGGTTGTTCAGTTACTCGCAGAGTTTTTCCAGTTACTCGCGAGCTTTCTTCAGTTACTCACAGTGTTGGTTCAGTTACTCTCAGCGTTTTTCCAGTTACTCGCGAGATTTCTTCAGTTACTCGCAGGGTTGTTCAGTTACTCGCAGAGTTTTTCTAGTTACTCGCGAGCTTTCTTCAGTTACTCGCAGTGTTGGTTCAGTTACTCTCAGCGGTTTTCCAGTTACTCGCGAGATTTCTTCAGTTACTCGCAGGGTTGTTCAGTTACTCGCAGAGTTTTTCCAGTTACTCGCGAGCTTTCTTCAGTTACTCGCGAGCTTTGTTCAGTTACTCGCAGCGCATTCCAGTTACTCGCAGAGTTTTTCCAGTTACTCGCGAGCTTTCTTCAGTTACTCGCAGTGTTGGTTCAGTTACTCGCGAGCTTTGTTCAGTTACTCGCAACGTTTTCCAGTTACTCGCAGAGGGTTGTTTAGTGGCTCACAGTGTTTGGTCAGTTACTCGCAGAGGGTTGTTCAGTTACTCGCAGGCTATTTTGAGTTACTCACAGTGTTTTTCCAGTTACTCGGAGCGGCTGTGACAGTTACTCGCAGTCCCTTTTCAGTTACTCGTAGTCCTTTTTCAGTTACTCACAGTCCTTTTCCAGTTACTCGTAGTGTTTTTCAGTTACTCCAGGGTTGTGATAGTTACCCGCAACTATTGTTCAGTTACTCAACCATTACTGTCGGTTACCCAAGCACTACTCTCAGTTACTCAAGAGCTAATCCCAGGGTTTTTTCAGATACTTGAATAGTTTGTTAAGTTACTCAATCATTACTGTCGGGTGTTCAAGCATTACTCAAGCATTCTGTTACTTTCAGCTCAGTTACTCGTAGTAGTTTCAAGATGTACATAAGCATTCAAAGCATAAAGTTATCTAAAGCATTCAAGAACATTTAGCCAAAATATAAGGGCAAAATTAATATATGTTCAAGATGACATGTACAACAAGATCAAATGTACATTAAGATCAGTTGTAAATTTAGACTTTTAATAGCTGTACATTCAAGAGCAGGTGTACATTCAGATATACACAGCTTATACAACAGCGAGTAACTGAACAACAGCTTATACAATAGCAGCTATACACTTGTTGTTTCTTCATTCTTTTTTGTTTCTGGTTGTTTATCAGCTTCAGCTTCTCCTCCATTGTTATCAACAGATATACCTTCTTTGATCTCTTTGATTTCAGCTTTTTCATTGTCTCTTGGAGGCTGCAGCTGCCCCCTTGTCATCATTCGTTGAAAAATATCAGCCCTTATTGATGGTATGTCTTTGCAGGTGAAGTCCATAGGTTTACAATTTACTAGGCACTCTAGGTACTTCATGACAAAGATCCCACAGTCAAGTGAGTCTTCTTCCTGCTGTGGGCAGATCGGGTAATCCCGTTTCCACTGCGACAATTGGCTTCGCTTTTCAGGTGCACCCCTAAAGAAGTCGTGCACTATACCCACCTGCATTAAAAAAACAAGACATTTATTCATCATCAATTAAAGATCAGTAATCCTTTCAATCCACTTATAATGGACTTAATTTTTATAGATCACTTACCCATCTATTGAATTCCTTTCTTGAGTTGCTACTCCAACTCATTGAATTATAGGACCGGTGTGCTCCATCCCTGAAACTTGCTTCGTACAAGTGCCAGTGGTTGTCGTTGTTTAGTATTGTGAACACCGAGTCCATTGCGTCCCAATCTTTCATTGGAACGTTGAATAGTGGAGATAGCATGTCTATCTGTTCCAAGGTGATGTCCTCAATATTAAATGCTAGCTTTTGCTGCAAATGTAGAGTTTAAAAACCACATCTATAAGTTTCAGTTTGTGTTTATATATTGTAATTTCATGTAAATTTGTATACAAAGTTTATTTGTCTTACCGGAGCATAAGTGCTCATGCAGTGTCACGTCAATCCCTTCTTCCTCCGCTTGCTTGTGCTCTCCTTGAGCATCTGTACAAAGCAGTCGAGAACCTGAATAAAACCAAAAGCTTTATCAGTTTAGCAATCCAAATTATCTATTTCAAAGAGTTAAACTACATTCTTGTTTCTTACAGGTGAATGTGTCATTTGATCCTTGTACAGGAGGGCGGCGAGGTCCTTCCCCGTGCACCAAGTGTCTTCACTGAATTTCCATTCTTGTTGTAACCTGCAAATTATTTTTATAGATGTTATACATACGAGTTGGATATAGAAACATTAATGTTTTATCATTTTACATTTGACAATAACCAATTCTCTTACATTTTTTCTATGTTGTCCATGAAGTGATGGACAATTTCTTTGGCTTCTTTTGTTTTGAAATGTTTAAAACCTATGAAGTTTGACATCTTGTGCTGTCAACAACAATAGAGAAATCCATGTTAGAATCAATCTTCATTTTTCCCAAGTTATTTAAGCATTTCTGTCAGTTACTCAAGCATTACTCTCGGTTACTCATTCATTATGTTCAGTTACTCAAGCATTACATTCAGTTACTCATTCATTATGTGCAGTTACTCAAGCATTATATTCAGTTACTCAAGCCTTACGTGCAGTTGCTCAAGCCTTACTTGCAGTTACTCAAGCATTAGGTTCAGTTACTCAAGCTTTAGGTTCAGTTACTCAAGCATTACTTGCAGTTATGATATACTTGAAAGGAGATGAAAATTACCTTCTCCTCCCTTCTTTTCTTCACATTTTTCTCTATGCTCCCTATCTTTGGCTCTTCCATCGTCTTCTTCTTCAATCTTCTTCTGGGCTTCTTCTGCCCTTCTTCTTCTACTATCTTCTCCGGATGTTGGCTCCCTTCTTTTTGTTTCTTTTGGTCTGCATCTTCTGCAGACTTTGGTTCTTCAGAACTGTTGTCCTTTGTTTCTTTTTTCTCCTCTTCTTCTTGTTTCTTTTGGTCTGCATGAATCAGTATGTGATATTGATGTCATACATATATCCTCCAGTCTACTCTGAGATCAAGAAAGTGAATGAACATTGACAGGATGACTGTTCCATGCCTTGAGTTCATTCAGGATATCAGTGACAAAGGAACTATACATTCGCTGTAACACCATTCACGAATTGTAGGATTGAAAGTTGTTCTCCAACTTTCTATTTCACTTGGGTAGCACTGATGTGTGACTAGGCACCACTCTTTGCTTGTGAAGTCATAAGTGTTATGGACTTTCACTGCCAATGTGAAATAGGCCTGCAGGGTCACACACATAGGATTTAACCTGGAAGAGGAGTTTATCCACAAACGATGCTTAGATTGATTACTAAAGGAGTTTAGTACTTCAATTAAACACTCAATTAATTGATAGCTCAAAATCATGGTGTTCAAGGTGTTGGACCAAATGATTAGAGTATCAGATTGATTGAAACTACAATTGGATGAATTTGCATAGTCTGCTGCCCCAACCGATCGGCTCATGGGATGAACCGATCGGCTCAGGTTGATGAACTGATCGGCTCAACTGGTGAGATGATCGACTCATGTATCAATGAGACGATCAACTCAATTGTTGAACTGGTCAATTCATGTGACCAACCGAGATCGTTTGGAAAGTCAGAAGACTATTTTGCAAATACAATTTGTTTCACTTGTACAAATTTGATTTGGACAAGGATTAATATTTGATTAATCAGAAACAAATATGAAAGTCAATTTGAGTTGGACCAGGACCATGAACTGATCGGCTCAGAAGTGAACCGATCGGCTCAGGTGTCCCAACCGACCAGTTAAGGTGTCAACCGATCGACTCAGGTCCCCAACCGACCGTTTCATGCTTGAAACGATCGGTTTAGAAGGCGCAGTTGGTTGTTTTGTGGAAAAATCTCAAACCCTTCTACTCCTACTTTAATCCCACATTGCCCGAGATAGAGAACCTTGTCCCATGACCCTCCTATATATAGGGGTATTGGGGGGCTTCTCAAGAACAACAACTCAAAACACCAGTTGCTCTGTAAAGTTGTCGTTCTCTCTGGTTTTGGTAACTGAGAGAGCCTGAGCAAGTGCTACCCGATAAGGGAGGCACAACAAGGGAAAGAAAACTACACAAAAGCAACTGGTGGCAGGAGAGTGTGTCGGTGACTAGTACATTGAAAGGAGGGTGCGACTCCTTGTGATTCCTTGTGGGACAAGGAGATCAGAGTTCCAGGTAGTCTGTGTGGACTACTTCAGAGGCGGGAGACTTCTGCCACTCAGAAGACAGCTATCAATCCTGACAGTCCCGGTGAGACCAGGAGCTGCACAAACACCATCCAAGACCAGAGGTGAAGACCGTGCAAGCCACGAGGTAACGTCACCGAGCAAGCCTCGGGACAAGGTATGCCTCTACAAACCATCCTTCCTACCATATAGACGTTGACATGATTCCTTTTTTTGGTTTTGGGAGAAGAAAATTTTTGTTTCCACTACCTTCTCTGTCTCCCTTAAAATGCAACATATGTGTACTATGAATTTAGATTAACAACCATTCATAACCAAGGGGATCTAGGTAAACAAATGTTCTCTATTTAATTATACAACAATTTTAATCATAGACAAATTCCCTATATTTCAGTTTACTTTTATAACCTTTGCGAATACTTAGAGAATTCTCATTAGGATATATTTTATACATTTATAATGTGATTTTATCATCTTAATTTCATACAAATAGAGGAAGAATCCATTTCATATCATTTTGCAACAACTTAGATCAAACAAACAATTCAAGGTTTGTAGTCGCATGTTAAGCAATTGAAGATTATGGATGATTTAACAAATTTTCATGCAATATACTATTTAAAGAAAGTTACCACTCACCGTAAGGTGTGAAAACACCTTAAAAACATATCTCATCCCCAAAAATCTTTATCTCATATCAAATCCCTAGTAATTCACCCAATTCTTCTTCCTTTCAACTCGGAAACCCTAAAAATGAGGAATTATGAAGAAAGAGTGAGAAAAGGGAAAATTTTGATACCATTTTGGATAAAATCAGAGGTGAGACGAAATCTTGACATGTGAGAGAAGATTCACTATTAAAGTCTATGCAAATAAGCTAAACTTACTTGATTTCATCATATCCCGGATTGAGAAACCCTAGATCAGAAATTCCACCTCTTTCTCCTCTCAATCCCTAACGCTCCCTCTCTCTCTAGGATTTCTTTACCCTGGATTGAATCACAAATTATGATAGCTTCTAGTGTGTTAGGTTGACCATATAGAGCAATTGAGTTGCTTGGGTCAATTACACATTGACCCTCACTATACTTTCTCTTTTTTCAGTTGAATTTTTATGTCATACAAATGTTACTGTAATTCATCTAATGAATAGCTAATAGATCCTCAAAAAATTATGAAAACTTTGTATATTATTTATGATTGAGTTGAAGATTTCCAGTAAATTTTTTAGATCATTTGGAGTTACCAATAAATAAATAAAAATCAAATTCTACACTTCTATATTGCAATCAGTAGCATGGTCGGTCAAGTTTGAAACTCGATCGACAAATAGGTCATAACATTCTCCAAAAATTCTGATATTTTTCTATAGTGTTCATATTTAAGGTATACAAATTATATTCAAATTTTAATTCAATCAGAGTTACACATAAAACAGTAAAAATAATTTAGTAAGACACTATACTTATTTAATTTTTTATTCACATATCATCAAAACCCTAATTTGGGCCGATTAGGGTTATATTTCTCAAACCCTAATTTCTCAAAGTAAAAGCACACTTAAAGTTCTTGTTAGATTTCAAACATGATAATTGAATTATCATCATTAATTATATTTAAGAAATGATCAATCCAATTAAGAATGTAATCATCCAGGTAAACCCTAGTTTACCAATTAAGCTCAGATGCGGTCATAACAATATCATCACCCTTCATTAGGGTTGGGTTTTATTCTTATTAAAAAATTAAGGATTCAAGATCATAATATCTAGAATCAAACCCTAATTCATACTCCACTCATCTTAGGAGTATCAATGCATACTTATTAACATGTTTATCACACATGTGAAAGTCTCTCTCTTATCCTTATTGGGATATTGATTACATCATACTTTTTACTAAGTTGGTTCAATCCTCCTCTTAAGGAACATTAGTTCATCATTAATAGACTCATCATCTTTTATATTGGAATTGACACAACACACAAAATATGCCACTCAATCAACTACATATGATTGAAGTGCCCCTACCGTATCGGGTATCAAGATGTGTGTATATTGTCATATTATTCTTTAAGATACATTCTTTATCTCATGTCGTGTAATCATAACGGGCATGTTCTATAACCACATAACCATGTCATGCTTTAGGGTGTATCCCCTAATCTTCATATCGTGTATCCATATCAAATTGACTATCACTTAGTTCTCATAATCTCAAGATAACTTCATGTTAGGTATGAGCTAGGTGCTTGACCCCATATCGTGTATAAGCTAGGTTCTTGATGCCATATCATGCAGAAGGTGTGCACCATATTGGGCATAGAGTGTTTGCCTCATAGTGTATCATTTGAATGGTATATACAAGATAACATATCAGTTTACCATCTTGATTTATCATATCGGGTCTCCATGTTAGGTGACATATCGGTTTACAATATTGGATAGACCCTTAGGGTCATAACCTCTTTTTACCTTAAAGGATCAGCCCTATCACATATTTAAATGACAAGATAAGTGTCTAGTTGAATTCTCTAATCTCAATCCATTACTCAAAGGATAGTGTATATCAGATTTCAATCCCTCATCTAGGGTTTTCCACCATATTGGGTAGAATGAGCCATATCGTACATAAGGTATGAATTGGACCTCATATCATTCACAAGGTGGAAGTAGGTACTATTACTATCATTCATGGAATATCAATCATATCATGCATGTGGTATCACTCACCACTTATATTGGTTTACCCATCTCCTTTGGTTCCCAACTCTATGTTGTTTAGAGTGCTCACTATCTCTATATCGTGCAAGAAGTATAATCTTAGACTTGTATCGTGTATAAGGTGTACGTGGGTATCTCCCATATCATTCATAAGACATGTCTCATATCGCGTATGAGCTATCATCTATCCCCATATCGGGTTAACTCCCATCTTGGGTTTCATATCGGGTTTAGGGTATTTCAACCATATCAGGTTATACCTTGTATTTGAATCCATGTCTTATATCATACATAAGTGAATGCTCAATCAATCATATCGTGTACAAGATGTGTGCTTCAAGATATCATGTACCAAGTGTGTACTATATGATCATATCGCACAAGAGGTACTTTCTTATCCTACTCCTATCGGGTTACCCAAACTAGGGTTTTTAGCATATCGACTTACAAGTATACACTTGACCCTGTATTGTGCATTGAGTCTTTGCTTGACTTCCTATCAAGAAAAAGGTGTATGGTTAAGACCATATCATGTTAAAGATGTGAAATTCATCTCATATCGTGCAAGGATATATAAACTTCTAAACATATCGTGCAAGTGATGTTTGTACATACCCATATCGGGTTAGTGGTACTTGTTTGTATGCTTGAACCCGATATCACTTTATAAAGTGATACCATCTTCTTCAAGCTCTAGACCTTCGTTCTAACTATTATAAAACATTGACAACAGGTCCAAAAACTACTAGAACTCATAATTACATCAACTATTCAAGAAGATTTCAGAATTGAAAGTAGATCATTAAGTATAGCCAGTTAGGTGATGAATAATAACATGATTGAGTTCAAGTTATATAACCCGCCTTATGAAAAACTTCAAAGCTCCAAGCTCCAAAGCTTCACATTCCTAAGGTTGAATATGAACTTCTCCAAGGTCCAAGTCTCATTCACAACTCCTCCATATACAAGAAATCACCATAGTTAAGAACTTGGTGAAGAAGGAAAGAGAGGAATATCCATAACCTGAGATCCTACTTCAACCAAGGTTGAAGATGACCAAAGCCTTACCTTAAGCTTGGTGCTCGAGCTCCCCATGCTCCTTGAGATACTTTGCATGATATCTAAGGGGTATGCATGATATCTCCAAGGAAGAGTGTTGTGGGGTTCATGAACTTCCATAAGTAGGTGGAAGGTGAAGTATATATACTTGGGTTCATGAGATAAAGTGTATAAGAGGTGTCTTCACCTCATGCTACTAGATGACACATGGACATGCATGGTTGACATGTGCCCATTCATGCACACATATATATATTTCCATGCAAGAGTCTTGAGGATAATCTAGAGATGATATTTCGGTCATCCTTTATCTTGTTGATTAAGTTATCTCATTTCTATCTCACCAAATAAACAAACTGATACACTTTTTGCAAGGAGCTTGCAACTCGTCATGGACCACCTCTTTAAGGTGTTTTTCCCATCATGGCCTTTTCCAAGGTTCAACACTGATAGGAAACTTCTACTATGACTCCTTGGCTAATAGGGGCTCCTACATCAAGTCTACAACTTGATACAACATATATAAGGCTTTACCTTCAATTTTTTCTTGATCTTTTCATCACTAAGAGTATCATCACTCAAAGGTGATTCAAACATAGTGTCTCTATCTTTATATTTCATATAAAAGATACATAGAGGGAGTATGGACACTCTAGAGATGGTAATTTTCATTTCAACCCCGTATATTGGGTAAATTACAAATTGTACTAAAATTGGTGCACAAAGTACTAACATTGTTCAAACAAGTTATAACTTGAGATTTAGGTTTTGCACAAGCCACCACTTAGCATCATTCTCTCTATTATGATATTGAAACACTTTGAAAACATTCCAAATGTGACATATTGTGATGTAACCCCTTATCTTGGGCAAATTGCACTTTGGTCCAAAATAAAGGAACATTGCTCAAACATCATTCAATAAAGACCAAACTTGAAACATAAGTGTGTCACATGATAACAATACTCCTTAGAGGATTATATTAAATTTATAAGCAACTTAGCTAAAACAAATAGGGTTACCTCATAACCCAGGTCAGGGTCATTACAAGTTATAAACCCCTAATAAGGATTTCGTCCCCAAAATCCCAGATGAAGGAAGACATTTGTCAGTCATGCATCATATTGTCAAGTCTACACATAACATCTTGATGTCATGGAGATGCCATAGAACTTTGACCAACACAAAGTCCTTCCATTAAACATCATTATAAGATCTATCACATATGAAAAATACTCAGTTGTCCTTTCCATTGCTGGCTGCAGAGTCAACTCTATGTCAGGTAACACTTTCTACGTCAAATAAGTACTATTCATACTTTGAATAATTATGGTGTCAAACCTTATTGACTCACATATTTTATGTGATAAGATTCTTGATTCTAGGGAGTCTTTCATACTCTTCACTCAGTTTAGCATTTCACTTCCAAGGAAAGATCAGGGTTACGTTCTGTCACCCACTTGGGACTACAAGTCTTATCATACATTTTCAGTGCCATTCTAGGCTATTGACACAACACAAAACTTTCTTATGACTTGTACCAATTATCTTCCTAGTTGTACATTCTCTTCTCATAAGGGAAGGTCACTCATTAAAGAAGAACTTATCTCAGAGGTATCTCTAGATGTTATGTATAAGCTGCCTCAACAGATCTAGATAGGGATATTCTAAGGAATTCATTTTTAGTTTAATAAGCTTTTTCTCAAAATGATTCTACAATTGTTCCTTCAATTAATACATGCTTATCGATTTTATGTTTATGCAGAGCATAAACCCCTAACATATGATATCCATACTATATCTATCTCAAGGTTGTCCCTTCTAGGTAATCAAACATTATTCATCTTATCGAGAGTCATATTCTCACTTTCCCATACCACCTAGCACTTCTTGGATACCATAATTTCTTACCTTGGTATCCGTCACCTGTGTCGAAAACACATCACACCCTTATCATATCCATCTCTCTATTGTTAATACCAAAGTCAAACATACAAAAGGATCTTTCTTTCATCTTGGGACATTGCCTATTACACATATCTTTACCTTGGAACCAAAGTCCAAGATGAACTGATACTTTTTCAAGTATCTATCAAAAGAAGACTTCTATCTCATACACATCAGGTGTCATAAGACTCACTTGATTGCCATGTCGCTAAAAGGAAAGAACGGAAAGAAACATATTCTTTTTATCACCCCATCATTACCCAGGGTTGTTCATTAAAGAGAAGATATTATCATCTCCTAAGATTATTGCATCAACTTTCAACTATTCTTGAGTCTTTTACTCTTGTTTCATCTTAGGTTCCTTGCCATATGCATAGGAATTATATGGATGACTACATATCATCATTCTTTTCTTTGTTATTTTCTAACATGTTATGAACATTTTGTGATTTTATCACATTTCCCATTTCCACATTATGGAAAAGATCTTTACTATTCACACAGACTTTATCAAACATGGATCATCTCCCTTGTTCTCATTCTCTTATCATGAGGATTATACTTTTTACTTCCTCATACACTCAGATTGATCTGAGATCATCTCAGATTCCATTTTATTGCACTTAGGATGTGATAAAAATATCCAATGCATATTTCCAGTTTTGTTATGCTCACTAGATTGTCTCAAAATGACTACTTGACCAAAGTAATTAGAAAAGATAACAATCTAAGAGTTCCATACTTACCTTATCTTCAATAGTTGAATACCTGGCCAGGGTATACAAGTACTGAGATTAGGTAGTATGCACTTTGTTTACTATCATATTCCTTACTTTTCATATCATAAAAAACATAGGACTTAGCATCCCTAGATTTTCTCCAGGCATCACTTCTATACCTCATCATCTTTCACACTGATAGAACAAATTGTAAAGCATTTTAAAGATTACCAAATAGAAAGTAACTTCTCATCTTCCTTATGTCCTCATAGGACTTGTCAAAGGAAGCTCAACGACAACTACTTTTCTTATACTTAACAGATAAAATCATGAAATGATATATCAGAATGACACTATTTCATCTGACCTGTCTCAACTCATAGATTGATTACTGCCTCATGCTGATTCTTTTCATAGAATCTTGTCGTTGCCTATTTCCAACATCGTGTTCTATTGATCAGTGTAGATGGACCTGCTCGGGATGTCTATCAACGTCCTTATGCGCCACTGTTAAACCATTGTTGTTGAGAGTCTTGTTGACTCTACCTCGATGGTTGGGTCATCTCCTCCTTCCTTTTTGGACAAAAGGATCTAATATGCCCAAACTGTTTACACTTATAACATATCTTATAAGCATCCCCTGGCCTTGTCGGCCTTATAACCGATGTAGAAGCTAAATCAAGAGTTCTAACTGGTGGAACATCATGTCCTTTTCCCTTTCTTGGTAGCCATTGCCCTAGTGCATAAGACATTGGTTGCAATGAGGATATCAAAAACTTCCCCTTTTTAGAACTATTAGGCATTTGTTCCCGAGTTTGGATAGGTATTTTCTTAATCCCTACCTCATTCCCGAGTTTGGATAGTTCTTTATAAGATGTCCTGGTTTCCTACACCTCTAGAAGACTCTGATTTTGGGTCGTAACCTAATTCTTTCAACATTTTCCATTGCTCCAACATAATGATGTTGATCAAGAATCCTACCAGAGCCCAAAATTTCATCATTGGGGACTGATAATCTAGGTTGTATAGCTTGTCTCTGATCCTCTATATGCCTCAATGTTGTCATAACCAATCTGGTGAGAGCATTAAAAGTAGGGTTCTCTATCATGGTTGGATCAACCTGGGGATTCTCAAACAGTCATTATTTTCTTGCCTGACCCCTTGCACCTTCTCCTGGTGCAACAACATTACTTTCAACAATGTGTTCCTTGCATTCTCCAGACATCTTTAAGATTTACTCTATCTTCTGCATAAGCAAAAGTCACTATAAGATATACTGGAGGACACTAGAATAGACTCAACACTTAGTCCTATGTCTCTGTAGACTCAATGAACCTTAAGCACTGATACCAAAACTTATAACGATGACCATCAAACTGATAGCTAAATCGTTACTAATTATGCATAATAATCATAAACAATGGGTTAACAAATATCACTAAAATTTAAAACCATTTGCAAGGAGATCCTCTTCCAGAAAACTCTTACGGAAAGATCCAAAACTTATACATATCATGATTTAAATTGTACAATCACTATTTCATTTCATCTCGAGGACAACATATAACAGTTTCTCTATCAACACATATACTGAAGCAACATAAAACTTCAAGGCATACAAGCCAAAATCCTCAGATTGTTCATGAAACCATTACAAATTGACTCCAAGGACCTGAGAGTATAGAGACGACACATAGGAATTCTATCTACAAAACATGACATACAGTACACTCAACTTGAGCTGTTACCTACTGCCCCAGCTATTGTTCCTCCTCTGTAGTAAGGTCTCTACCGCCTTGTGCACGTCCACCTGAAGATTGTGGATCCCACAGGGTGAGACAATTGTCCCAGTGAAAGATATAACTCTCTACTGACCATATTATTATCACAGATAAGCATTATAAAACTGAGTAGGGGTTCTTTTATATTAACAAGTAGGATTAATCATTGTATGGACAAAACAAAGTAATCTCTTTACTTAATAAAGATGATGCATCTACCCATGGTAGAGTAATAAACCATATATCTACTTTACAAGGAATGTAAATAAACATAAATAACATCTATCAACTAAGATGTATAACTGAATTACACATCAACCAATGTTTTCTGTATTTGATCCTTAAGCAAATATGCTACACGACTGATTACGTTTTACAATCACACTTATGCCCTGAGGAGATGAAGTATGTCATTCATGCTCCAAACAAACACAAACTTCTCACAAGTCAATACCATACAAGGTCAATGGAAGAGTCGGCTGCCAAGACCTCACCTATCCCAGTCAGTACGAGACCACTGACAGTGACATCTTGTGTCAATCTGCAAAAGAGCATGCCAGGGTATAGTGGCATCTTCGCTCAGAGCTACATCCGCAACATGCACTCTCTTAGGGGAACATCGACTAACAACCATCCCCAATTATGAAATTACTGAGTCATGGCATATAGCCATACTCTGAGCAATGGGCTAGTTCACCGTGCTCAACTGAGTCTACGACCGTAGTCTCACTCGAGCCAGGATATGGCATATAGCCAAATCCTCATTTATTTCGAGTTCATAAGGGGATCGGCTCACACATGTCTGTCCAAGCTTACACCCCCAACATATTAAAAAATATGCACTCTGGGTTATACCGCGGGAAAAACTCATTTCCCCATTCAGCAAATCCTAACACTGATGGATCTATGGTCAGGGCAACATTTTATGGTTTCTAATGATATATTAAGTGTATTACAGTATTCTTTTAGCATCAAAAAAGTTATAAGCATCAATCATAGACAAATGCTACAAAGAAAGGTGTAATACATCTATCAAGTACTTTGCAAATCTTTGGAACACATTTAGATACATAACACTTGGGATCTCAGTCCCTTATCACATCACTGGGAATTCTCATCCCTTCACATCATTATCATCATGATTACTGGATCTGGGTATTCAAACCCTTAGATCACCACATAGCATTGTCACCTCTGTAACAGGTAACTATTACCTCTAGGTCCTCAGACCAAGGTATTCATTTCACTTGTTGTACAAGTATTCCACATAGCTCTCAGGGTTTCGTTAAGAATCTTGTCATCTCTTAGACAGGTAACAACTTATCTTTTTAATATATCAGACAATATAATCATTATACTTTATTGTATAGTTATTTAACATGGCTCACAAGGCTCATTTAAAACTGTAACATGCACAACATCATAGCTCATTCCATCTATGCTCATTATCTCATGTTTCTTGAAGTTTTCACTTCATGGTAGAAACTCTAGTAGTATATGACATCATTATGCCATTCAAGGGAAATAAATCCTATCCATTATTAGGGTTAGGATTGTCTACATCATTACCATGTGATATAAGAAAGAACATCCTTCTCATTATTAGGGTTAGGATTTCTCCATCTTAATCAATTAGGGTTGTAAGAGTATATCATCACCCTTCATTAGGGTTGGGTTTTCTTCTTATTAACAAATTAAGGATTCAAGATCATCATATCTAGAATCAGACCCTAATTCATGCTCCACTCATCTTAGGAGTATCAATGCATACTTATTAACATGTTTATCACACATGTGAAAGTCTCTCTCTTATCCTTATTAGGATATTGATTACATCATACTTTTTACTAAGTTGGTTCAATCCTCCTCTTGAGGAACATTAGTTCATCATTAATAGACTCATCATGTTTTATATTGAAATTGACACAACACACAACATATGTCACTCAATCAACTACATATGATTGAAGTGTCCCTACCATATTGGGTATCAAGATGTGTGTATATTGTCATATTATTCTTTAAGATACATTATTTATCTCATGTCGTGTATCCATATCGAGCATGTGGTATAACCACATCACCATGTCATGTTTTAGGGTGGATTCCCTAATCTTCATATCGTGTATCCATATCAAATTGACTATTACTTAGTTCTCATCATCTCAAGATAATTTCATGTCGGGTATGAGTTAGGTGCTTGACCCCATATCGGGTATAAGCTAGGTTTTTGATGCCATATCATGCAGAAGGTGTGCACCATATTGGGCATAGAGTGTATGCCTCATTGTGTATCATTTGAATGGTATATACAAGATAACATATCGGTTTACCATCTTGATTTATCATATCGGGTCTCCGTGTTAGGTGACATATCAATTTACCATATTGGATAGACCCTTAGGATCATAACCTCTATTTACCTTCAAGGATCATCCCTATCACATAGTTACATGACAAGCTAAGTGTCTAGTTGAATTATCTTATCTCAATCCATTACTCAAAGGATAGGGTATATCAGATTTCAATCCCTCATCTAGGGTTTTCCACCATATTGGGTAGAATGAGCCATATTGTGCATAAGGTATGAATTGGACCTCATATCATTCACAAAGTGGAAGTAGGTGTTATTCCTATCATTCATGGAATATCAATCATATCATGCATGTGGTATCACTCACCACTTATATCAGTTTACCCATCACATTGGGTTCCCAACTCTATGTTGTTTAGAGTGCTCACTATCTCTATATTGTGCAAGAAGTATAATCTTAGACTTGTATTGTGTATAAGGTGTAAGTGGGTATCTCCCATATCATTCATAAGACATGGAACATATCATGTATGAGCTATCATCTATCCCCATATCGGGTTAAGCCCCATCTTGGGTTTCATATTGGGTTTAGGGTATTTCAACCATATCAGGTTATACCATGTATTTGAATCCATGTCTTATATCGCACATAAGTGAATGCTCAATCAATCATATCGTGTATAAGATGTGTGCTTCAAGATATCATGTACCAAGTGTGCAGTATATGATCATATCATGTAAGAGGTAATTGCTTATCCTACTCATATCGGGTTACCCAAACTAGGGTTTTTAGCATATTGAATTACAAGTATACACTTGACCGTATATGATGCATAGAGTCTTTGCTTGACTTCCCATTGAGAAAAAGGTGTATGGTTAACACCATATCATGTTCAAGATGTGAACTTCATCTCCATATCATGCAAGGAGATACAAACTTCTAAATATATCGTGCAAGTGATGTTTGTACATACCCATATCGGGTTAGTGGTACTTGTTTGTATGCTTGAACCCGATATCACTTTATAAAGTGATACCATCTTCTTCAAGCTCTAGAAATTCATTATAACTACTATGAAACATGGACAGAAGGTCCAAAAACTACTAGAACTCATAATTTCATCAACTATTCAAGAAGAATTTGGAATTGAAAGTAGATCATTAAGTATTGCAAGTTGGGTGATGAATAATAACATGATTGAGTTCAAGTTATATATCCCGCCTTATGAAAAACTTCAAAGCTCCAAGCTCCAAAGCTTCACGTTCCTAAGGTTGAATATGAACTTCACCAAGGTCGAAGGCTCATTCACAACTCCTCCATATACAAGAAATCACCATAGTTAAGAACTTGGTGAATAAGGAAAGAGAGGAATATCCATAACCTGAGATCCTACTTCAACCAAGGTTGAAGATGACCAAAGCCTTACCTTAAGCTTGGTGCTCAAGATCCCCATGCTGCTTGAGATACTTTGCATGATATATAAGGGGCTATGCATGATATCTACAAGGTAGAGGGTTGTGGGGTTTGTAGACTCATAAGTAGGTGGAAGGTGAAGTATATATACTTGTGTTCATGAGATAAAGTGTATAAGAGGTGTCTTCACCTCATGCTACTAGATGAAACGTGGCTATGCATGGTTGACACGTGTCCAGCATGCATATATATATATATATATTGCCATGCAAGACTCTTGAGGATAATATAGAGGTGATATTTCGGTCATCCTTTATCTTGTTGGATAAGTCATCTCATCTCTATCTCACCAAATAAACAAACCGATACATTTTTTGCAAGGAGCTTGAAACTCGTCATGGACCACCTCCTTAAGGTGATTTTCCCGTCATGGCCTTTTCCAAGGCTCAACAAACCGATAGGAGACTTCTACTATGATTCCTTGGCAGATAGAGGCTCCTATATCAAGTCTACAACTTGATACAACACATATAAGGCTTTACCTTCAATTCCTTCTTGATCTTTTCATCACTAATAACATAGTGTATTCTTCTTTATCTTTCCTCTAAAAGATACATAGAGGGATTAGAGACACTCTAGAGGTGGTAATTTGCATTTGAACTCCATATATTGGGTAAATTACAAACTGTACTAAAATTGGTGCACAAAGTACTAGCATTGTTCAAACAAGTTATAACTTGAGATTTAGGCTTTCCACATGCCACCAATTAGCATCATTATCTCTATTTTGATATTAAAACACTTTGAACACATTCAACATGTGACATATTGTAATGTAACCCCTTATCTTGGGAAAATTGCACTTTGGTCCAAAACAAAGGAACATTACTCAAACATCATTCAATCATGACCAAACTTGAAACATAAGTGTGTCACATGATAACAAAACTCCTTAGAGGATTATATTAAATTTCTAAGCAACTTACTTAGCCAAAACAAATAGGGTTACCTCATAACCTAGGTCAGGATCATTAAACCCATGCCTGACAATGTCGATGCCTCCTTCTTCCAGAAGCACTGAGACACAATCAAAGGTCATCTTATGGACTTCATCTCAAGGACCTTTAAAGGACCTCCCCTCGAACCAAAAGTGGTCAATTCAACGCTTGTTCTCATTGTGAAGGTCACCCCACCTGAGAGTTGCTCCCATATTTTCCCTATTTTCTTGAATAACGTGTGCAGTAAGCTTCTCTTGAGGTTATTGCCTAGTGTATCAAGCCATACCTCAGAGACTAGATCTCACTAGTCCAGTCCAACTTCGTGCCAGGCCAAAGAATAAGATACAATATCACAATTTTCTAGGAGATTATTCACTCAATGGAGTCTAAGAGAAACTGTAAACATTGGTTGGGGCTCAAGCTTGATTTGGTTAAAGCATTTGACAAACCGATTTGGATATTCATCGAGGATACCCTTCATAGAATGTCAGTTTTGAAGATCCTTATCAATATTATCATGCAAAACCTTAGGTCTAGGAAGGCCTTGATTCTTTGGAATGGGGAGACCATTGGATCCTTTACTCCCTTATGTGGAGTCAAGAAAGGACCCCCTATCCCATACCTATTTGTTATTTTTCTAGAGAGACATAACCAAATGATAGAGGAGGAAATCAATAACAGAAGATGGAGGTCAATCATCCTCACTATGTAGAAAATTTCTTTCTCTCATGTGAGATTTGCAAGTGACATCTTAATCTTTGGTGAAGCATTGACTCAACATGCAATAATCATCAAGAAATGTTTAAGGTGCTTCATCTTGGCTTTGGGACAATCCCTCTAACATGGGAATCTGACTATTTTCTTTTGCAAAAGCACCCTAATGGTCGTAATGACTCAAATCTGTAAGAAGTTGGAAATCAAAGAAACACAGAACCTTAGTTGACAACTAGGAGTGCCAATCATCCACAAAAGGAAGATCAAGGAACACTACCAATTCCTCCTCAAAAGAATCCATATACATATAAACTCTTGGAAAAAATGACTTCTATCCTTGGTTGATTGGGCAACCTTGGAAAAATCTATCCTTCTTTCCCAAACCTGCTACACTATGCAAATGACTCAACTTCTGCTCTCATGTTGTGATAAGATTTATCAAATGATATGCAATTTCCTCTAGAATGGGTCCTCAACTACACAGAAGGTGAATCTAGTCTCTTAAAACAAATTACCAAACCTTTGCATGAAGGAGAACTCAAAATGAAGAAATCAAGGCATTTCAATGCCTCTCTGATCCTAAATATGGCATGGTACTTAACTCAAAAACTCCCCATTCCATGGGTTGAACTAATGCATGCAAAATATAGGAATGAAGGTCTTTGAAATTTTGTAGGCTCTCATATCCGACGAAGCATAAAGGGATAAAACACTTTCCTTTTGAACAACTCAAGGAAGGCCATCATTTTTGGCATGAACATGGAAGTATGATCTGTGGATTGGATTTTCCAAGACCACAAACATATTCTCAAACCATGACACTTGATCCCAGATGATATAAAGGATATGTGAGTAGCATGTCTCGCCAACGATGATGAGAATTGGGATAATATTTTCCTACACCACTGGTTCACCAATACTACAAATAGAGAGATTGTTCGAATGCCTACACCCCATCACTCTTATGAAAAAGATGGTATGGTATGGATCGACTCCACACACAGGGCCTTCACTTCGAGTTCAACACACAAACTACTTATTTATGCTCCAACCAGCAATAACAACAATCATTACGAAGCCATTTGGGACTACCTTGCCCGCAAATAATAAAGGCACACCTATGGCTCATTCACAGGAACATGTTATTCATGAATAACCTACGATTCAAGAGAAAGATGTCACCAGATATTTTATGTTTGAGATGTAAGAAAGAGGAGGAACCCCCACTTCATGATATATGAGACTATACCAGAGCTAAACAAAATTGGCTACTTCTGATTCCTCAGGAAGCATACAATTTCCTCATTTCTAAAAGAACATCTGACTGGATAGGATACAATCTTAAATCCTTAAAGAATATGTATGGATGGACAACCTATTCCCTATCACATGTTGTTTCATTTGGAAGGCCAGAAACTCCTATATCTTTGAAGCAAGTTCACAATCTCTACCAGTTCTTGCACACTCATGTAAGGCCAAACAGACATCTGTATCTCTAGTTTTCTAAAATCAACCCAATAAGGGGCCAACTCTTGCTCCAACTACTCCCAACATCATCGTCATCTCCTCCAACCTACTCATTATGCATGTTGATGAAGCAATGGACAACCTAAATAATCACAAATTGACTGCAAGGGAGTTGAGAGATTATCACAGACAATTGTGAGGATTCTTAGCCTCACTGATAATAATTTTTTATCCTACATATGGAGAGACATTGACCATCTTGGATGGTTTGGCCTACGCTTTGGTCCATGCAATCCCACTGGGTGCTATCATTAGTGATTCTAGAAACGTAGTCAACTAGGTGAACAACATCAAGGACCCTCCAGTCAAATATAGGTCTGTGGTGGAAGCAATTTGTAGTTCATGGAGAAAGGCCTCTCATCTAAGAGTGACCACCTAAAGAGGAACCCAAATCACTTAGTTGATCAACTCACCAAGCAATGTCTAAAGCAGCCGGATCAGACCTGCACCCTTTCTGCTCAATAGCTATCAAGATGGCCTACTTGTTGGTTCATATTAGACACTTTGATTTCTAGCAATAACCTGGCTCGTGAAGTCCATTGTAATCAGTTAGTCTAATATTTACTAAACAAGGGGGATACATCATGTATTGAAGTCATCTTCCATATGATATATAGAATAAGATGAAATTACACATCTAAAGGTTTTTTGAAAGATTTTTTTTGGTGATGGAAACGTTCAAGAGAATTGCTCCAAGATGAAGAAGGGTATGGGAATCCCTATAGGAATCCAAGAACCACCAAGAGTGTCGTCCAACTATAAGAGGGGCTCTCCTCTTTGGATGTCCTAACCACATAGGTTTATGGGTGTAGGAATAACTGGTTGATGCTATGTAGATAATAAAATGGAAGAATAATTTATTGTTGATGTATTAGATAGAACCACATTCCTTTATATATGAAGCAGTGTACATGTTTAACCTCGGGAGTCAAGCGACGTAGACTGGCTACTGAACTTTGTCTCATTTACATAATGATTAAAATTATGAATAACTTTACAATAGTATAAGCACATGTACTATAATTCATGGTCTTCATGTTCATATAATTAGATCATAAATTCAGATTTGATGTTTACAAGAAACAAAATTCAATACAAGAAAAATTTATATATAATGATGTATAGACTCCAAACAACACCCCCTCTAATAATGTGGTGCATGATTCTTATTTTATTCTACTGGTACCGCTTTAGCGTTTTCTTGATTAATCCAATATCAGAGAAATGGTTAAAGTTTGATGTGGTCTATCACACTTATGTGTGTATCTAATATACATTAATTAAGTACCACATATGATTAGAGATTGTTTCAAACACTAGTTTAGAGTTCAAGAAACCAATTTTCTATTAATATATTTTTATATGGTGTATCCACTAATGTAAATGTTACCTAGATGGTGTATCCACTGTTTAGAGATCAAGAAACCAATTTGCCATTAATCTTTTTTTTCTTCTCTATGTTATGTCTAAATTTAGATGAATTTGACATGTACCTCTATCTATCATTATTAATTCTGGACATCGTACATGGCTCTACACACAATCAAAATATAAGTGAACAATTATAATAGTTTGATATTATTTATTTCTTTTGGTATGCATATATTAATATACTTCTTCAATAAATATTCTAAGTGATTTGTTAACAAAGATGATGTTTTATATTGATTTATTGGGAAGAGCATTTTAGGGAAAGTGAGTCTTAATAAAATGAGAAAAGGTTTATGAGGAGAGAGTATGCAGTAAATACCAAGTTGTTTGGAAGACTAGGCAATGTGTATAGTGGAACTTGATTTCATGTTTAAGAAAAGGTAAAATGGAGGGAAAAATATAGGAGGAGAGAGTGTTTTGGAGAATTACTTGAAAGTCATAGTTTGATAGATGGCATAATTGTAATATATAAATCAACATACATGGTTCCATTTGTAGCCTTTAGTTTTGTGTTATATAACAACGACTCATTAAAAAACTAACAAATAATATCTACAACGTTAGTTATGGAAATCAAAGCATCACAATAGAATAGAAGTGGCCATTGAGAAAAAAATTAGGGTATTGCTTTAGTTATCACGTCAATTTCCTAAATAGAAAGTGTTGTTACGAATAACTCGGGAAATAAATTCCCTAACAAATTTCTGGACACCAAATCAATTTCCTAACAGACTTTGATGTCAGTTTCTTAAGGTGATCTGACGCATGATGTTTGAATTTTTTTAGACATGCTATGTCAATTTGTATACAAAACCGACTCAAAAATGCATATTGTTATGTCAATTTTCTAAGCAAACCAACATAAGACCCAAAACTCAGGTGTCATTTTGACTATGTTTTCAGTTTCAACCAATGTTTTAGTATTGTTAATAACACCCAAAAAATTAATTATTTCCCCCTTTATCTCACTATTTACAATGAACCATTGACTATCCCACTCCCACTTATAGCTATCTCATACTACTACCTCTGTTGTTTCTCACCACTAGTACTCTACTACCACAAATGTCTGTCACCATTGTTGCTCATCACTACTACTTGTTGTTTCCATCGTTGCTACCCCTTCTCCTACTGCCATTGGTTCTTGTTATCGACTACTCTCCCACCACCCCCATGACTCTATTCTTGAGGTCTCATCTTGTACTTGATGCTTGCATGTTTGTTTATTTCTTTGTATTTTTTGTTATGCTTGCATGTTTGTTTTTTGCTTTGTATTTTTTTTTGTTATGCTTGTATGTTTGTTTTTTGCATTAGTTATTTTAATAACTATAATTCATGTATAATTGTTTGTTAATTGCATTTTTTTTCATGTCAAGTACATATAACTAGCATGTCATGCCTATATGATTATAATTGAAAATAATATAAATAGCTTGTTTAATTAGTCTAAAATGCATAACTATGTAAATTCATTTATGATGAATGTTAATTATTGTCTATGTTTGGTGCATTGTTCAGTTTGAATGTTGTATGGATAAATAATCATAAATAAGAATTAGCACATCAAATTGGTAAGAATTCGCATAATTACACCTGATTTAGGTTGATATGCATTTACCTAAATTCTAAAACACAAATATTTATCCCTAAACCCCTAATCCCTAAACCCTAAACCCTAATTATTAAATAGACATGTGTTTCGTTGGCCTAGAAACCCGCCCAAGATTTACCCATAAGGAGTAAATTTGAGAGTCCCCGATTTGGACTTATTCTTGAACACTTAATGCCACTTACAATGTGGGTATATAACGTGTGTGTAGTTTTTAAGAATATTTTGGTAGTCATTTGCCCCAGATGCTCTCTGGCTACTATGTAGATAAGTATTTGCCCAACAACATTGATGTACTTGGAGAACTGTGGAGAAATGCTACCAATATATTTTTGGAAACCAAACACATATTATACATTTACTAGTGATATTTAGTGTTAAAGAATGGCATAGGTGGTACATTTCATCAATATGAACATTAAATACACATTCTAGTTGTCCTAGAAACCTATCCAGGAGTAAATCTTAGATAGTCCCTGGTTTGGGAATATTCTTGAACACTTAATATCATTTAGGATGTGAGTGTATAATTTGAGTCAATTTTAAGAATATTTTGACAATCATTTCCACGTTTGTCCTTTGGGTACATATGTAGGTGGGTCTTTTCCCATCTACGTCTATGTGCTTAGAGAACTACAGGAAAAAGATACAAAAATATTCTTAAAAGTCAAACATGAACTATACACTTACTAGTTATATTAAGTGTTCAAGAATGGTATAGGCGTACACATTAATAAATATGAGTGTAAAAATTTGTTGCAAACGCTAATAAATAATTTGGTCTCAATCAAAACTTTTTTTTGAAATTGACATAGATAATACCAGATTGACTAATATTCTGTGCACCATGTATTTAGTCCATAATGGATTGACAATGGTTTCCATTCCAAATTTCTCCATTGAAGATTTTATAAGAAATTTTGATGAATTTATAACATTTGTAGAGGAACATAGGAAACAACCTGAAGATAGGTTATATTTCCCATTTAGAAATTTTAGTAACTACTTGAAAGTCAATATTGTTGAGGATTATCAAATATATTCAATATGCAATGGAAATATACATGGCTATCTGCAATGGTATTGGCATGGATATGTTCCTACTATGATATCAATAGATGTCCACAGTGGTACTTATGTGAAAGAAGAAATAACAAATGGTATTGATGTGAACAAACCAATTCAAAATGACATGGTTGGTGTGATTCTAGATATTTGAGGAGTTTATCTTACTAATACACCTTCCTTATTTAGAAACATTATACATGATGTTGAGAAACCATCATACTTGGGCTGTACTAAGTTTATGAGGCTAAGTGTTGTATAGAAATTGTATACCCTAAAGGGTAATAATAGGTGGGGTGGTAAAGGTTCCACGTTTTTGTTGTCTTTGTTGAAAGAAATTCTTCATGAAGACAACAAGCTTTCAATCTTGATATACAAAACAAAAAAAAGTTGTGCCGAATGGTAATGGAGGCTAAGAGGATAGATGTATGTCTGAATGATTGTGTATTATTTTAAAAGGACTATATCAATTTGCAAAGTTCATATTTGTCTGTGTTTAGAGAGGGTGTATCATGCATTATCTTTTAGTTATATTTTTTGTTGAATAAATGATTAAGAATGTGTCCAAACAATAAATACATTTTAATTCCACAAATTCCCTTAAGTTTCATGAACTTAAGGAATAGTGATTTTCTCAAATCCTGAGTTTGTCTGAGACTCCCTTTAGTATTATATTTAAACCATTATTACTTAACCTTTTATATTTCTTTATATCTACATATCATGTTTCATTATCCTTAGTCATTCCCGTAAGGTTTCTAGGGGTATGAATATTTTTGAAATAATCTCTTGTTGACTCCAACAGTCTCATGTACTTATGGAGTGCCTTTCACATTGACCCCTTGCACCTCATGTATTTATGGAGGTGACCATACTCCTAACCCTATGGGGCTTGTGTGCACAAGGACGGCTTCCTAATGACCCCACATGACTTATGTACTTAGGGCATGATCACCTCCTACCCCCTTAGGTCTTATGTACCTTTAAGCATCCCTAGTTGACCCCGGGGTGGACTTAGGGCTCTACCCTACCTAGAGTTTATTGAAGTCTATAGCTTTATTATGTCTCGCTTGTAAATTTCACCTTGTTTTAGGACAAGGGCCTCAAATTTCATTATATTTTATGTCCCATGACTCATCCTTCTTAAGAGTCTCTGACTTAGATATATTTCATATAATTATATTCAATGTGCTATATTTTCATCACACAATTTTCTTAAGATTTCTCCAACCAGAATTATCACCCTTATATATTTATGCATGTACAATACTAAGATAAATGCACACCCTTCTTTTTCAGACTTTGTGGAAGTAGGTATTATATACCCCATACGCAAAATAATTACTTTTCTTCACTGTACTTCACTTGCCATTGCATATTACCCTATGATTTAACCAAGGTTTTCACATTTAATATATGTTAGAAATACATTTTTGCTTATCAAGGAAAACTTGTTATACTATGTAGGGTGAAATGCCTTCATGCCTTAAACCCATACCATCCATTATATCCCATCTATTTAAACTTAGGTCCTTTTAGGACGTTTGAAGTTTCCTTCTTGACTTGGAGGAAGAGGTTAGGCTTTGTAGCCACAATTGGAACCCATGGGTATATGGTCATTCCTCCCCCATATATCATCTACCATTCTTTGATTGACCCTCTCTAGGTCGAGATACCCCCTTAAAAGTGATTTTAGGATCTTAGACTTATTCTTATGTAGAACTTATTACCTATGTTTCATATACATATTCAAACCCTTTATGTGTGTCTTATATGCATGCATGGATGCAAGGAATTCAAGCATGGGAAACTAGGGTGTCTAATTTTTGATACCCAGACTAGATTACCCAACCCATTAGGGTTTCCTCCTTTCATTACTGCTAATTAGGGTTTGGTTAGGTAGGGTTATTATTTCACCCGCACTACTCCTATTACCAAGGATTAGAGCTTAGGGTTAGTGTGAGGAACTACACCCTATATTTTAGGGTGTTATGGTTCCTTTGATCCAAAAGGTTTTCATATCCTACTAGGCCATCCCAATTAAGTAAATGTGCTTTCCCACCCTTGTCTTGGTCTTTCTAGGGTTTACCCTCACTCCAGAAACATAAATTACATGTCACATCTTTCTTGTTTATTTCACCTATTATATTATATGTACTTGAATTAGCGGAGGATTCCTTAATCCTACTTCTTCTTAAAACCCTAACTTGATATGAGGAGGGAAGTGCACTTTAGTCTATACAAAGTATATATATGAGAAGAGGACAAAACTATAGATGAGAAAACTTGTCGAGAAATTATTTAAGACAAACCCTAGGTTCTTCCTAGTCGTGTATAATTTTGCCTTATGGATTCCTCATATACCAGTTTAACGGTGTAGATAAAAATTATATCTAGGCCCCCAATTCGTTATCCTTTCTAGACATTGTTACCATCAAACCAATTCCTAATAATTTTCCTTATTATTCTATGGATTACTTGGAATTATCAATTATTAAAACATTATTTGATAAATATGGGCTTTGATACTTAATGCAACGACCCCAACTTTTGAGCATACCCCAATTAAGAGAGACCATAAAATCCAGAGTCAATACCTAAATTTCTAGAATCTATATTTAACAAATAGCATATAATAATCATCAATTTCAAATATTTTTAACTTTCATTGGATGAAAATGTTCAAACAATACTCCTTTAAAGAGTTACACCAACTTCTCAAAGAAAACTAATCTATACATGGAAATGGTACTAAAGTAACTAACTAATCCTCTGGGTATTAAATTTAAAATATTCAACTTAATGCATCTGATTCTTCACATCTGTATATCTTTATATATGGCATTAAAAAGTTTGCATGTATGATGAATATTGATCAACAATAAAATATTTTCACATGTGAACTAGTATATTAATTTAGATAATTTAACCAATGTTTGCCAAACCACATTGGGTGTAATCACCTTTCTCTATACATCATTGGACATAGGTTACACCTTAGTAGATCTAACCTATGGTTCAGTTTTATGATACACATATTGGAATTATATATTAAAATGGAATTAAACAAGCATCAAATAATTCATTCATCAAGTCAATACTTTGAAAATCATTCATGAATCCATCAACAACTGATATGTCGAGTATTCATAAAGTAACCACACACTTCAATGGAGACATCATGTCGTAATATACGTCAAGAACTTTAATCAATCCAATTATGACAGACAAATTTTTGGTACTAAGTTCGATTTTGAACTATTATACATAATCCAATGAAACTAAAAATCACTTTGCTAAATTTCCATTCATAATTACACCTCATTGAATTCTCTTGAGATTTGAGTACCAAAATCCAACTTCTCCACATTTTATCTAGTCATCCCACTGGGGATCCACAATTAGATATTTGAACCCAACTATGTACTATTGGCATCAAAATCACACAAAAATGTAAATTTATTATTAGATAATTATACTTGTATTAGTTGAGAGAGTAAATTCGTTAGTGATCTCATATTCATAAATATGGGAGTTAATATTTTAAAAATTAAGATGAAAGCAAATTAAAGGTGTGGTTAAAATTTTGGGTCTATAGGGTTAATAACATAAAAGTTATGAATACTTGATGTGATGGAAATTAAGGATCAATAATGGATTAAAACCCAATTTATTATCACTATCAAACTAGGGCATTGACTATCCCTAGCACTACAAACCAAGGGAAGCAATTACTCCACGATTGACATCACTAGAAGAGCCACGAGAAGCATGCTCTCCCCTCTTAACCATTTTCAATTATTCTAAACATATTGAATCCTCCATTGAATCACCTACCTGAATGGCCAGTCAAGAAGTAAGTGAACCCTAGACTGGCATCTCCATTACCACCTCCTCATCATCAAGAAGGCAATCACACATCCATTATAGATTGAGTTTATGCCTTGAAAAAACTTAAATGTGTCATTACATGTATCATCAACCTCCACACAAACACAAGATGCTCCTCTAAATTGATCACATACCTTGCATCTATAAAGGCCCTAGTTCCCTAGGGTTTGGTGAATAGACCCATAGATAGGAACCCCAACCTCTCCAGACCTAAAACAAATTCTGACCTGCACTGATGTTCTGCAAACTTCTTCATCCACTCCATTTGATCCCATCAAAGATCACCTGGTAGAAATTATTAGACGGAAGCCTCCATATTGAGAAGGTCACACTGTCAATGATAGAATTGCAACCATGCCTTCAACCTTCATAGAAATCAACCGCACTGGATCTTGGAACTCACGAACCTGCCACCATTATCCTAAATCTATAGTGGACCATGTTCCTATGATTAGATGACAACAACTCCTATTAATCACATCTTATTTGACATTGCAGTGATCTCCAAACCATCATCATTGTCACCCCTCCATTTTGCAACCTACACCCTCACCCTTCATCAACCTCAACACCACCACAAATCATTTTCTTCACCCCACCACCAACCTAAACTATCACCTCCATAGACTTGCAACCATATCATGTCTACATCTATCCAACCATCAGTAGCCTGCCAACACAATGACTGTCAACCCTCCAGTAGACCCCTTCACCTCTCCGCCAATCACCATGAACCTCACAATATCTTGCTTCAACTCTGATTGACTAGCCACCTCTTCAGACCATTGTGCCATCAACTCCAACCTAGAAACCCTCTACAACTTTGGTAACAAGACCAATGAGGTGTTGCAACCTCCTTGTAACACTAATCTAGAAGATAGCCCAGACAATAAGTTCATATCCATAGGGTTCATACTATCCAAAAATCCAATCTTGTAGTGACCCATCATTGAAAAAATATTTGATCACATGATGTTTGGGTGAGTTCCTTGGTCCTATATTTTAGATTTGGTAATCCATTATTAGAACGTGCTACTTTAGATTTGAGGGCCTATTTGATAAAAAAAATGAAAACAAAAAGAAGGGATTAGGCTACTAGTATAGCTGATGCATTACAATCAATATTATTGTAGTAGTATATGCATTACAATTAGATACATAAGTGTACTATTAATAGTAAGTTAATAGTTAGATTATCTAAAAATTAAAGTGCATTCTTAATGGTTCTAGTATAAGATTAAAATATAAAATCATGGTCACAGTGATTCCCTTGCTTAATTGATATGCAAACTTATTATATGTCAAATTGGTAATAGTATACATATATGTGTGCGAGTTAATATGTGGTTATGTGATGAGTCAAACTCAGTAGTTGTTAATCAAAATGATCAATATACTATTTTTATTTTTTTCATAAATCAAAACCCCTAGATGCACAATGATGTATTTTGATAATAATTATAAAACGAAAATGGATCTTATAAGCATATTCATATCTTCAGTTATATGAATATATGTGACTTAACTGGACCAATGAAGATATATGAAAATGCAAGAAAATAATACTAGAAGATATGTGTAAATGTCATATTGATTTCCATGTATATATATAAGGGGTACAACATGCATGAAGCTATTCTAATAAAATGTTTGAAGAAAGAATGTTAGACATCTCTATAATGGACATATGGTTGGTTACATACTATGTATTTTAATGACAATATTATTAAACCAATAAGATGATACCGTGTTTACATACACTTGTAGGAGACATTTATCATATAAATAACTCAATTAGTAACTCTATAAAAGAAGACAATGGGAATGACATGGAACGTTAAGCCTAAATAGAAAATCTAATCCTAAATTACTCAAAAATGAACAATATATGATTTCAAGCCAAGAAACATCCAATAACTCCTTTACATTCTCTCTTGAAAGATTTCTGAGAAATTGACATCTTTGATTCTTGTGGACATCACCTCTCCGACAAGATCTATATTCTTGATTATATTATTGAGCTACTTTATTTTCCCTCTTGAATTTCATTTATAGAATGTTTCAAAAATGGTGGATTGAATTTGTTTTTATCATTGTTCTCCTATTGAAAGTCACCACAATTAGTTGAATATTGGATGTTATGAAATAGTGGAATGAAAAGATTGGATTTGCACATTTGCACAAAATTTTGAATATTGGCTAAGAGCTTGTCTAACTAGATTTGGTGGGTCATATTCCCAATCCTATGTAGTGGATAATTGACAATTAGAGATCCCCCAGTACTAGTTACCCCCACAGGAGAAAGTGTCATTCTCTAACAGAGGGGATAACACTAGGCACCTAGCCTTGCAAGAGACAAAATATCTAATTTCTTATGCCAATGGATAAATCATTTCATTTTCAAAATATTGATATCTTGATATTAGTTTTGAAAATCTCTTTTTTCTTTTTAGTTACCAATTTAAATTGGTGTATCCATTTGAAAACTAGCATGGCAACTAGACATCTTCTTATTATTACCATAGTCCACCAAGCAAACTTACCTATATATCATTTCCCATATCTTTATTTTTAAATAGCCCAATAATTGGATTCATTATAAACTTTGCTAAATTATGTTCCCCACTTGGGGTGCATGTGTGGTCTCATTCCCTCTAGACATTTATGGGAAGGTGGTACAAAGAAGACCTAGAAGATACATGCAAGAGTTGTCACCTATTGAAGAGTATATATGACTCATGCTTATTCTTAAATGGTAATCTTATGTATATCATCCATGACCCTAATATAAAATTGGATTTAAAAAGGTTTATTTATAGTTTTTGATATAATTTTATAAACATATGATGTTAAAGACCAGGTATTCACAACATGGTATCAGATCTATAAACAGTTGACACCCATCCCTGTCTCATGGAATCTAGGGTTAAATAACAAGTACACCTAGAACTTTGGCAAAAAATTTATATCCAGCCCTAGTTATCCCTATCTACCTTAGATCAAAATAACAACTTAGGTGAAATTAGTTGTCTAATGCACCAAATAATGGGGAATAACATCACCATGTAAGTGGGTTGAGCTAAATTGTCTAAGGGAGGGTGTTTAGTGAAGGATCTGGATTAATTACTCGCAATCCACTTATGCGGTGGTGGGGTTTCCTCAATTTTCATGGCGACTTGGCCAAGGTAAGTTATACTACTAGGGAAAATCATAAACCATGAACAAAGTCACTAACCTAGACCAGTATACAAAAAAATGATAGAATATTTGTCTACGACTTTTGAACAATCTAGTAGTTGGAATGTGAACAACTAGACTAGAAGCCCAAATTTAAATTTTTTGAATCCCCTTTGGTAGAGAACAATATCTTTCTTCAATATTCCCTAGTGGCTGTTTGTTCCATGGGAATCCTATATTCCCAATTAACTCAAGTAGTTATTATGGTGAATATTGGTAAGATGTTGTAACTTAGTTTCTATATTGATCTTGACCATTGTTCTATTTTTCACTAAAACGTTTTCCCATGGACTAATTATTTTCTTTATAATACTATATGTACATATAAAAATGACTTATGGACTTCTATTTATTTTTCTTAAGCTAAGTCACATGCAAGTATGGATGAGAGAAACCCTAGAGGAGACTCACATTAGACAGTTCAAAACTAGAGTTGGGTGTAGGGTAAGGGTCAAGAGAAAATGAAGAATAATGCATAGTAGTTGAAAAGCCTATTTATATTTCTATATAAATCATTTTAAAGGTGGAGAGTAGTACCTAATTAGACCATTGATTTGCCTATTTCAAGGATGAAATCCACTTTAAGGGTGGAGAGTTGTAACATATTAAATTTTGGTACTAAATGTAATTTTATAATCCTTATAAATTTAAATTCTCTTTGCTAAGTTTCTTTTCATAATTACACTTAATTGAATCCTCTTGAAATTTGAGCACCAAAATGCATGTTCTCCACATTTTGATCTAATCATCCAACTTGAGATCTACAATTAAATAATTAAACCCAAGTAGGGACTATAGACATTGGAATCTCACAAAAATGTAATTTGATTATTATATAATTATACTTGTATTAGTTCATAGAGTAAATTTATTGTGACCTCATGATCATAAATATGAGAGTTATTATTTTTAAAATTATAGAGTAATGCAAATTATAGGTATGGTTAAAATTTTAGGTGCATAGTGTTAATACATTATGAGTTGTGAATAGTTGGAAGTGAAGGAAATCAAGGAGCAACATGGAATTAAATCCCAATTTATTTTCACGATCAAACTAGGACATTGACCATCCCTAATAGTGCTAACCCTGGGAACCCTTGACTCCACAACTGACATTGTAGAAGAATCACAAGAGGCATGATCTTCCCTCTCTACCATTTTTAGTGATTCTAAATGTATTGAATGCACCATCGAATCCTCTACCTGAACGACCAGTCAAGAAGTAAGTGAACCCTAGTGTGACGCCTCCATTACCACCTCCTCCTTGTTGATAATACAATAACACATCCATTATATATTAGTTTTTCACCTTTAAAAGACTTAAACTCATCGTTACCTATATCATCAACCTCCACACAAACACCCCAAATGCTCCTCTCAATTGTTCACCTACCCTACATCTATAAAGGCCCTAGTTCCAGAGGGTTCAATGGAAAAACCCACATATAGGAACCCCGACCTCCATAGATCTACAATGAACTTTGACCTACAATGGTTCCATGTAGACTTCTTCATCCCTCCTCTTATCCACTCCAACATCATATGGTAACAATTATCAGACTGAATCCTGCATAAAAGGAAGGCCACAACATCAATGGTAGAATTGTAACCATGCCTTTGAGCTTCATAGAAATCAACCACCCTGGATCTTGGAAATCAAAAACCTACCACCCCTTATCCAAGAACTATGTGGACCCCATTCTTGTGATGCCACACACCACAAACCACGAGATGAAAACAAAACACACCACAGATTATCAGAAAACACTAAAATTTAAAACTGATTTACAATAAGAACCAACATTAGGAAACTTAGTACATAAAGGTCAAAAAACCTATCATCTAGATTATATCACATAAAACATCACTCTTACAACATCATATACATTTACATCTGCCAACTATATACCATAAAAGGGCACATAGCTGAAAACTCATATTGATAGCACCACCACAGAACACATTGAACCATCCCTAAGACATGAGTGTACATGGATGACTCCAGGACTCTAACTCCAAAGACAAGTAGAATATGCATCTTATCAACTACTGATCTTGTTGTTGCTCCTCCTCATCTACATGATTTCTACCTCCTCGTGCACAACTACCTAAAAGATGTGAAGAAACCCATAGGGTGAGGGCAAACGTCCCAACAAGAGATATAACTCTCTGCCAACACTATGAAAGAACATATAAAATAACTGAAGAATATAAGTAAAGCTACATGTATGATAAGCAGATTCAAATGATTATAATAGAGGTGGTAAATTTTATAAACTAAGCAGGAAAATGGAGAACATGTATATCTTCTACCAACAAAACTATACAAAACCAAGCAAGGCCTCATCCAATATTTTTGTATTTGATCTTACGAAAGTACCACTACTAAGTCCTTATTAGTACCACACATGGTCAATGGAATAGTCAGATTTCATGACCTTTCTAACACCTCTCGGATAGCACAAGAGTGACACTATAATGACATATTAGTCAACTGATGGATCATCTCATGCATGGTTGTTCATATATCATAAGGGAATCTTCTCACGCATTGTCGTCCCAAAAAGGAGTGGCTCACGCATGGCCATCCAATCATTACAAGGAAACTGGATCATGCATGGCCATTCCATATATCATAATGAGATCGGCTGACACGTGGTTGTCTTTTAGTTATGCTAATTAAGTTTTAGCATCGATCAAGTTACAACTTGTGAAGCCATAACAAACTCTATAAAGATATGGGCATAATACAACTTCCAAATATGTAAGACTTATAAGGTGTGAACTTGTCACACTATCACCACATAACATCTGCACACTACTATTCACAAGATGATTATCAATGTCACACCTCACTATGGGATCACAATTCCTTAATCACATCACTTTGAGGATATCACCTCTTGATAGGCCTCAAGCCATCACTGGGTCATAGGACCCATCACATTATACTCATCATGGTATGAACTAGCTATGATATTCAACTTCATATCACCTGCATGGTTAGAATTTTATATAAGAGAGAGAAAACATCCTAAATCCATGTGTCACATTGCCATATCCACATGCCTCAATTATACACAACCATCACCATAGTATACCCAAGCATGGCATGCATTCATCTTGCAAGGTTAGAGGTTCACAATAAGAGAAAGACATCATAATGTAAATGCCATTCCAAGAAAGAGAAGAAAACATTATACATTACCCATCACCAGGGTTCAGATTTTCCGCCCATAGTCGATTAGGGTTTTGAAGTTATAGCCAGCTGTCAAACCTAAGTGTGCCATCTTCCATATTCTTAGGACTGCATCAAGGTTAAGGATCATAATTAGGGTTATCTAAGTAACCACTCAAATAGTATCATATATGGCTCATTCATTACTCATATGCATATGTTAATTATTTATTCAAACATGTGTCTCAATCACCCATCATACACATGTCTGGACCATCTACCAAATATATGTCACGACCACCAACCATATGGGGTGCGACCATGTCACACCCTTAGCATGGTCGTGACTGTGAAGCATCCTTAACCTGGTCACGACCGCGACCCACCAAGGCTAAGCTTCAAGACTGATTTCACACAGGGCATCACGTTCATCAAGAACAAAGCAACGTCTCATATATCATCTATAAAGTGGCATCGCGACCATGAACCATAAGCAACATCATGATCGTGAAAAAAAATAGGCATCCCAACCAAAAGTGTTGCATCCAGAATGAAAACCAAGCAATACAATCAGGTGTTGCAATGTCAACAAAGGAGGAGTCTTGATCCTCAACACATGCACAAAGCATCAGCAAATTGGCATCACAACCACTCCCAGCAAATCATTACATGCAATACCAGGCATCGTGAACATTCTACCAAGCATCACATTCATCCATCACAGCAAGAATACCAAGGGCCACAAATCTCATACTCATGGATTCTAAATCATCAAACCCTTAACACCAAGAAGGTCATCAAGTAAAACCACATAAGAGAGAGAGAGAGTCAAATCTTAGAACATTAGGAAAACACCTAAAATCCAAGGTAATATGAAATATGAACCTAGATCATGGTGATAAAACCAAAGCTCAAGATATATGTGACACCATCTCCTCAAGCCGCCAAGAAAACATGCACATAGAGATTAGGGTTTAAGAAGGAGAGTAATCTTTGTGAGAAAACTAAAAAGTCTTAAACCTCAAACAAAGATACATGACCTAACTCATTAATGTTATACTTAAAGGTTAAAACAATAGATTACACCAAGAGAAAGCTATCTCAAAAGTCAGGTACTTTACATTAGGGTTTTGGATTCCAAGCATATAAATTATGATAACCACCATCACTTAGGCTCTAGATCATGATATCATCTACTAGAATATTAAGAGCATATTTTAGAGAGATAAACAATAATCATGAAAATTATATTAAGAGTGATAATAATATAGAAAGGAGAGAGTTATAAAACCCGCCTTAAGAAGATCACCACCAAGGATTCCAAGCTCCAAGATCAAGAGATCCAAGCACATGATCTAAGGGTTGAAGAAGCTCCACAAAAAGCTCAACTCTTGACCAAAAGATCACCTCAAGAAGGATAAAACACCAAGGTCAAAGGTCATCTAAGAAAAAGAGCCAAAAAGCTCTAGGTTGAGCGAAAATAGAAAAGGGAGAAAGAGAGAAGAAACCCTCCTTACACTTGGGTCTACCTTGTCAAAACATGGTATATGACCCTTATGATGAGGAGTTTCTCTCCCAAAATGACCACCATGGGGAAACCGTGGTTAAGGGCCAAGAAAAAAAGAAGAAGATGGAGGTAGGATATCAAATGAAATGCCATCAAGGAAAGGTAACACTTACTAATGTTGAAGATGAGCTATGGTCACCACAAACACCACATGCAAGAGGATTTCAGGCTTCCAAGAGATCCAAGATCAGATATTTTTGCACTACCAAGCTCCAAAAACAAGAAAAAGAGAAGTAAGAAGATGGAGGGACAAAAGGTTTACAAATATGGAGAGATAAGGGGTTATATAGGTGGAAGATGAGAGAGAAGGCAAGGGATGACGTGTCAGCACTCCAAGGTATCAAAGGGACACTTGTTCACTCAAAAGACCAACATGAAAAAACTTAAGCATAACATGCAAATCATGGTGATACACTCTAGGTTGGGTCTCAACCACCTTGGTCTCTCACATGGTCACAGTCGCAACCCTCCATGGTTCACCACCCATGGTCATGACAACACCATCCATCACCACTAGGCCGAGACAAGGGTTCTCCAAACCACCTAGGTTAAGATATCCTATAAGAAGACAACCATCTTGACCCAACACCACCCAAGACCACCTTGGTCATCACCTCAACACCTATATGGGGTGTCTCGACCATGAGACCCTCCAAAACCCACCCTAGGTCACGATCTAGGTCGAGACAATCCACTAAGTACACATAGGTAAAGTCGCACATCAACCCTAGAAACCCTAATTACCACCAAGGATACCACCACTCAACTTGGGCTCAAACAATGAGCCCCCCTCTCTCCTCTAGATAATGTCAAGAATTATAAGGAACACTCTAGAGGTGATAAGTTGCACATTAACCCCCTATTTTGCATAAATTGCAATTTGTATCAAAAATAGCACACAAAGCACAAACAACATCCAAATAAGATCAAACTTGAAACTTAATCTCTCAAAAGATTAGATCAAGGTCCTAAACAACTTAGTTAAGACAAACAAATAGGGTAATCCCAAAACCCAGGCTAGGGGTCTTATAGTTCCTCTGATAAAAAAACACCAACTCCTATTACCTACAATATATCTGACAATGTGGCAACCTTCAAACCATCATCATTGTCACCCCTTCCAATATGCAACTTGTACCCTCAACCTTCACCAACCTTAGCATCACTACAAATCATTTTCTTTACCTTACCACCAACTGGACATGTCACCTCCATAGACCTACAACCACATCATATCTACCTTTGTCCATGTAACGAACCAAAAGTTAGAATCTTACCCTATTTCATGACTAGAAATCTAGTAGGATTGATTTCTTATATTTGACCAGAGAATGGTAAAATTAAAACATATTTACATTATGTCTTAATTATGTGTTGACATGTAAATAAAATCATGAAATATGTTACATATTTTTTCTTTACTAACATAATGTCTAAATAAAAATGAATAATATGATTTGGAGTAGCAATTGGTAATTATGCGTCCATAAATATAAATAATGTTCTATTACTTAGACAAATATGGAATTAATACACTAAATATATTAAATGTGGAATTTTGTGTAAAAAAATATAAGATAGCTCTTTTGGAAGCAATGTTGAGATAATAACATTAATTCAACGAATGTTGATAATAAAGATATAATATTTTGATAAATATAATGGTAATGAGACAAATATCTGAATAGAGCCATAACTCATAAAAGAAAATATCAAACGTGAAATGTAATGCAAAATTCGTGTTCCTCGGGTCCCAATTAGCTTTATTTCCAAGTTTTACATTATTTAAACAATTCTCGATGCCTTAATTTTATTAAGGAAGGAAAATGAAAGTTGAACTCCAACATATTAAATGATACAATAAATGACTTGAGGAAAGTAATTTTCTCTTTTTTATTGTCTGTAAATTTTGATTTCTTATTGATGAGAAAATCAACTTATTTTGGGAAACTTAAGTCGTTATTTCTTATAAGAACTATAATAAAAGTCAAAGTAGACATTTGAATTAAAAGCAATATAAGATTTTTTGTGATTTTGAGTAACATGCAACAATATAAGCAAATCTATTTTATAATTTATAAAATGCATTTATACAATTATTTCATGATTCAGTAAACAAACCCAATAATGCTTACAAGGCATGTAGTAATATATATTAAGATATACATATATATGAATTAATGTTAAAAACATGCATAAATATTTAATTAAATATTAATGAGACAATTTGTTTTGTCCTTGCTAACAAATCAGTTTGTAGAAACTAGTGCATCATTTGCAGTAAATGTGTGAAATTTTTCATCATAAAAGAATTCCAATAAAATTATCATTTCTAAATATGGTGATTGTATATGGAATTTAATGACATTGTCCCATTTAATACAATATATGAATTGCAAAAAACTCCTAATTTCGTATCTCTCTCTTTTATATAAATACAATGTAGATAAAATTATCCTTTGTAGCCTGCCATAATGGAGGTTGACTCCCATTATGAAGTTTACATTCCATTGGAAATATGTCGCAACATAAAAATCATCAATTTGGTAATCTCATCATCATTATTTTTATTTAAGAAAAAATAACAAAAATGTTATACTATAAATACCATGAATATTTTCACATGTTTCTCTTATAATTTATTGTTATAATCAAATTCGTGATATGCAAGTTTAAAATAGTTTTGAGGAGATTGGAAATCAAAATTAGAAACTATCTTGACATTAGTCGCATAGATGTATTTTCCATAAAAGGAAATTGTGTTACACATACTTAATGGAAAATTAGCATTAAAATATTTATTTACAGAAATATGAAAAGGACATAATTCCCTCATCAATAGATAATTTCTAAAAGATCATATAAACCAAATATAACAATGAAATATACATTGTGATAATATTTTCTTACAAAACACCAAAATATCTTTATATAATAAATACTTCACTAAACAATCTAAAACAAGAAATAATGTACAACTTAGATTTCTATAACATTAGTTTCTCTATTTATGACATTCCATGTCAATTGGATGATTTTATGTTGCCATAAATAAATTATAAAATAAATTATCATGATAATGATGAAATGACACACATAAATAATAAAACTTTTATCACTCTAATAAAAAAGACTAGTCTATCCGATCACATATCCCTTTTCAGACCCATCAGCCTTATAAACACTTCATACAAAATCATAGCAAAAACACTAGCTAACAGAATCAAACCACACATGGACGACATCATCCCTCTCAACCAAAATGCTTTCCTAAAAAATAGAAGTATCCAAGATGCCTATTTGATGGTTAACGAAACTATACATCTATGCCACAATAACAAAACCCCCCTTCTGGCAATCAAATTAGATTTTGAAAAAGCATTTGATTTTGTCAACTGGAACTGCTTAACTAAAACTCTCTCGGGTTTTGGTTTTCCTGACAAATGGGTTAATTAGATTCACGCTTGCATTTCTACAAACCATTTTTCAACTATCATAAATGGTGTCCCTTTTGGTTACTTCCACAACTCAAATGGACTCAGACAAGGGGACCCACTCTCCCCTTACCTGTTTATCATCATCATAACAATCCTTTCCCGCATGATTCAACTGGAAAACAAAATGGTCTAATCAGCTCTCTTGGGGAATGCAAAGAGAACAACATTCAATTTGCTGATGACACTATTATCTTCTCCTCCCCTGAAGACTCATCTCTTCTGAATATTTTCAAAATCCTTGGCATTTTTTCTTATACCTCTGGCCTCAAAATAAATCTACATAAATCTTCCATTTTTGGGGTTCACATAAATCAACCTTCTTTGGATAGATATAGAGATATCTTAAGATGAAAGATTGAAGACTTTCCAATCAAATACCTTGGTCTTCCTAACACACCCTACAACATAACAAATACTATATGGACCCCTATTATTTCAAAAATAAACACAAAACTCTCAAATTGGACAAATAACTTCCTCAATCTTTCTGGAAGACTCACCCTTCTAAACAGTGTCATCACACCCATTACTACACACTTCCTGAGCTGCATCCCTCTCCCTTCAAAAACAAAATCAATTCTAGACAAAATCAGGATAAACTTTCTTTGGTATAATTTCCACAATTCGGAAAAATAAGGGAAACACTACCATCTAGTTAATTGGAAAACTATATCAGCTCTACTAGATCAGGGTGGCTGGGGCATCATAAACATTGAAACTCACGCTTTCTGTCTTATAACAAAAATTATCAATAGTCTGTTCCAAAACAAACCAAAAATTTGGTCACAACTCATCAAACACAAATACTACCAAAAATCCCCTCCCTGGCATCCTGTCCCAAAAAAATCATCTTCCCCTCTTTGGAAATACATCAATAAAAATATCCAAAAAATCACTCAAATCATCAATACCCCCCACACTCTCACCTAAATATCTCTTTCTGGTTTGATAACAACTCTGTCTTAAACCTTCGACCAACATGGACTATCCCAAACAGATTACTCAAAATGAAAATCGATAAATCTCTCCTCCTTATCACCAGTAACAGATCAAATTCTCTTAAAAGATGCATCCTCATGCAGCTTAGCCAAGATGAATTCAGTGATCTAAAATTCTCCTTGGAAAACAATACCTCAAACATCATAACATGGAAATGGGGTAGCACATTCTCGGTTAAGCAAGCCTACTCCTACCTTTCCTACAGAGGTTTTACCCCACCCACCACAAAAATTTGGAAATAGAAATGGCCTAAAAATATAAAACATTCCTATGGCTTTTACTACATAACAAGTTGCTCACATGTGAAAACCTTACAAAAAAGGGCTTCATTGGTCCTTTCAGATGCTCACTATGCGAAATAAGTTTTGACTCAGTTGATCACATCTTCTTCAAGTGTATCTTTTCACAAAACATCTTCTCACACTACACACGAAACTACATTCCTGAACTCAAGGAAGTAACATTCCCATCACAAATCACACCAAATAGACACTACAAAAACTTCAAGAGCAATGATATTTGCACCACCATTAGTTGGAATCTCTAGAAAGAAAGAAACAATAGAATCTTCAACAACAACAAAAAATTGAGACAAAATATTATACAACAAATAGATGCAGATCTTCACATTCTAACAAAATGCAGTTAACCAAGTTGAAGGAGGACATGGCAAATCTGATGAAGGTGAATCTGAAGCAAAGTTTTTGTGTGACCTCAAAGCTATGGTTGATGATGAAACAGGAGTCAGTATAGTCCAGCAACAACTTTGATTACACTTTTTGGGAAGATGCTTTTTCAACAAACTTGGGACTATCCTCTTATTTTCTTAAAGAGGCTTGTTTAAGGGGTGCCTCCCCCACTTCATCAAAACTTTGCTTTTATCACGGCTAGGCACACACGTTAAGTTTTTTTTCTTTTCAGTTTATGTTATTTTCATCATCTTGTACGGAACTCACATAAGTAGGTGTTTTCTTTCTTCGATGTGTTTTTTAATATATGCCTTGACTTTTCCTCAAAAAATAAATAAATTAAAAGAATTATAAAGAGTTCTAAATAAGAAAGATACATACATTTGTATTATACAGATCATAATTAGACTACATGTTGAATTTACTTTGTTTAAATAATGTTTGTCTTCTCACATATATATAAAATAAAGGATAAAAATACTAGTTTTATATGGAAACATTGTTGCGTTAGTTGGGTCGGTTTTTGCTAAAGATTTCCTATCACAATAAAAGCTCTCGCCTCCTTTCTCTATGTGTCCCTTTTTAAGTCGGTGATATGCATAAGGTTGCTCATGATTTTCTCTTCTCTTCTCCCTTTCCTATTCTTCCCCTCTACCATGACTATGAAGAAACTTCTCCTACCACATGATGCCCTCTTCCCAAAGAAGCATGGAACATCATCAAAACAACATGTTTGCAGTGCACAAATCATTCTTTGCCAGCTCTAACATATGTCCTTGGTTCTTTTCCTCACATCAATGGACTATTCAAACTCCATGACAATACATGATGAATTGCAAAAAAGACCTAAGAGTGCCTACAACAAGCTACAGCCACCAAAACAATTGAAATACAAATGAAAGAGTTTGGACATTGTAGACAACCCCAATTCATGGACATTGCAAAATGAAGCAAACCCTCAATCTTCATTGATTCCTTAGGCATTTCATAGATGTTTTGAAGATAAGTATTGGTCTGCAGTCATGTCTTCTACATCAACAATGATCAAGAGTACGAAGTTCTTACTCCATGAGACTAATCAATGGTTAATCTTAATTGTGATAGGAGAATATCAGGAGTCTATTTGACTAAAGCTTGCTTCAACACAACTTGTTAAAGATCAGGTGCCTTCATCTCTAAGGCAGTATGTCAGTGTTCCCTTGCCATAGTTTTTATTTACTAAGAGTCTAGTTAAGTAGAAACAAAAAGAAAAGAATGAAATATTAAGATCTAAATTCAAATTAATGAATATAGTTTGGTGTGTCCCTTACCATGATCTTATGTTGTATTGGATATTTAGGATTTCAAATAAGGTATGTGCATATTTCTTAATTATCTAGGAAATATGATGATACATAATAAATTCCCCATTTGAGGCATTACTTGGTTAAATCTTGATTACCCTTGATTATATTTCCAAGTTCCTTGTTTCATCTTCAATTATTGTTGATGTTATCACTTATGGCTATCTAACCTATTATATGACATGGATTATATCATCTTCATTTATTTCATACTTCTTATGACCAAACTTTAATCTTGATTTTATATTATCATGCATGTGCAAATATGCTATATCTTATATTTTGTAGTAGTACATCTGCACTTCCATATTATAGTGCACATGTGTATTCCATCCCAAGTTTGTGTTTTCCACTCATATATTTATAGGGGTGCATGTATTCCACCTAGGTTGTGCGTCTTCCATCCAAAATAGTTTTAGGCTTGAGATTTATGGGTCTCGGCCCTACATAAGTAAAAGTGTTCTAATTGTTTACATGAACTATTTATGAAATATTACAGTTGTTATATGGTAGGATTTTCTTCTAGTCAATCATATATTTTGTTATAATGCCTCATCTTTTGGTTTGATAAATCCTCTAGAAACTTCTTATTTTGAACCTTTGCTATATTTGATATCCTGCATTGCCTTTCCACTATCTCACATGTTGCCTAGTTGTTATTTACTGCATATACTAAGTTTTTGCTGACTTTCTTTTCTTTTGTTTTCCTCCTTCTGGGTGTTTTTGTTCAACCCACCCAGAGGTAGAACAACCCCAGGCATAGGATATAGAAGACATTACATGTAGACGTAGACTTATCATAAGGAGTTGATGCGAGGAGACAAATTTGATATAGTTTAGATAACCCCCTACCGATCCTATGTGTTTGTTTTTATATGTATCACCTTGCATGGTCAAGGATAGTGATAATATAAAGTTTTGTAATAGTTAGATGTTATATATTCTACTTCTACATTTGGTATCATGATACATACATTTTGAATAAATTGGTTATCATCCCTTTTGCAAAAAAAATTATAGTGGTTTTTGATAGATGATATGTTTCCTTTTTATTTAATTTAGTAGGGAGTGGATCCCTTCTCGGGTCCCACTCCTTATAGTCCAACCATTAGTAGAATGCAAACATAGCAATTGTCGACCCTCCTACATACCCCTTCACCTCGCCACCGGTCACCATGAACCCCACAACCCCATGGTATCTTGCTTAACCTCTACTTGACCAGCCACCTCTTCAGACCATCATGCCATTAACTCCAACCTCAACTCCCTATGCAACTACAACAACAAGACTGGTGAGGGGTTGTGTCCTCCTCATAACATCAAGCCAGAAGATGGCCAACAAGTACAGATCCACAAAATTCATACAATTTGGAAATCCAATCTGGTAGTGACCCATCATTGAAGAAATCTTTGATCACTTGATGTCTTGGTGAGTTCCTTGGCCATCTAGTTAAAATTTCATAATCCATTTTTAGTAT